>MEJB01000002.1:1819916-2128910 GCA_001752375.1 Rhazya stricta | reverse complement strand
TCTCTTTCTCCCTCAGTTGCCGCCATCCTCTGTTCTCATTGCTATTAACCCTCATGGCAACTGCTGCATTTCTTCTTCTCTCCTCTTCCTCTTGCCTGACACAGCTTCGCCGTCTAAATTTTCAGAGCTGTCGTGCGGATCTGGATCTTCCCTCGCGGCTCTATTCGAACATGGTATCTTCGCGTCACCCCGTAAGGGTCGACTGCCCAAAATCGAAGCTTGCTGGTCCTTGTTGCTACCGCCTCAGTCATCGCCTTGCTGCTCGTAGTTGCGCGACCTTTGCGCGACCTCTGCGCTACCGGACGAGCATCGGTGTTGGAGATCGTCGCTCGACGAGGTGCTTCTAACTCGTTGGCTTTGACCAGAACAGTGAGCGCTCGTCTGTTTGGGCCTTGACCTATGGGTCCAATCTCTTTCCCCCGCGTCTACTCACTGTTGTCTTGCTCGCAGATCGCCGTTGAGGTTGCTCTGCGACTTAATCGAGCGTCTTCTGGGGTGGAGTTGCTATGGTTAGTAGATGATCTCCTCGGGAAGCTACTCACCTACTGAATCTTCCCAGATCTACCTTCGTCTTCCTCTTTTTCTTCTCTGCTCGATTGGGATCCCCTCTATTCGCCGGTTGCGACCTTCCGATTGCTATCCAGAGAAGCATGATGAGTCCAGCAATAGCACGGAGGTCGAGTCCTCAGTTTTCTATCGCCGATTCCTTCATCTCGCCGACAAACCGTGTGCCATCGCTGTTCTACTTGTCATCGGAGTTCGCAGGAAAAATTGAGCCCTTGCTGGTTGTTGCTAGTTCTAGAACTGAGAGTACTAGCGGGCGCCCAGTGCCCAGTGCCCAGTGCCAGGAGCTCAGGCGCCCTAGACACCCAGGTGACTGGGGCTGCTGCGCGCGCGCTTGAGCGCATGCCCAAGAATCCGATATTACTTTCGAGACACTTGGACTTTGTGGACTTAAAAGATGAAAACATTAATAATTGATATTGAACTTTATGACCTATGAAATTATATCCTAAAGTAAAATTGTGGAAGAATATAGATTAGGTTTAATACCCGAGCGAAGGAGTTTAAATTGTACCCTTAAAAGACATGATAATTGGTAATGTGGGAACCAAATATGGATTAATAATTGACAAATGACAATGTTGGAATAAACACTAAATATCTGAGTGGGGACAATCGTACTAAATAGATTTTCTTTCTATAATCACAAATAGGTTGTTTTGAGTGCCTTAACATTGAGAACGGTCGAAAGATTTCACTTCGCGATTTAAATAAGAAACCTTTAACGTAAAGGATTCCGGGTAAATAAACTTTCACATTCTCATTAACGTATATGTGTTGTTATTATTGAATCTGAGTTCTATGTAAGTAAATTCTCCAATTCTCATTGACATATATGTGTTGTGTGTTATGTAGTGGCGGTATGGAATTGTGTTGGGAGATGTGTTAATTGTGTAGAATGATTTGTACGTATTTCATATCTTGTACCTCTTTTTATATCGGATGGTATGCTAAATACAGTTGTATGCATTTCATGTCATGGGCATGTAGTTAGTGTTCTACRTCATTCYTGGCATGAGCCADTCATAYATTTAGAAAGTGAATGGTTTAGGAAATGAAATTTTGAAAGGRAATGTGTTTTATAAATTGTAAYATGTTCAGAAAAATGTTAAAGTTTTTGGAAAGGAGTGTAAACCTAGCCATGAAGGATGTGAGTGGGAAATGAGGTGTGGGGGACCGGTGCACCCGAACCGACCCTCGGGGAGGGTAGGTAATGATTCACCTCGGAGAGGTGAAGAGATGAAAGAATGTTAACCGCTCTGCGATACTATCGGTAGGAATGAAATCGGGTTTCAAATAAGAATGACCCACTGCAGAGTCTAATGGCTAGGCGTTACACTCTAGTAAGCTCATAAATGAAATGAAATGGCATGTTTTACAAATTATATATTTTGAAGGAAAGATTTTGTAAAGAGATTTCGGAAAGGGAATGTTTTGAGAGTTTTTATTTAAAAAGCAAAGTTTTATAATTTCACGACATGTAGGACATGTTTATGCATTCATGCATGAGGTTTACTTACTGGGCATTTTAGCTCATTCCATTTCTCTCGTTTGCATTTCATATGATGTGTAGCCAGATGGTGCGAGGAGGTCGCTTGTGGGCAAACCATGATACTTTGAAGTTAATTTAAATGAATGTTATGAATTAAGATGGTTGTTGACTAGAATGATTTTTGTTTATTATTAAGTATTTTTTATTTGGTTTAGTTACCTGTGCTTTAAATTCTTTTAAGTTTCTACAAATTCGTGTCAATGCGTAAATGGTGACATTTCCTAGTTAGGATAAAGTTTTTTAATCTGGGGGTGTTACATTCTTCAATTTGGTCTTGCATTGCTGAGTTCTTCTACCAAAAACCATCGCACCTTCACACAATATAGGTATGTTTTTTTAGTTTTTTTGTATTAAATATGAAATAATAGTATTTGTTAATTTTCATTATTTTTYCCTCTAAGTGATTTGTTACATTGCAAAATTAGGTAGTAGACTTAATTGTTACAAAAATTTGTGTTTTATTTTGGGAATTTATTATTTAGATRTGAGGATTATTTTGAATTAACAGAAGACRTAATGTTTATTTTAACTACCTTATTTAGCGTGCATGATAAAGCTTAGCAACTATATTCTTAATTATTGATGTTGTGTGCATGCTATCTAATTATTTTTGTTGTTTAACATGCCTTGTTTAGTGTGCACCCTAAATCATCGTAGTCATGCTAAGAATCACATTTTTTCTTGGCAACTAAATTCCTTATTTTTTTGCACCATACGACTTTGTTACTGTGTAGTCAATTCAACATAATAGACACTCCACTCATTCTAGAAACACAGCCCTCGATTTTAACTTGATGTTGTTCGGTTAAATTTGTTTAATTTTTAAATTGTTTATGGGTTAAATTTTATCATAACCCAGATATTATGGAACTAATATGTTGTTCTATTATATTTGAATAGGATTTGACACAATTTCTTTTGATCAACCATTTAAAATATATTTGCATTGGGATTGCAAAATGACGATTGCTTCTAGAGATTCTCATTGCATTGACGAACCTAGTCAAAAGTGTTGGACAATACGATAGCCTGTTTCGTACTCAGAGTTATGTAGGAAAGTTTGTAATTTAARGAATTTTGATCACAAAAGATATCATGTTGAATTTATCTGCCGTATGCCGTTAATTCATAATGGAAAAGTTCATTTATATACATACGATTATTTCAGATGATGATGACTTACAAAGGCTATGGGTGATGTCTGAGGAAGCACGATCACATCAGGTACAACTTCTTGTTAAATTTAATAAAAGACAACAGCCTGATCTAGAAAACGTGCCACAGCCACAGTCACTTCCGGTGCCCGACGAGGCATACTCGGCAAGTATGGGTGGATATGCAGACCCATCAAGTTTTGCACTGGGTGCATATACAGCATTACTGATGAACAACAGTCAGACATCCCGAACTTTACATTTTTTAGAAATGATGGAAGGTCATACTATACCTTCAGCTTATTGGCATCTTCACATGTCTGGACAACTGGGGGCATCAAGTGCAGTAGAGCAGGATATTCAGACGTTGCACAAAAAAATTGTAGAAATCGTGTGGAGATAAATGTCTATGCAGTTTATGATGAGCATATAGATACAACTAACGTGGATGATTTACTTACCAAGCCTGAGGATGTGGAGATTTTGGAAGGAAGGGGTGATAGTGATGAAGATGTTGTTGGACTTCCTCCACATCAACACATGCCTAGTACATCACAGAAAATTACTGGAGGTAGAAGATCGGTTTGGGTATCTGATTACACTTCTTTCAGAGCATTTCAAAATATAGATTTTGGAGAACCACAAGATGATTTTGTTGATGCTAGCGAAACTGGTCTGATATGTGGTCAAGTAGTGATCCTGACATTCGATTGCAYATGAGATTTGAGGATAAAAGCAAGTCGTCGAGACTGTTACTGCTTGGTCAATCAGAATGGGTCATGAGTACAAGGTAAATAGAAGTAAAAATAAGGCGTGGACAGCATCATATAAAAATTCAACTGATGAAAATCCATTTTGTGGTATATTAGAGTTACGCAGAGATCTACTCGTGGCTAGCCTGAACATACCTATCTTGTTCGAGTCCAGAACAATGCACACGAGAATGTGATTGCTCAGTAAGTTGCTTATGATTACACTTTTTGTATTTCTTACTTAATTTACAATTGTAAATCTAAATTCTTTAATGTTTATTCTTATAYTTATCATTACTACAAGTACATTGCATGACAAATTACCYATCTAATTATAAATGACTCGGAGGCGCACGTCAAGATTATTCAGTAGGAGATTATAAAGATGTTTSAATATGGAATCACTTACAAAAAAGGATGGCATGCTAGAAAACAATGCGTCGAGCTATTGTTTGGCTCTTGGGTATCTACATTCTTGATTCTGCCTTGCTACTTTGCAGCATTATCAGAATCAAATTCGGGTACAACTGTTAAGTGGAAACATTACAGAGGTAGTATTGAGGAGGTTAAAATTTTTAAATTTATTTTTTGGATGTTTAGGCCTCAAATTTTAGGATTCAATTACTATAGGCCAATAATATCTGTTGATGGGACGCACTTGAGGGTAAATACAAAGGTGTGCTATCGATTGTTAGTTCATGGGACAGCAACAATCATATTTTTCCACTTGCCTATACCATTGTTGATGAAGAGTCTACGGAGAGTTGGGGGTGGTTTTATGCAATTATTGCATTTTCGCGTGATCAAAGATAGATTTGTTTGTCTAATTTTGGATAGACATCAGGGTATTTTGAGCGTAGTGGCACAAAGCCGAGGCTGGCAGAAATTGAAGGCTTTCCATAGATTCTGTTTCCGTCATATCCATGCCAACTTTTGTATCACTTTTAAAAATGGTATGTTGAAGGAGCTAATGTATCAAGTCAGAAGTACATTGAAAGTGCAGAAATTTGATATGTACATGGAAGAGATAAGGAAAAGAGATCAGACAGCATATAATAGGTTGATGAATATCCCTCTTGACAAGTGGGCACTATCGCACGATGGGAGATAGGTTTGAGTTTTAACATCAGCTTATCTGAATCTATAAACAGTGTTCTGAAGAAAACACATGCACTTCCATTGAAAGTATTGGTGGAGATGAGCTTTAAAAACTTGTTGATTACTTTTGCTTGCACTGAGATGAGGTCGCCCAATGTCGATATCCATTTCCATCTAGAATATGGAAGATTTACATTGATCTCAAAATTCAAGCAAGGATGCACTCAGTCACCCAATACAATCACAAACTGGTTTATTTGGTGTCACCACTCCACCGAGACAAGGTCGAAGGGGTAACTATATTTACGCGGTCAACATGAGTGAGAATACATGTGATTTTCAAAAGTGGCGTTTATTCGGAAGATCGTTGTAACGCCCGAGATTTTACTTGTATGAATTTTGTTTGATCTTGTGAATTTGTCTGCCAACTAGGGTTGGAAATTTTATATGTGATTAATATTTTGAAATCGCACGTTTAATATATACAGAAATATTGTCCGTGTCGAATACGAATTATCGTTTGGTTAAAGACCCGACTCGTGAGCATATTTATTTATTAGTCAAAAAGTGGATTTTTTATCGAAAGGAAGCCTGTTATATTTAATTTACGGATTTTGGGTTAGATTTGGATGGGAAGGCTCGAAGGGTTTGAGTTATGGCTCAAAATATAAATTTAAAAAAAGAAAAGAAAATATATAAGAAAATAAAAAGAAAGAAAAAGAAAAGAAAAGAAAAAGAAAAACCCTAAAGAAACCCTTCATCTTCTTCCTCTCGTGCGCCAATGTCGCCGCTGCCCAAACCCTACCCGCCTTTTCTTCTTCTCTTCTCGCCTCCACCACTGCCGACACTTATAGTTGCCGCAGCTCATCGCTGCGTGCGATCGATAGGCCGCTCGCCGCACCATGTTTCGGAGCCGCTCGCGACACGAATGGACGCGACTCGGCCAGGTCGAGACCATCGCTGGCGGTTGACTTCCCTGCTGCCAGATCCGTTTGTCGCCAGCTCTCTCTTCCTGTCTTGTTGTTCGATTCGGTCATCTCGGCACTAGATTTGTGCGCCTCACCGCTTTAGCCCAGCCGTTCGCTTGACCATCTGAGCATGTCGCAAGCCGCTAGCTCAACCAAGATTTGCGCAACCGGTGCTGCTCGTGAGTCTGAACACCATTAGATCTGCACGCGTAGCCGATCGAAGCCTCAGAGCCGGAGTTACCGGTGCAGCGGTTGCTCACCTGCGACTCGTCGATAGTCGGTGCCGTCCTCCGCTTAGACCATTTACCTATTGAGGTCGGTTCGCCGTCGCTCGATTAGGAAGAGATTGACCAGATCTACAAGGTTAACGCTGGCCAAAAAGATAGTCTTCTAGTCGGAGCGAACATGCATTCAAGTAGCTGCGGCACAAGTCCTTCTCCTTCGAAAGCGCACGTGGCTAATCAGTGCTACTCGCCGATTTCAGAGTCCCTTGCCGTCAAAACCGTTATCGGAAGTTTGATCTTAGAAACAGATCTGTCGGAGCAGTGTTAGAGCTTGCGGAGTGCCAGCGCCTGTGCCAGCAGAGCTTCGACCAGAATCTARGGGCAACAACAGGCGCTAGGCACCCAGGTGTCGGTGCAAGCAGCAAGTGCCCAGGTGCCCAGTGCTCGACGCCCAGGCGCCCAATGCCCAGCCACACCTTGCCCAGGCGCTCAGACGCTATTGTGCGGGCCACTTGAACGAACGCTCAGGAACTCAATATCGCTCCCGCAACATTTGGATATCGTGAATTTTAAAGTGAAAATGCTAACASTTAATATTGAGATTGTATGATTTGTACATAATTATGCTTGAAGTGAATTGAAGGGAGAATATAGATTAGGTTTATACCTGAGCTAAGGAGTTTAATTGTAACCTTAAAAAGGTGATATTTGATAATATGAGAACTAAATATGAATTTATAAATTAATAAAGGATATTTTTGGATTAAACACATAATACCTAAGTTGGGACGATCAAACTAAGTAGACCCCCTTTCTTTAATCAATTAGGTCATTTCGTGCCTTACATTGAGTTCGGTTGAAGGAGTTCACTTCACAACATAAGTAAGAACTCGTTAACGTAAAGGATTCCGGGTAAGTAATCCTCACAACTCATTAATGTTATGAATGAATGTAATTGGACTGTTTTGGTTGCTCTAATATGTTGTGTATGAGATTGTATGATAATGTGTGTAAATTGTGTGGAATGTTAGATATGTTCATATCCTGTATCATTTTTATGTCAAATGATATGTTATCATGTTTCATATGTTGTACTAATTGTCAAATGTTATGTTATATAAGGTTGTATGCATTTCATGTCRTGAGCATGTAGTTAGAAWTCTACATMACATTTGGCATGAGCCATTCACACACTTAGAAGGTGAATGGTTTAGGAAATGAAATTTTAAAGGAAAATGTTAAGTTTTGAAAATGTTAAAGTTTTCGGAAAGGAGTGTAAACTTAGCCACAAAAGATGTGAGTGGGAAATGGGGCGTGGGGGACTGGCACACCCAACCCTACCCTCTTGGAGGATAGGTAAGAATGGAATGTTCACCTTCTTGGAGGTGAAAATATGGAAGTTAAAAGAAATGAAATTTTAACCGCTTTGCGGTACTACCGGTAGGAATAGAATCTGGTTCCAGATAAGATGGCCCACTACAGAGCTTGGTGGCTAGGCGTTACACTCTAGTGAGTTCACAAATGAAAAGAAATGAAATGTTTTACTGTAAGTGAATTTTGAAAGAAATGTTTTGTAACAAGATTTTGAAAAGGGAATGTTTGGAAAGTTTTTCATTTAAAAGGTGAAATCTTAACATTTNAATAGAATCTGGTTCCAGATAAGATGGCCCGCTACAGAGCTTGGTGGCTAGGCGTTACACTCTAGTGAGTTCACAAATGAAAAGAAATGGAATGTTTTACTGTAAGTGAATTTTGAAAGAAATGTTTTGTAAYAAGATTTTGAAAAGGGAATGTTTGGAAAGTTTTTCATTTAAAAGGTGAAATCTTAACATTTCATGACATGTAGGACAGGTTGATGCATTCATGCATTGAGGTTACTTACTGAGCTTTTTAACTCATTTCTTTTCCTTATATTTCATTTCAGATGATATATAACCAGATGGGGMGAGGTAGTCGCTTGTGGGCGAGCTAAGATACTCGGGAACTTGTTTCAAACTTATTTTATGTAATAAGATTAATATTTCTGAATGTTTTAAATTTTTGAGGCTTTTGCTATATTTTTGTTTTGAATAAATGTTGAGTTTTAAATGATAGTTGATTATTTGCGAGTGAAATGATGTAATACTCTCAACTTAGGATGGTTCCTAATCTAGGGGTATTACAGTTATGGTATCAGAGCTTAGAGTTTTTAAAAACGATTCTGTAGACATCATGAGAAAACGATTTATGCATATTTGAAAAGGATGTAGGTATCGGGCCATGCCACAAGCTTTCTTTCCTGGACCATCTGGTAAGTTTGTATTTTGATTTAAATTCTCGAATGAGTTAAATGTTAAGTGTTAAGTTTCTATCTTGATTTAAATTCTCGAATGAGTTGGATGTTAAGTGTTAAGTTTCTATTTTGATGTAAATTCTCTAATGAGTTGAATATTAAGTATTGTGGTATGTCTTGATTTTGCTTTGAATGGGGGATGATGTATAATGTTGGAATTTGAAGATTCATTTAGACAAGAGGCATTATGTTCCATTTGAAATACCTAAATGGAATCATAAATGTCGTTCTTACCTATTCACGAGATGAAATTAAAAGTGTAAAGAATATTAATTTGATGCCAAATTTAGGAAAAAGTGCTTGCAGAATAAAGTTTCTGAAGGAAATCTTTTGCTAGGAAGGTAATACTTAAGGTGTTTGTTGAATAAAGCCTCTGAAGGAAATATTTTTGTTAGGAATTGGGATACTTAATTTGTAACACTTGGGGTTTTACTTTATGATTTTTTTTTGGGTTTGATTTTACGTGAAGTTGTGTGCCAACTAGGGTTGGACATTTTATATGTGATTAATATTTTAAAATTGCACGTTTAATAAGTACGAAATTTTCGTTCATGTCGAATAAGAGTTATCGTTTGGTTAAAGGCTCGACTCGTGGGCCTATTTGTTCGTTAAACGAAAGTTGGGCTTTTTATCGAAAGGAAGTCCGTTACATTAAATTTACGGATTTTGGGTTAGATTTGGATGGAAAGGCCCGAAGGGTTTGGGCTACGACACAAAATATAAATTAAAAAATGGGAAAAGAAAAGAAAATACATAAKAAAATAAAAAGAAAGAAAAAGAAAAGAAAAGAAAAAGAAAAACCCTAAAGAAACCCTCCATCTTCTTCCTCTCGTACGCCGCCACCGCCGTTGCCCAAACSCTACCCGCCTCTTCTTCTTCTCTTCTAGTTGCCACCATTGCCGACACGTGTAGTGGTCGCCGCTCGCAACACGAATGGAAGCGACTCAGCCAGGCCGAGACCATCGTTGCTAGCTGAGCGAACGCAGTGGACTTGTCTGCTGCCAGATCCGTTCGTCGCCAGCTCTCTCTTCCCTCTTGTTGTTAGATTCGTCATCTCGGCACCAGATCTGTACGCCTCACCGCTTATCTGCGTGACTGCAGCTGCTAGTTTCCAAGTTATCGGCTAGTTCGTAACCATCGTCTGTCCTTGTCGATTGCTCGTCATCGCTGCTGGGCATGTCGCAGCGAGTTGCGGCATGCCAGAGGCGCGTGATCCGAGTCCGCCAAAACCAATAGTCACTCAGGACGAAGCACTCCACCGATCTGCTTGGTAGGTTCACGCGCACGACTGCTGCTCGCCAGATATGCCCGTCTTCCCTGTAGCTCGGACATTCTGTTGCGCAGCCAGACCTTCATCGTCTTCTTTTCCTCTGCTCAGCATCCTGCACGACACCACCATCCACCGACGTTGCTGCTTCTTGACCCAGATCAAAGCGGAACTTCTTGCCTCGCCGGGGTTCGCCTGAAACAGGCCTGTTGTAGGCCGTCTGTTGCTTGTTTCTTTTGGCTGGCTATTCGTCAGTTCTGGGGTTGCCCAGAGCCAGCAGGCATCCAGCGCCYCACGCCCAGGCGCCCGACGGCCCGATGCCCAGACGCTATTGTGCGCGTCGTGTGAGCACACGCCCAAGAATCCAATACTGCTCCCACAACATTTGGATATTGTGAATTTTAACGTGAAAATGCTAACACTTAATATTGAAATTGTATGATGCCCTGAAGTGAATTAATGGGAGAATAGAGATTAGGTTTATACCCGAGCTAAGGAGTTGAATTGTAACCTTAAAAACTTGATATTCGATAATATGAGAACTAAATATGAATTATTAAATTTATAAATGATATTTTTGGATTAAACACATAATACCTAAGTTGGGACGATCAAACTAAGTAGACCCCTTTCTGTAATCAATTAGGTCATTTCGAGGCCTTACATTGAGATCGGTTGAAAGGGTTCACTTCACAACTTAAGTAAGAACCCGTTAACGTAAAAGGCTCCGGGTAAGTAATCCTTCCATCTYATTAAYATTATAAATGAATGTAATTGAACTCTTTTAATTACTCTAATATGTTGTGTATGAGATTGCATGTTGATATGTATAATTGTGTGGAATGTTAATGTGTTCATATCCTGTATTGTCAAACGAATTGTTATCATGCTTCTTATCTTGTACTGTTTGTCAAATGTTATGTTATATACTGATGTATGCATTTCATGTCATGAGCATGTAGTTAGAATTATGCATCACATTTGGCATGAGCCATTCACACATTTAGAAGGTGAATGGTTTAGGAAATGGAATTTTAAAGGAAAATGTTAAAGTTTTCGAAAAGGATTGTAGACTTGGCCACGAAAGATGTGAGTGAAAAATGGGGCGTGGGGACCAGCGCCTCGACCCTACCATCTTGGAGGGTAGGTAAGAATGGAATGTTCACCTCCTTGGAGGTAAAAATATGAAAGAAAACCTTTTTTTCAATGTTAACCGCTTTGCGGTTCTACCGGTAGAAATGGAATCGGTTCTGAATAAGAATGGCCCACTGCAAGCTTAGTGGCTAAGCATTACCCTCAGTGAGCTCACGAATGAAAGGAAATGGAATGTTTTACTGTAAGTGAATTTTGAAGGAAATATTTTATAATGAGATTTTGAAAAAGGAATGTTTGGAAAGTAGTTTTTATTTAAAGGCGAAATTTTATAATTTCATGACATGTAGGACAGGTTGATGCATTCATGCATTGAGGTTACTTACTAGGTTTTTTAGCTCATTTCTTTTCCTTATATTTCATTTCAGATGATATGCAACCAGATGGGGCAAGGAGGTTGCTTGTGGGCGAGCTACGATACCCGGGAACTTGTTTCAAACTTATTTTATGTAATAAGATTAATATTTTTAAATTTTTTAAATTCTTGAGGCTTTCGCTATATTTTTGTTTTGAATAAATGTTAAGTTTTAAATGATAGTTGATTATTTGCGAGTGAAATGATGTAATACTCTCAGCTTAGGACGGTTCCTAATCTAGGGGCGTTACAATCATGTTCCCATGTATTTGTTGTTTGTCCAAAAAGAGGTCGGGACATTGCGAATCTATTCAATGAATTCTATTCCAAAGATAATTATAGAAACACATAGAGTTATGATTTCTATCTGGTTGGAAATGAGTCAACTTGGAGGCCTGCATGTTTCGTCCTTAAACATAATGAAGAACTTATGAAGGACTACAATCTTCTGAGGTGGAGGCATACTATCAGAATACGTGGAGAAATGGATTTTCATAGCCTCGATTCACCTCCAAGATGTTCACCATCAACCTGATCATAATAGGCGAAATTGTCGAAATCATAATAGATTTAGTTTTACATTACTATTCAGGAGACGAACATAGTTTATGAGTTATTTGTCATGTAAATGATTTATATAATCTTTTGACTACAAATCTTGATCTTATATAGTATTATACAAATATTGATCTTCATCTTTTGACTACAAATCTTTAGCATTTATGAGTTGTTGTTTTTTGTGATTCATTATTGTAATCATTCATTTTGTATATGCTGTGATATTGTTTGAAAAGAATGGAAAGTTAACATTGTTTATATTATTATTTTTTGGTATTTTTTGATAGCATAAAACTTGAAAAGTTCACGATAACATTATATACATTTTAATAACACGACGCATGGTAGGAATGTGAAAAATACAATCTCAATGCATTTCACAAATGCGTCAGAAATATGATGCATTTGCTACATGCGTTATGTTACCAACTCATTCCTAGAATGCGAAAAATATTTCCCATCACATTCCAGGAATAACTTTGGTCCATTTATGMTAACCTTTCTACAGTTGTGTTCAAAATGGGCGCCCTTTTTCAAAGGACGCCTTTTGGTCAAAACCCCTATAAATCCGCACATGATTAACAATAACATCGTATTGCTTTCATTTATAAAACTACTCTTCTATACATAAAAATATTCAGAACGTATTAAATAATATATTTATATTTCTATCCTAGAAAAGGTTAGAGACAAGAACCCACAATGATGTTGAATCTTACAATACTCTCCCTCAAATATGTTTTCTAGCCGAAGTACTAATGTACTATTTGCATATGATCAATTCTCCCAAAAAAAAAAAAAGAGGAAATTGACTCCTTTATTTGCCTCTTCTTTTATGTTCTAAAAAGCCTAAACATCATGATTACCTTTTTTAAGTGAAATGTTTGAGCTTTAATGCTCTGTAATACTTTAGTGGATCATAATCTGGGTTCTGTAATTTAGCATGTGGTTGATGATGGTTGATGTTATAATTGCTTTGTGAGTCTGGCATGTGTTTCTTGACATTTTTGATAGTCAATAAAATGATACTAGATGAGGCGGGACAAGAAATATAGTGGGAGATAGGGTTAAAAATTGAGAGAGAGAGAGAGAGAGAGAAGAGGAGGTGTCTTCAAAAAGGAGGAAAATGGAGGAAAAAGGCCCTTTACTTCCTCTAAGGAAAAAATGGCCAAGGGATGAGCATCGAGACGGGAAGACACTATGGGCAAAGGTTCTCACACATAACAAAAATACTGCAAATGCATCATTCCACGGTGAGACATATTACGGTCATACCAAAGGATAACAATTGGCCCTTCCATCAACTTCTTTCATATCTGAGGAAAAATTTTAYATCAGGATTGCTCATTCTATTCTTTATAAAAGAGTTTGATCTTCAAAATTGTCCGTTTATTTTTTTATTTAAATCATAGGTATTTGAACCGTTTACTTTTTCTGTTCAAATCAAGTATGAAAGATACAAAAATCTCCAAATCTTTATTTTTTCCGTTCACAAGATATGAATTCGAAACTTTACTTAAAAAATACCAATCTCCCAATCACTCAAGCTATTAAACTTGGCAAGACAAGATCTACTAGATGGAAGGATCTTGATTTAATGAATAAAAGGTAGGATTTGACCATGAAAAGCCAAGAAGGCTAAGAGGATCGCGTAGCATAACCTTCATTAAGTCATAGTATTCGGGTTCTTGTAGAGGGGTCTCCCATAAGGTATCTAGGATTTAGTATGAAAGCCACTGAACTTGTTTCACTTGTTCTTGGTATTTAAGCTTACACTTGAGTTTTGATCTATTAGAATCAGTYAATCTTCTTAACTATCTTTAGAACGATAAAGAGTATTTGATTATATAWTGTTTACTTCCTCCGCACCAATTGTTTTAGATTAATCATTTTCCATCTCTACTTTACCATCTTCATCTCYCTCCAAACCTCGACCTTCCACTAGAAATATTGATTCTCTTTATGAGATTTTGTATACACCAGACGAACAACTTTCTGATAGCCAACTACTACTCATAAATCCCTACCATGCATTTACCAAGAAACATTTGTCTCTTATCCAAAAACCCATTACACAGTTGATAAAGCCTTCATCCTCATCGCAAGTAAAAGAATATGTCCAAGCGAGTAATTTCTCATCTTATTCTATTCTAACAACTTCAGAAGAGCAGTTTGTATCCCTCAAAATCCCATCACAGTTTCTATCTCAGTGGATGTGACAGGGTTACACACATCTTTATTTCGGAGGAATCAAAACTGGTCTTACACTTCATGCCAGAAAAGGTTTTACTCTATAGCAAAATTAGCACTCTTAGACTCCAGGATAAAGAGTTACCAGCAAGTATGTATTGGTACTACACAGACAACGTTAAATGCAGGAACAGTCATGGTGACTTGATTTCCTAGTTTTAATATCAGTCTTCAATATCCAAATATTCTAAAAGCTCTCAAAGTGCAAGTCCAGATCACTGGCTTAGATATGCAAGAAGATTCGATACAAGCTACACTTCATTACCAAATGATCTATAGAGTCCAAAATCATGCTCTTGACTTAGCATTACCATTCTCCAATAAAGCAGCTTTCTACATCTGCAACAACACACCAGATCCAAATACCTAAGCAAATCTCTCAAGATGAGCTTATTAAACTCCTAATTGAAAAATGAATCATGGGTTATGAAAAGTTACTTAGATATTTGGATATCAGATACACCTCCCTTCAAGGTGGCCATACTGAAATTATTTTTAAGGCTGAATCATCCATAACGACAACACTGCCTATTTTCTTTACAAGATTTTTTGTCCTCTGATATTCCTATAGTCAAGTTTCTACATGATGGTAGACTTGTTCATAGATCATGATGGTCATATCAGATGGGATCCATTCTATAATTGCAGCAACTGTTGGAAACAGTAAGAGCAGGAATGGTTATCTAGTCTTGAAATTGAGGACAAGCCGAAATCTAGACATAAAAAATCTAGATCAAAATATCAAAAATCTCTTCAAGAGATATGAGAGAGGAGGTCCTATAGTAAGATTGTTAGGAGAACCTAGTGGCAAGTTTGATTAATATGTCAAATATAGAAGTCCAAAATCTACTACTCCATCGCCTATTTCCTCATCTTCTTTACCCCTTGAGACAGATAATGAGTTTGATAATCCCATGATAGCCATGTTTCAGCCAGAAAAATTCCCACCTCTCAAAACATACATAAAATAAATGTCCAACATAGGCCAAAGATTCCTACTCCAAATATTGTTCACTCTTCAGGACAACATCAACCTCCTTCAGCAACTGAGAAAGTTCTAAACTGGCAGATTGAAAACTCCTTGAGCCAAAATTAGATGCTTTCAAAAATATCCTCATAGCTTTCCAACTTAGATCAGAAAGTATCCACCAAAATTGATTTTATATACAACATCATTGTTGAGATCCAGTAAAAAATTGCTATCTTCATGAAGATCCATGAATATGGCACAAAGGCAAGATGTCAATTCTTCCTTGTTCTATGCTAAGAAAGTGAAAAGAGAACTCTTGAAAATCAACTAAGGTACTTTGGAGAAGAGGATAGATGAAGAAAGCAATCCTAGTATCAAAAATACAAAAACCAATTCCCTCATCTGTTGCAAAATGTTAAGCCTTTTCAACCATCTTTCATAGTCACAACCCCTTCGCAACCTATGATATAGTACCTCTCTCCAATCTCTAACCCCTTCTTTGTGGGATTGCAAGTATTCAAACCTTCCACGAGCCATCCCCAAACCACAACTACCACAACCAAAAAGGCAATATTCTACACCACCACCCCATAGATTGCCAACATCTGAACCACCTAGGTCTTCACCTTTTGATCCATCCACATCTCAAACTCCATCACAAAAGTAGCACATTATAGAATCTCAAGAATTCTCTATGCTTGAACATGTATTGCAACTTGCAGCACAATGACATGGCCCCATCTCTTCCTGAACTCTTACCAATAATTGATGGCTCAGAAAGTTCTACCTCAGTCTCAACTTCTGACGACGAGTCCACTTCTCAACCAGATATGTTCATGGTAGCCCTAGAACAATCTTCACATTCTTGCATCCACTTCCAAGCACTAAATCTAAATGAGCCATATGWGGAAGAACCAGAAGTTGAAAACCAAAATCCAAACTACTTTCAACCATGACCTATTCCAGTCCATTCTCTGGGATACAGATCTTTCACTTTTGATGACGTACCCCCAGAAAAATGGTTCTATCGAATTAGTGAATTTTATTCATGGTTATACACAGAGAAATTGAAGACCCATGAATAACATGTTGCTCTTCTTAGTCAATTTACAGCAGGATTTTTAGGTATGCTAAAAGCCTATTAGATTAATCTTGGTGCTTACCTACAGCATGCTTTTGTTCAACAAACCTTTGATCATGCTTTTGGATTGTTACATGAGAATTTTGTTGGTCATCAACAAGAAAATTTTGACATGATGAGAGAAGAACTCTTTAAAGCCAAATGCTACTCTTACATACGTACGAATTTGCAACACCATTATGAATTTATGGCCAAAAGATTCTTCGCAATTGGTGGAATGGACAATAGAGATTTAAAGCAAGTATTCATGAATTCATTTGATGAATTCTTTGCCCAACAAATAGTCAAGACAATTCAGGCCAATTTGTCAATCATCCAGACGATTCTCAAGCAAATTTTCCAACAAATCTTGCTCACCATTTCTGATATTTGTGCTAAGCAACCGCTAATGAAAAAATTCACATAGCATGCAAAATGGCTTGAATTAGTTTGCAGCCTAATTTTTCAGATCAAGTGCCCATAGAAAGGATGTGATTGTGGACTAAAGAAGAAACTCTACTACAAGTASTATTACAGGCAGAACAATTCCAAGGAATCCAAATTTAGGTCCAGGAAAGCAAAGAAGAAATTTCTCAGGCAGAAAAGGTCCAAGATAAAATCTGATAGATATTTCTTTTGTAATAAAAAAAGGGTCATTATGCAAAAAATTGTTCCAAGAAGTCAAAAGAGAAGAAGCAACATCCGATTGTCTCTATTCAGTAGCATACAAAGATAGATCTTTCCAATCATGATCTTGAATCTGTCTTATCTATTGATGATGAGTTTACTCCAAATGCTTTTTGTGTTATCACTGATGAAATTGAGTTATCAAGTCAAGAAGATAATTCAGAACCAGAACTTGAGGATGACTTTGATGATTATAATACTCAAATCTTCAAAGTTTCACCAATCCAGCTCAATTCCAAAATCATTCCATAAATCCCTATTTCACTTTTCCTATCTAAATATGCCAAACCCATTCACGTTATTTCTTTCATTGATACATGAGCTTCTATATCCATTTTGAATCTAAAAATATTTTATGATACTATATGGCAGCCACATGAAAGAAAATTTAATATAGCTAATAGGGAATCTTACACCGTTAATCTAATCAGTAAACCTATTGTGCTAGAGGTATTCCTTGGATGCACCATAAAAACTAAAAGTCTTGGAAGATTCATCTCCTAGAAAAGATTTAGTTTTGGGATTTGACATATTCTCAGCATTGCAAAGCCGTTATAAAGTGTTAATTGAAGCTGATGGAATTCGATGAAAAAATCCATTCAAACCTTTCACCACAATCCCATAGTTATTATCAAATTGGCGATCCTTCACAAWGAAATTTTAGGCAAATGCTAATCATTTCAAACTGTGTAGAAACTCACACAAAACTTCTGGAAAAATGTTCATCTCCTTTATGGATTAATTGTGATTTCTTTATTCATTTACCATTTATATTAAACGTAGATATTAATCCTACAAAGGCTACCTATTTTGGCACGCCTCGAAATCTTCTTCAATAGGCCATTACAGAATGTCAAGAGTTACTCAAATTGGGTGTCATTGGACCATCCAAATCTTCATGGGCGTGTGAGGCATTCTATGTAAACAAGAGAGCAGAACAAGTCAGAGGAAAGCTTCGGTTAGTTGTCAATTACATACCACTAAACCTTGTCCTTGCTGACATTAAATTCCTTTTGCCGGATAGAAAAACTCTCTTCAGTAGGCTTTTCAAAGCTKCATGGATCTCAAAGTTTGATCTTAAATCTAGTTTTTAGCAATTGCACATCCATCCAGAGGATAGACACAAGATGATATTCTGTATACCAGACCATATAGATTATGATGCTGTAAGATAAAGGGCTGACAATATTAAAATTATGTCATCCTATTATCTCACACGTTGGAAGATGATAAACACTTGGTGGTTGTCCTTGGAGCATGAGATTTACTACGAACCTATGTAGTTATTGTCAAATCTCTTGCACCTGTTAGCAGTAAATCTATACCAACATCCTGAATCTTGAAACCAACAAAGCATTTTGTAAAAATATTTCCTCTTTGGAGGAATATTTCTACCATTGCCACATATCCAGATATCGGCAAACATTTGTCCATATTCAGAGTGAAGGCAATAGAGTAAGCTTYGAGAAGATACCAAAAATAACACAAAACTATTTTTGGAAATGAATTAAAATCTTGAATGTGAAAAATTGTGAGATAGGGTGGTGTGGATCATTATCAATTCCTATGAACACTTGAGGTCCATATTTTTGAAGAAGGAGCTAATCAAAGAGCTTGTAATTGAGATTAGATCTTTCAATAAGAGCGAGGTTGAGGATGGACTCAATAATTTCAGGATGCAATGTAGAGATGTAAGGAGAAAGATCTGTCTCAGAAATGAGATAGATTTTAGGAATGATGGGTATTATGGACTCCACTTGTGAGTGTTTAGATCTTGAGAGTATATCTGCAAGAACATTATTCTTTCCCTTTAAATAGACAATAGTGAAATTGTATTGTGAGAACCATTTCGYCCATCGAAGCTGTTGTCTGTGAGGAATGGCCGTTCGTTTGAACTCTATCATTCTGGAAAAAGAAGACATATCCATTTTGACACGGAAATGATTCCCAATTAGAAAGAATTTGAATCATCCGATGCCATGTTTCACTGCAAGAATCTTTTTAAAGCTAGAGTGGTAATGCAACTCAAATTCTTTGAATCTGCCACTTTTATAACCACAAATTTTTCTTGGCGTTTGTGATCTTCAAGGAGTATTGCTCCCCAAAAGCAATCACTTGCATCAGTTTGGAGAAACTTTGGTGCTGTGGTTGGAAGTGATAATGACAATAACTGTTGGATAAGACTTTTCAGCTTTTTCACTACCTCAGTATGCTTTTTCGTCTACTATGAAGGATTCTTTTTCAGTTAATCCTACAAAAGAGAAGTGTATTGGGATAAGCTTGGAATGAAGCCACCCACATAGTTAATAACTCAGAGAAATTGCTGGACTTCTTGTTTGTACTGGAGCTGATATGGGAACTTGAGAAGGGCTTGGGCCGGGTGAGGTTGAAAAATAATAAACTTATCTTTTATGTGCATTCCAAGAAATTCTATTTCTAATTGGGCCAATTTCATCTTTCGGGCTAAAAGCATGATACCATACTTTTTTACTATATCCGCAAACTTGTGYAATAAGTGTGAGTTGGGAAGTCTTCAGAAAACGAAAGGATATCATGAATATTGACAATAGCCATGTGAAGGATGGGTTCAAATACTTTTACCATTGCTTGTTGAAATAAGGATGGTGCAGTCTTGAGCCCAAATGACATAATTTTCCACCGGTAGTGATGATCTGGTATACAGAATGTTATCTTCTATCTATCCTCTGGATGGATGCCCAATTGTCAAAAATCAGATGTAAGATCAAACTTTGAGAAGCATCCAACTTTGAAAAGCCTACTGAAGAGAGTTCTTTTATTTGATAAAGGGAATTTTATATCAGCAAGAAAAAATATTTAGTGGTCTGTAATTGACAACTAATGAAAGCTTTCCTCTGATTTGTTCTACTCTCTTGTTTACATCGAATGACTTACACGCCCATGGAGATCTGGATAGTTCAATGAGACCTTGCTTGAGTAACTCCCGATATTCTGTGATGGCCTGTTGAAGAAGATCTGGGAGCATACCAAAATGACTAGCCTTTGTAGAATTAATATCTTCATTTAATTTGAATGATAAATGAATAAAGAAATCAGGATTGATCCATAAAGAAGATGAATATTTTTTTAAAAATTCTATGTAAGTATCTGCACCATTTCAAATGATCAACATCTGCCCGAAATCTTCAACTTGTCATTGTTAGAAAGGATCACCAATTTGATATAACCGTGGGACGACCGTGAAAGGTTTGAATTAATTTTTTCACTGAATTTTATCAGCTCTAAGCAACAGTTTATAACAGGATTGCAATGGTGAGAAAACAACAAATCCCAAAACTAAATCTTTTTCAGGAGATAAATCTCCCAACACTTTAGTTTTTATGGTACATCGAAGAAATATCTCTAGCGTAATGGGTTTACTGATTAAATTAACAGTGTAAGATCCCCATTAATTACCTTAAATTTCTTTCGTGTGGCTATCGAAAATATCGGGAAGTATTTTTTATTTCAAAATGGATATAGAAGCTCTTGTATCAATGAAAGAAATGAGGTGAATGGGTTTGGCATATCTAGATAGAAAAAGTGAAACAAGGACTTGTAGAATGATTTTAAATTTGGATTGGATTGGTGAAACTTTGAAAATTTGAGAACTGTAATCATCAATGTCATCCTCAGTTACGGTTCTGAATTATCTTCTTGACTTGAGTATTCAATTTCATTAGTGATAACATAACGAGCATCTGGAGTAAACTCATCATCAATAGATAAGATCGATTCAAGGTCATCATCGAAAAGATCTACCTTTGTATGCTGCTGGATGGAGGTAATTAGATCTTGCTTCTTCTATTTTGATTTCTTTGGACAATTTTTTGCATGATGACATTTTTTATTGCAAAAGGAACATCTATCAGATTTTACCTTCGACTTTTTCTACCTGAAGAATTTCTTCTTTCCTTTTATGGTCTTGAATTGGGATTACTTGGGATTGTTCTGCGTATAATACTTTTTGTAGTGGCATTTCTTCTTTAGTCCACAATCACATCTTTTTTTTGGGCACTTGATCTGAAAATCTAGGCTGCAAGCTGATTCAAGCCGTTTTGCATGTTGTGTGAATTCTTTCATCAGCTGTTGCTTAGCACAAAGATAAAAAATGGTGAGCAAGATCCGTTGAAAATTTTGCTCGAGAGTCATCTGGTTAATTGACAAATTTTGGGCCTAAATTGTCTTGACTGTTTGTTGCACAAGGAATTCATCAAATGAATTTACAAATACTTGTTTTAAATCTCCGTTGCCTATTTACCAATTTCGAAAAGACTCAGTTGTCCATTTCACCAATTGCAAAGAATCTTTTGGCCATGAATTCATAATGGTGCTGCAAATCCTTACGCTTGTAAGAGTAACATTTGGCTTTAAAGAATTCTTCTCTCATCATCTCAAAATTTTCTTGCTGATAACCAAGAAAGTTCTCATGTAATAGTCAGAAGCATCATGAAAGATTTGTTGAACAAAAGCCTGTCGTCGATAAACACTGAGATTAATCCAATAGGCTTTTATATACCTAAAAATCCCGTTTGTAAATCGACTAAGAATAGTAGCATCTGATTCATGGATCTTCAATTTATCTATGTATAACCAGGAATGAAATTCACTAATTCGATTGAGCCATTTTTCTGGGGATATGTTATCAAGATTGAAAGATTTGGATCCCCGAGAATGGACTAGAATAGTTCTTGATTGCAAGTAGTATGGATTTTGACTTTCAATTTCTAGTTCTTCCACATATGGTTCATTTGGATTTAGTGCTTGGAAGTGGACGCAAGAATGTGCAGATTGTTCTGGGGTTGCCATGAACATATTTGGCCAGAAAATGGACTCGTCGTCAGAAGTTGAGACTGAGGTAAAACTTTCTGAGCCATCATTACTGGTAAGAGTTTAGTAAGAGATTATGGCTTATATTATTGTGCTGCAACTTGCAATATATATCCAAACATAGAGAATTCCTGAGATTCTATAATGTACTGCTTTTGTATTTAAAATGTGGATGGATCAAAAGGTGAAGGCCTAAGTGGTTGAAATGTTGACGGTCTAGGGGGTGGAGATCTAGAATATTGCCTTTTTTGTTGTGGTGGCCGTGGTTTGGGGATGGAGGTGGATGGTTAAAATACTGGCGATCCCACAAAGAAGGGGTTAAAGACTAGAGGGAGGYACTGTATCGTAGGTTGTGAAGAAGCTATGACTGTGAAAGATGGTTGGAAAGGTTCAACATTTTAAACAGTGAAGRGAATTGATTTTGATATTGCTGATACTGGSATTACTTTTTCCTTCTAATCTCTTTTAAAGTACCTTAGTTGATTTTTAAGACTTCTCTTTTCACTTTCCTTGGCATATAACAAGGAAGAATTGACATCTAGCCTTCGTGCCGTATTCARGAGTCCTTCATGAAGAAATAAAATTTTTTGACTGGATCTCAACAATGATGCTGGATATGAAATCAACTTTGGTGAATACTTTCTAATCTAAGTTGAATAATTGTGGGGATATTTTTGAAAGCATCTTATTCTGACTCAATAGTTTTCAGTCTGCCAATTTAGACCTTTCTCAGCTGCTGAAAAAGGTTTTTGTTATCTTGAAGAGTCAATAATATTTGGAGTAGAGATCTTTGGTTGATGTTGGACAGTTTCTTTTGTATAAGTTTTGAGAGGTAGGAATTCTTCTGGTTGAAATATGACTATCATAGATTAATCATGCTAATTATATATTCCAAGGAGTAAAGAAGATGAGGAAGTAGATGATGGACTAGTAGATTTTAGACTTCCATATGTGGCATAATAATCAAACTTGTCACTAGTTACTCATAGCAATCCTACTGTAGGATCTCCTGCCTCATATCTCTTTTGAAGAGATTTTTGAGAATTGGATCTAGATTTTTTAGATCTAGAGTTCAACTTATCCTCAATTTCAAGATTATATAATCATTCCTCCTTTTCTTGCTTCTGGCAGTAATTTTAATTACAATATGGCCACCTTAAAAGGAAGTGTATCTAATGTTTGTGATTTGGATGGATTTCTGGAAAGCTTGGTGCAACTTCTCATGAACAGTAATCCATTTGTCAAGTAGGAGCATAATAAGCTCATCCCGAGAAATTTCCTTAGGTATTTGGATCTAGTTTGGTGCTCCAAATGTGTAATTTATTTCCATAAAAATTGCTTCATTAGAGGATGATAATGCCAAGTCAAGAGCATGATTTTTAGACTCTCAAGACCATTTAGTAATGAAGTGTAGCTTGTACTAAATTTTCTTGCATATCTAAGCTAATGATCTTGATTTTCACTTTGAGAGCTTTTAGAAGATTTAAATGCTTGCTGGTAACTCTTGTCTTAGAATCTAAGAGTGCTAATCTTGCTATGGTAGCAAGACTTACATCTGAAATGAAGATATSTGTAATCCTGTCRCATCCACTRGAATAGAAACTGTGATAGGATGTTAGGGATACAAACTGTTCTTCTAAAGTTGCTAGAATAGAACAAGACGAAGAATTACTTGCTTAGACATAATGGCTTTCGAAAAAAGGGACAGATGTTTTTTGATAAATATATAATAGAAATTTATGAGTGACAGTTGGATATCAGAAAGCTCTTCGTCTAATGTATATGAGATTTCCTAAAGAGAATCAATATTTTTAAAAGTGGATGGTTGAGATCTAGAGGAAGATGAAGATGGTAAAGTCAAAATAAAAGATGGTGAATCTAAAACAATTAGTGTGGAGAAAATATACATCATATAATCAAATGCTCTCTATCATTTTGAAGATAGTTAAAAAGATTAACTGAATTCTAATAAATCAAAACTCAAGTTACCTTAAATATCAAAAACAAGTTAAACAAGTTCAGTGACTTTGATACCAAATCCTACATCCCTTATGAAATTCATTTTTTTTTTTTTTTTAAGAAACACATGATTTTATTGAATAAGAGATTTATCTGTAAAATTTAGCATATTCTCAGCATTGCAACAATTGTTAGTACTCCAAAATTGTGTATGATCGAATCCATATACGGAAATAACCAGATATTCATTGGAACTATCGAGTAACTAGTGTGAAAATCATTCTAAATATCAAACACTTCTTCTCGCACTATGAAAGGAAAATATTTGAAACAATTTCGAAAATCATTCTAAATATCAGACACTTCTTCTCGCTATGAAAGGAAAATATTTGAAACAGACCTATCAAAAGGGTTAAAATAAAAAGAAAACATGCTCTTTGTGATCTCTAAAGTCAGTATGAGAACATCATCTAAAATCCAGAATATTGCCAAAGCAAACAGGCTTACAAACTAGAACTTCCTGTATGCTAGCTCCTTCACTGCATCTGCAAGATCTTTCTCGTCCTGAATGCTCTGCACCCATTTTGCGTTAACATGGATTCTCTCTAAGCTCTGCTTTAGGGTCCTGGCAATGAAAGGTTTCATGCGGCTTGCAAAAAATGCCTCCACTTCTTTTGCCTTTTCATAAGAAGAGAACTAGAAAGACGAGGAGAACAGAGAAATTACATATAAGCGCTGCAGTCTTTACTTGAGTTATAAGAATTACACAGAAAGCAAAAGCCACCWAGAGATGGAGGACTTACTGGAGACACGACTGAACTGATGAACCGAGTCACTAAGAATCCAGCGCCATAAGTCTTGCAGATGTGATCCCAGTGATCCTGTATTCGACCATTAATCACAGAGAATGAGTGTAAGCATTTAGGCACTTCCAAACTCAAAAAGTGAAAAAATAACAACTGGAATACAAGCATAATCATTAGATATAAACAGAAAATCTAGCTAAGATAGTTGTTATCACTGTGTTATTTGGGAGGTACAGTGCACAGATCAGATGTCCGTGATTCTACTACTTATGAAACAATCACACATCATTGGTCCCGTCAGTGCATGCATGCTTGTTTTCATTATATGTGCAAACAGCTATAAAGGAAACTTCAAATAAGTAAAACTACCGTAGCTGGTTTTCTCCAGTATAAACAGATAAATAGGTCTTAAATTTTGCTATAAAATTTTCATCAGTCCACGAGTGTTATACACGACAAGTTGATGTACTCACCTGCAACCATTTCCAAGCAATTTCTCGTCCTTCTAGACTAATACCAAGTCCATAAACAGCATCTTGACTTCGAACCTGGATTTAACAATGGGAACAGCGAATGCAAAGACAACAAACAACTCAAGACACTTTGAGACTTCTAGACTAAAATATCTAAGACTGATATTTCAATAACAGCTAAAGAAAAATAAAAAGTACCTCGGGACATAACAAGAAATTGAGAATTTCTAGAATGATTTCAGGATCCCGACAAGAACCAAGCGAGCCTACAAACAGAAGAATCCATATAATTCCTGAACAATTGATTCTCATTTTCTTGCATCATTAGTAACAATAAGTCACCTAATATTCGTGTCTTCTCCTGGCTGAGGTCAGTTTCTCTATAAACTCTCAAAAGGGAATCATAGCCTGACCTGTTTGATTTATTTGCATACAACATAACAGTGACATACACCGCCTGCAAGTAAAACAGAAACCCATGATATACATGACTAAATGTTATTGGAATTTGACAATATCTCTGCTTATATTTTAATACCCTTCTCAAATCTGGAGGAAGAATAGATGCATTTCTGTCATCCAAGAATATGTCAAAGCGCCTAATGGCTTCTTTTTGTGTTGCATCATGTCCAAAAAGAGCCAGTGCAGTCAAGAGTTCTCCTCTCAACATGGCATCTAGGTGGCTCTCACCTGGCTTGGGATCCCAAGAAAGTCTCCTATGAAAAGTTTCCATAGGAAACAAAAGGAAGTTTGTTATATTGTCAATCAAATGCCCTAGAGGAATGCAAATACCTTTACTACTATCAAGCTTCATAAGCACCATACATATCAAATACTTCCCAAAGCTGATTACAACCTATTTCAATTTCTAGCTGTGCTATATCTGCCAGAAAAAATCAACTTTGATGTTTTTTTTTTCAATCCCAAGTTACTGTGATCCTTCTTCTTGCAAACAGGTAATGATCTTCAGACCACCACCAAGAAACAACTAAATTAGAATCTAGTAGGGGCTATCAATATCTTAAACTTTACAATAGATTATGCACAATTTTTTAATGGCTTATTACCAGAAACCCACAATTCTAGGACCAAAAGTCATAATTTTTTATTTTTTTTAAATGTGATGTTATATAATAATAAGCATATGCACATGCATATGGTCGTGTAGAAATATTATATGTACATCTTAAGAGTAGTCACATTCCCTGGCTAGGTACCAAAACTAATTCTGGAAGGAACGTACTCAGCAGAATACTGGAAAAGGTTTATGAAAAATAGTTTAATGTCATCCAGTAGTTCAGGAGCTGCATCAGCTGCTATTCTCGCAACCTTGAGACTTATCTGAAAAATTGAAAAACAAAGACAAGGAATGGAAATTAGATGAGGGGCAAACTTTAACGAATATAATAAAATTGATGTCGAGAACATTACACTAATCAAGTTCGATAGAACTGTATAGTCCATCTCCTCCCTGAAAGCACTCATCAATGCAAGCAGAGAGGTCAAGGACTGTCGACATGCCATCGACAAGGCATATGAGTCATCCAGAATGCCTGTACAAACAAGTTGTTCATTTAATCAGCTCCTTTTACTTGTAAAACAAGGGGAGAGTTCAAAGGCTTATGTCGAAATTACCATATCTATCCATTGTAGACAAGCATTTTTTCTCTATAGCATATCTGAGTCTAGCTGATAGATTGTCATCATATTTCACACGATAGAAATTTGTCTGATCCACATTAACTTTAATCCACGAACTGGATCTAGAGAATGTGGTGCCCAATAAGTCCTCAACATCAAACTCTTTGGATTTTGATTGCAGTAAAAAGCTTTTTCGAGTATCATAAGAGCTGCAGCACAGTGTTATTGGAACAATCCATTGCCCATCCCCAGGAGAACCACTCAATAAAAAGTGCGACTGCCATTTGATTAAAAAAAAAAAAAATTCATTACCAAATTCCTAATCTCGAGTGTCGCTAACAGATGGAACATAGTTGTCAGGAGAAGTAACATGAACATCTGCAGTTTGGCAGCAGAAATACCAAAAGAGAAGTTGGTAGTAGAAGTACCTGCTCAAACTCCAATTTCCGGTCTTCCAATGTGACAGAGACAACCGGATAACCTTTTTGTTTTGTCCACGAATTCATTATCTGATTAACAGGTTCTCCAGACTCCTCCTGGAGTACAGACCATAAATCTTCTGTCTTTGCATTTGAGCATGCATACCTTTTTATGTATGAAGCCAATGACCTCTGGTCGAATGAAGTGCAGCAAAAGGTACTTGTCAATTTAAGTGTATGGTAGAAACAGAGTTAGATTAAGAAAATTGCAGTTGACAACAACCAGTTTTAAGCACAAAATACATGATAATTTTCTTCTTAACCTGAAACGTTTGTGTTGCTTAAAGAAAGCAACTTACATTAATGAGATTCACAATTAGGAAAAGAACAATGCAGATTCTTTCTTCATCAAACTTCATAACTAATTTAAAAGCTCATGAGTAAGGTCTTTAATTATATCAGACCAAAGAATAGCAAATTGTATTTAAACTGCAGATGCATGCAGGTCCCACAATCTTTTCAGTATCCCTTTCGAATGGAGTCTATGAATTAGTTCTGTCAGAAATCATGGTCTATGCACAATAACCTTCTGCTTGAGAGAGTAGTTTAACTAGTTTTACTGAGACAAGTCTCACCCATATAATTGGACCTAGCTTGGTGAGACACACGTCATGTATAACGAGCTTCAAGTTTGTTCAGAATCAAGCCAAACCAGGATCATGAACAAACTTACAATGCATTCACGCTACAAACCTCTCTCCACCCAAACACAAAAGCTCAAATAATTAAGAGGGGAAACACCATTTCTACACATCTATAACAATATGAAAGGAGGCCAAAGTAACAAACCGATGTGAAAAAAATGCAGCATTGAGATGTCTGGTCAAACATAGATGCAAAAGTTGCAAATTTCCACAGAAAATATAAAAGAAGATACTAAGCTACAGAAACTAAAAGAATCAAGAATATCAATGAMGACGGCAAAGTATCATATTGAAATGATCAGAATGGAAAAGGATCAACCTGAAAACATTCAGCACCAAGGTAGCTCTGCAACATTCGTATTACTGATGCACCCTTTCTGTAACTTATAGCGTCAAAAATCTCATCAATCTCACCTGCATGATTTATGTCTACCTGTAAAAAGGGAAAATTAACCAAATCAGAGACATTCCAGGCTTTTATACATAAGAAAATTAACCAAAGTAATGTTCTGTGAGTAAGATTACATACGTACAATAGAGAAAGTCCAGGCAACTCACCTCAATGGGATGTGACTCTGTAAGACCATCCAGCCTCAGTCCCTCTGTACTCTCTTCGAGAAACTGTGTCCAAATTTGCCATTCAGGGAACAAGCTATCTGCAGCTAAATAGCTTACCTGAACAATGTGAAAGAAACAAACTACATAAATAAATAATATTCAGCTTGAATTAGAATATGGTATGCCTACTAGAGACAGAAGACGTACCCATGTCGCAAATCCTTCATTCAGCCATAGATGTGTCCACCACTCCATAGTTACAAGATTCCCAAACCACTGATGCGCAAGTTCATGGGCCACAACAGTCGCAACCTGATTGGAACCAATACTTCTTGAGATTCAGTAATGGATGAAAACCTGATCTAGTTAACTTGAATCCCAGCAATGAAAGTAAATTTTTTCACGAAGTTTGCAATACCCTCTGCTTGTTAGCAGCAGCAGAGTGCTTATCATCATAGAGCAATGCTGTTTCCCGGTACGTGACAAGACCATAATTCTCCATTGCCCCAGCAGCAAAATCAGGAATTGCAATCATATCTAGCTTGGGCAGCGAATAAGGCAGGGCGAAGTACCTGGAGTTTTTCACTGAACACCTTAAGAAGTAATCTATGACATGCTGGGTTAAGTTTTAAACCCCAGATACGGAGTTAGGTACCATGAAACAAAGATATCCTTATGGAGGTACTTAGCACAATTCTCTCAGATTGAACTTTAAGTAGGCAAAAGAGAAGCGAAACATACTCTTTATATATACCAAGTGTTTTCACAGCAACATCTAAAGCAAATTTCCCTTGATTTGCCTTGCCAACTTTGCAGTACACCCTAACAGCAATTCCTGGGATATCTTTATGTTAATAAAAAGAACATTCATGAAGCAATAAGTGTAAAGAAAGGGGGAAATATTCTACAATACCATCAGGTGTGTGATCTTCAAGATAATCAAACAAACCAACAACCACTGCCACCAAATAAGTAGACATAATAGGTGATTCCTGATAATAGACTGTTTTCATATTTCCATTCACTTTCTCTTCAACAACTGGCATATTGGAGAGAGCCACAAGTTCTGAAGGTACTTCCAATGTTATCTTGAATGTAGCCTATACAAAAATTATGAAGCAATGTCAAAAGGGAACTGTTGATGCCTGATGGTTTAATAAGCAAATTTATTAATAGTTGCTACGGCTCATTAAAATTCCAAAGCATTAATGATTAATGTACAACTGCTGCTGATGTTAGAGAGAGAGAAAGAGAAGACAAAGAAACAGCACCTTACAAGCAGGCTCATCCCAGCACGGAAAGCATCGCCTTGCATCTGCTGGTTCAAATTGTGTCACAGCCATATTCTTCTTCTCCCCATTATGCTCATAAACACTGAACAAAATGGAATCATTACCATTATGGGATCCCATCCAACAAATAATAATAGACAGTGCCATCTTGTCTGACAAATGTTGAAAATAACCACAAAAATCAGATCATAACTTATCGTTCATAAGAGGACCAATTATAACTCAAAAAAAGATAAAATAAAGCAGAGCCTGCCTTCTTCTCCTATGTTAACCATGAGGAGAAATGATATTTGAGCCTGCAAATGCGTTTATGGCCACAGTAAGTTTAAATCATTCATTTAAACTTTTTTGCGCAAAAATGCCTAACAAAGCAGCAGTGAACAAGTTACTTTTACCCATTTGTGTTCTCATTGGTATGTGACAGAGTGAACTTCAATTAACCAAATACAGAGATCTATTTAAGAAAGTCTATACACAATGATTAGATGTAACAAACTATGATGACAAATCAACTATGAATCCTTAGATACTTATAGCTCTGTATACGGGTCATGCTTTCTGGGGGTAAAGTGAACCTCCTTCAAGTTATCTTGCATCCCAAAGCAAAGTTTGAATCCCAATATTTCCATTTAGAAAAACAATAATATTGAAAGACTGGTCTGTCTGGATACCAAATTTCATCTCCTAAGCATTTTTCAGTCCTACCAAATTAGCGAAATGAGAACACCATTTTTTCGGAGGAATATTCTAGTAGGAAAAAGGAACAAATTCTTTTATGCGTCCATGGTTTCCCCACTGGCAGATTCACTTTTACTCGTTGTCAAGCATAACTAGACACTGGAACCTGAAAATTTTAACATAACTTAAAAAAGGTTAAGCATGATCGTGTTCCAATACATGCAAAACAAACAAGTACAGTAATGGAACCGGAACTAGGAATTTTTTTATTAAAAAAAAAAAAAAAAAAAGGTGGGGAGCATAAATTGCTAAGCGAGTTAATTGTATGAAACATCAATGATTAAAGAAGAATCTATCTGAAATTACTAGTAATAGTGGAATTAACAAATTATCATGTAAAATTTCTCACTGCGATATGGAAGAACATAATAGATACAGGTATAAGCATATTATGAGAGAGAAAGAAATTGTCAATGTACCTTCTGTAAAAGCCTTTCATCCTATCGTTCAGAGTTCCTTGAAAGGCAATACTCAGAACCCCAAGCCCAATCGGCAAAGTTTCCCCAAACTCTAAAACCATTATCTCGTCTTCCTCGCACATTTCCACCTCCACAGCCTCCAAAATCTTAATTCAAATTCATCATAAGCACCACAAATTTCACTTCCAATCAATAACCAATAGAAACAAAATTCAAAACAGCCATATCTCCGAGATTCAAAGTGTCAGCAGTAGTACCTTGTTAGGATACTTGAATTGAACAGACTTGGAGTCAACGGAAAGCTCAGCAGCATTAAGGACGAGAAACTTGGTAACCGACACAACATCAACGGAGATATCGACGGCGCCGGTGAATTTGCAAGTGTCGAGGTCTGGCTTAAGCTTCAGATCGTAGCACTTCGGCACCGCGAATTTAGGTAACCGCGGTTGACCTCTGAACTGCTCGTACTTCTTTGTTGTGTCCGCCATTGTTGCTTAGGTGATGAAACTCTTCTTCTACGTTAGATGATAAAATGGAATGCTCGCAGCCTTGTTCTCTGCACTGTATTTAAATTTGAGACTCTGAAGTCTGATCGGYGTCACAAGGAAGAATAGAGGGAGAACTAAGAGCATTACACGTGCAATGCTGCTGCAGCTGATAATTTCTTTGCTCGTATCTCTATTTTTGCCTATTATCTATATTTATGTTTTTTCTCAAACGTAGAAATATTATATAGTAATTGGAACTCAATATCTACGGTCCATTAAAAATCAATAATTTTTACAGACTAAAAATAATAATGATATTTCTTACCAATTAAAGCTATGTTTGGACTAGCCTTRACGTGAGTGGAGCAAGGAATCCATTCTCATTAAAAATAGTTGTTGGGACTAACTCCATATTAGTAAAGACATTTTTGCTATATCTAAGCCACTATCTAGACTACTCTTTCAACGATTTGATTTTTTCTTCAACAAAATTAAGTTTTGCAAATACACAAASAAACAAATTTAATCTATAGTGAATTTTACTATAGTAAGATTAGATTCATTGATTCCTCAATAGATATAGATTCATCTTTCGTTTCATTTATCTTAAATAATCCCATCATAAATGTTGCAACTTTAAAGGCGATCGGTCAACAAAAAGGATAACAATCTGAAATTGAAATATCCCAGAAGCACCTTCCAAGCTTTATCTACAACTCGATTTTTCTTCTAGGCAAATTTGGAGGAAGATTGCATCTCGCGAGCTCAAGTAACATGAAAAGGGATGCACTTTCACTAATACTTCTCTCTGGATTTTAGATTCACTTCCAAATTTGAATTTGTTATCTTTTGGGGCCTTATGTTCGAGATTCCTCTTTGTGTGTATGGATGATCCGTTTGTTTGGTGGATTTAAAGAATCAACCTATATATATGTCATAGTTTGAGTTTGAATTTCACTTTGTTTTTTTTACAATAGATGTAGTCAATTGATTCCTGTACGGTGATGTTTGACATTTTTATTGTGAGTTATGGAGAACTTGTTCTCCTACAACATGTTAATGGATGATATCCTTGTTGGACTTTGCTTCTTTTCTGGAATTTTGTCCTATGATTTTATGACCATACAAAACATTTCTACCGCTACAGAGTGTGTAATAATCAATTATTCAAATTCGAATATTCGATTATTGAAACTTCTAATGATCAATTATTCATGAAGACATAAACGATTAGCTGTGTATTAATTGATTGTATTAATATTTGTAATTGATTATTTATAAGCATAGTCAGTTATTATATCAACAATTGTTGCTTAATGATAATAACTTTATCGTTATTTTAATTGATTAAGTTATGCAATTACCAATGATTAATATTCCATATGGAGTTGTTATAATATAAGCATACATAGGGATTATTTTCCTTATCGTTATTTATGGCATTTTAATTTGCATTTGAAATATGGAGTGAAATAATTTACACTAGTTTAAAATTTCAAAGTATCATCAATATCATTGAAGGAGGACAAAAAGCTGGATTCCCATTGAAAGATATTAAAATATTTGTTCAATATTGGTAACTTTTGTTATAAGCTTAGTTATGGATTCATTCCTTAAATTGAAAATTGTCTAAATGATTAGGATAGAGGATTAGGAGACGATCCCGAGATATTATCAAGGATTGATTCCAACAATCATATTCCTCTAAAACGTACACGTAAAAGGACAAGAGAAGTATGTGAGTTGTCTTTTCTCTATTTATAATCATCATGTCTCCTTGTGCATTTATTCCGCAATGATTCTTTACATGTCATTTTGTTCTTTGAATTGTTATATTTGATATGAAATTCCTTGAAGAAATAGATGGCCGTGCCTAGCTCTTCAGTAGGGTAAAACGAGAAAGTCCTTGGAGCATTGTCATGATAAATGCATTCATTGAGATTTGCATAACTACAAATCAATGAAAGAGAGTTCGAGTGGAGGTAGATTTGTGTCTAGAACTACATGGGAAAATATTTAGGATGATCTTGTAAAAGCTTGCGGAAAAGATTCATACTTGAGCAAATCAAGCAAGAAATGACTGATTTGAGGTACAAATACAAAGACATATATTGGTCGATCCATGCATGTAGCCATACTGGAGCAGATTGAGATGCACAATTACAAACCATTCGAGCGGATGATTGGCAATGGGAGCATTGGATCAAGGTAATGAATCTTTTCGCCAAATATATCCAATTACTTGTATAGTTATGAAAACGCCATTTSGTTCCTCATATTCTATTACTTCTTTACAACATTATGAAGGACAAACTCATAAATTATTCTTCACATGATTTGTAGTTGTTTGTAGGAGAGACTATTTGTGAAGCGTTGCAGGAACCTTAGCCTACCTAATTTGAAATCATGCATGCATTATTTATAAAATTTTGTTACTCAGGGGGTGATCTCACGATCCACTAATGTTGAACCATTGAAATCCAATGAAAAGGACGGGATATCCATTGGTCAAATTTGAACATAGTTGATAGTGATGATAAGGATGAGGTTAATGTAGTTGACAAGGGTTCTACGTCTTTAGGGAGCACCCAGCTCTCATGCTTACTACAACCTCAAAGAAAAAAGGAAAAAAGAACGTGGCTAACTTGATTGCTCAATTAATGCATAGGTGAAGGTTTTTGAGGCTTTGGAAGTCCAGTTGAGGATGAAGAATCAATTGACGGCAAAGGCTAAGATAGAGTTAGACAATACATGCAATGATGCACCGAGCATAATCTCTGTCATGAATCTGCTGAAGGAAGAGTTCCCTCATCTTGATCCACGCATTAAGTTGAAGCCTCATAACAAAATTAAGGATCCTAACTGGCATGAGAAGTTCATGGCAGATCCTTATGAAGCTTGCAAGGCTTTCACTGAAGAACCCCGTGGTTGTATCTGCTTAATGTTTGTTGTAGTGTTACAGAATGCTAGACATCACTAATTTTTCTTGTTAGGTGGGTGAACATAGTCCCACATTGACAGAAGTAGAGTTGATCATGGGTTTATAAGTATGGATAAAATTTCCATTGGCATGAATCTTTCGAGCATAGTCTAAAAGCAAAACCATGCGGCCTAGGCTAAAAGTGGACAATATCATACCAAAGTAAAACAAAGTAGGGTCCATGGTCCTAACAAATGGTATTAGAGCTATGACCTAGACTTAGCCAAGTTAAAGAAGATCCTCGAAATCTCGGACAAACTGACGAGTCTCCATTAACAGTACTTTATTTGAGGTAAGGATTGTTACATATAGGTTAGACGTGGAGTTCATCGTGGATTTACAATATAGGAATAGTAAAGTATTGCGTTTCGCATTTGCATTACAGCACCAGATTTTTTGAAATATTTGTAGCAATGATGGTACTCTCACCAGTTAACTCTTCCTAAAGGCCAGTTACAAGGGCAAGGGCTAAGAGATTTAAAGAGGATTTAAATGAACTTATTATTGAAGAAATTTTGTGCCTAGAAAGAACCAAAGCAAGTCCAAGTCAAGTTGGAGGCAAAAACAGTAACTATCTTGAAGTTATTGATTCTTGGTAGTCAAAGTGGAAGTCAAATATGGCTCTTCTTGGAAGAGGGCATGATTTCTTGGAGGATTTTGAAGATTCTAAAGGTTTTTCATCATAAAGAAGGATTTGGCAAGTTGCTAAAAGTATAAGGATTATCATTTATCTTTTAGGAAAGTTAGTAACTAGTAGTTTCTATTTTTGCAACACAAGTTCCTTATCCTTGGTAAACTTGGGAACGACTTTGTAATATGATATTTTAGGATTGTTGAGTCTTCTTAGATATCAAAGAAACCACTTTCAGTGTGTGTCCAGCCACACACACCATACCTTTATTATGTGTGCTGCCCTAACCTTAAGGTTTCCTAGTTTTTGTTGGTTTTCTTCAATAGCTAAACAGTTTCTTTCCTACTTTTTCTAGAATTTGACTATTATTGTTGGTGTGTTAAAAATGCTTAGCCGAATCGGCTATCCTGATCGTGGTGTGCTAAGCTTTTCAACACAACGAGGCTTGAGTTCCACTAGCTTGCTGTCTGATCGGCTCGTCGGATCCGTAGCAACCTCTTTTTTTAATGTGAGATTCTTGAGTTAGCTTTAGCAAACCCCAAAAAGTGTGCAAGTCAACTGTTTGACCAGGTGTATGATTGTTTCATGGTTAYAGCTAATATGACAACCGATTATACTAAGCTACATGAAAAAACAAATTGAACAGTTATCAAGCGTAGCTAAGTGAGAGGACTATATATGTTAATACTTCTAGCTGAAAATAAAGTAGATTGCAGCTAAACTAGATATGCTAAGATAAAAGTATGAAAATAGAAAGAAAATGATAAAATTAGCAATATAAATACAAAATAAGATTGTAGATTATGCTAGGAGTAACTGTGACTAATAGAAAAGAAGGCTGACAAGTTGAGCAAATTAATCATTCACACTATTAATACAGTAGACAACAAAGCTTTATGAACTATAAAGCATTGCAAAAACACATAGGAACCAAAATGGCTAAGCTAAACAGCAAGGAAAGCTGGATAAATAAAATAGTTAAGAGAAGCTATACTAAAGAAAGTTGTAAAAAAGCATATTAAAGAATCAAAATAAACTCAAGAAGTAAAAAAAAGCATCATTAACATGTAAGAAACATAATGAAATCTAGATACTTAGCTAAAAAGTTGAAAAATAAGTAGGAAACTTACTATAAAGCTAGCTAAACATTTTTAAAACATAACTTAAAGATAAAAATGAAGATAATATGCTTGATTTCAGGACTGATATTTTCTTTCATCTTCTCTTATTTATACTTGGCTGAGATGTTCTTGCTGCCTTGGAGCTTAAGGGAGCTGAGCATACTAACCCAGTTTCCTTCTTACATGCGCCCTTCTCGACCCACGTCCCCTTTCTTTGACTGGTAGGTAGCACATTTTCGGCTTTCTTCGGCCAGGTGCTTCTATCTTGTTCAGTAGATAGCTAATTCACCTGTAACTTCTATCGTTTTGTCTATTCCTTCTTTTCCCTCGATGGCTATTCCTTAGCTATGTTTGTCTCCTAAGCTTTTAGTTGTCTCAATACTTAGCCATATAACTCCTTAAAGCCATTCTGTGTGTTAGCTGTTGTTTCTTCTATAGCCGTTTACATCGTCTATTTTTTAGTGTCAACACATATCCCCCAAGCCTTCGCCTTGATCGAACCTTTCGTATACCATTAGAATTCCCATAGTCATCGGCTACTGCGCCTGGATAGTTGTCCTTGCTTTTAGCTGGTTGGGTAGCTCCATTACTAATGGTTAGTCATAGAACTCATAGCTTCCCTGTCATTCAGCTTCTGTTGGTGGCAAAATGGGCATAAATCAGATTTCATTTTAACTTTTTATCTTCTTCTTTCTTGGACTCTCGTATTCTCTGCAACTAAACCTCTTGCCATCCTTTTTTGGCCATTTTACGTTTCCAGTCAATCTTTTCCTTTTCTTTTTCTGACCACTACTAGTATGTCTTCCAGTAGCGAGAACCGCGATGAAATCTCTTCTTAAAACCAGTCCTCCAACCAACAGATCCTATTTTGCTAAGACTACGGTAATGAGTTCTTTAAACTCAGCCTTGCCATTCTTCTATTTGCCATTGCTAACCTCTCTTTTGTCAAACTTGATGGGTTTGATCTTCCTTTTACTCGATCAAGATGGTCATTGTCAATATGGCCGAAGAACTTCCAATATTGGCCTAACTGTTTGGCATTTGCAACTAGTGGCCTGAGTGCCTATCCCCAGGATTCGAAAATACCTGGAAAGGGGCACCTTCCATGCCATTCAGCTATCCTTCTCCACATTCCAGTTTGACAAAAAAACATATCATGCTTGTCCTGTCAATTTGGTCCTCCGTTGTAAAAGCTTTTATCTTCCCATTTGACATGTTTTTCCCCCACATTATTGGTTATTGCAACTATCTTGGGGCTACTAGTTACTGAATTTGATATTCCAACCCTATACGCTGATGATCGGAGAAAGGATTTTGAATTCTCATTCAGCAAACATATTGCTAGATATGCCAAGTTTGTTGAGAATAACATGGATAACTCCCCTTCTATTTGTGATGGTGAGCATGGAGCTTTAAAGTATGTGTTTTGTTTRGCTTCCTATAGAGTAGTAGCTGATTATCACTATTACATGGCCATACTGATGAATGATCAGCCCCTTCATCTAGCTTCTCTGGTCCTGTCCCTGCTATACCAAGGTCTGGGTCGGCTAACTGAGGCCTTAGCGAGTGGAAAAGATGTGACTAATGTGGCTGCCCTTTCTGGATTCTGTAGTTGTAGCTCTACCAATACATCCCAAAGTTTGGAATCAGTCATTTGACAGTCAGGGTTCCAGAGGCTGCCTGTGAGGCAACGAGTTATAGGTTGCGTGAGGTGCCTATAAAGTAGGTTGCTCCTTTTGAGATTTTCAAATTCCTTTACTCCAAGAGATATGTATTGATGACTCATTCTCTCACTGCAGTAGAGATGAGGGACCTCGCTGGCTACGGCTGAGGTCTGACAACTCCAGTTATGCCGAGGTCAAAGCTATTTAGGCCAGCTTGCTTACTCCTTGGGCGTTTGGCCCATAGCTCGCTATATCAAGACATCAGTCTGGCCTTACTACCCTCACTAATGTGCCAGGCAATTTGGGCTGATACATAATGTACTAGTTGATCCTCAGTTTAACACTCATTTTTCCAATCGACCTGACCTTGCCGAGGCCGATGTTAGAGCTTGGACTGAGGACTATCGGTCAAAGTTTGAAAAATTTTTCTTCCAAAACTTTTGACCCTACCCCTTGAGCATTTCAGCCTTTGAAACCTGGTGGGACCAGGTTTATGGTGCTTTCTTTTCAATTGAGTTAGTCGAATGCCTTCATAAACTGGCCATGCCTGCTATGGTCTTTCTTTCCTCTGCTCCCTCGGCTGTTAGCTCGACTGTTGGAACCTCTTCTAAGCAAAAGAAGGGTAATGTGTCTGTTGCTGCTCCCGTTAGCGCCCCTCCTTCAACCGTGTCTCCAATCATTAGGGCCTCTTCTAGCAAAAAGAGGAACCTGCTTCTGCCCCAGGTATGCTTAATCCATAATCGGCTGGGTTCTCATATAATAAATGGTTATGTTTTTACCCCCTCTTTTATCTTGTAGGATCGATGGAGCCGATTGACGTGCAAGCCCCCTAACCTACCTTAATCTGAGATTGCTTCGTGAGGTGAATAGGCAAAATTGTTTTCAAGACCATATCACCTTCATGGAATGCTCTGACCTGAACTTCTCAATTGTACACCTTGGCCACTCTCTGTTTGTGCCTCAAGACATGCTCAAATGCCATCCACTTGTCTTCATCTACCTGGTCCAACCCCATTAGTAGAGCTTGATGGTAATCAACTGTTGACATGTCATGCTGGAAAATAACCCTAACCGATTATATAGTGAGTTCCACCGAAAGGATTGCATGTTGCCCATAGGTCAGCCGATAAGGKGTAAATCCTCAGGCAGTTTTATGGGAAATCCTGTATGCCCAAAGTATTTCCTGCAAAACTTTGTGCCACCTCCTAGGTTTATCTTCAATAGCCTTTTTCATTATGTTAATAAGTACGTTGTCGGCTGCTTTTGCCTGCCCGTTAGCTTAAGTGTAGTAAGGAGTTGAATATATAAACTTAATTTTAAAATGCTGGGAAGCAAAAACAACCACCTTGTCCCTAGTAAAGATGGTCTCCTAACTAGCTTTGATGCATTTGGAACTCCAAAATGGAAAATGATCTGATGTTTAATGAAGTTAATGACACCTTTGTCACAACTTGAGCCTCCACCCACTTGGTAAAAAAAATCTATAGCGACTAGGATGAATGAGCACCCTTTAGAGGACAACGGGTAAATCTTGCCAATTACTTCCATTGCCTAGCCTCTAAATGGCCATAACTTGACTATGGGATGAAACTTTATAGCTGGGACATTAAAAAGATGTTCGTCTTTCTAACAAGCATCGCAACCTTTAGCGTAAGTTAACAATTGGCCATGATGGTTAGCTAGTAAACTTTGTCAGAGTGTAAACACCATCTGAGCTTCGGCTTTGCCTGGTGCATTTTGCACAATCCTTTATCGATTTCATGCCAATACCCTTGCTGATTCTTCCTTATCCAAATATCTCAAAAGCAATCCCCATGGCTTCTTTTGAATAAATTACCATCTGCAACCATATAATTCAATGATTTATGTTTGAATTGCTTACTAGCCTTGATTGAAGGGTTTTTCAAGTACGCTATGATCTCGGTCCTCTAATCAGTCGCATCGCAACTATTAACGCAAATAATCGGTTGATGAGAATGAGTTGATGCATCCCCTGAGAATATGTTATTGTATCTTGATGCAKACTGCACCAAATTGTTAGCGTCCTAGATTTCACCTCTAGGTAAGTGCATGAGTACTATATTAGCAAAATCTCCTAAGTAGGGCTTGAGCCTTCTAGTATAGGCCGATTCGATTGGCATTCATACATATGTATTCTCCTGCTAATTAACAGATGACTAGCTGAGAGTCTCCCATAATTTGCACAACTTGGTCTTTCATGGACATCAGTAGTTATAACCCTAGTATCAAACCCTTGTCTACGGCTTGATTGTTGAAGCATCCATTCGAGAGCATGAAGCTACCCTTGAGGCCCCCTAGGCTAACAATAGTGATGCCTGCCCTACCCCCATATTGTTTCAGGATCCATCGAAAGTCAGCCTCCAAAGTTTAATTCTGATATAAATTTGTGCTTTTGCCCGTGAATTAATCGTATCAATACAAGAATGTTGGGCCAAGAAATTGGCTATTGCCTATCCTATAATAGCTCTTAAGGGCATATATTTCAACAAGAAAGTTATCAACTTCATCGCCTATCTCATCAAACAGCCTTGCAAGACGATCCAATTCAAGAGGAAACGTACTAGGCCTATCTTGCTGATAATATTAACTTCCAACAACAATAAGTAATATTCCAATTCGACACAYGCATGGAAGAGTAAAAGGCATAATTTCTCAATAAAAGAATACCTGAATTTTGCATCATTAGGGATCAACTGAGATAGTACACGACACTTTTGCTTCCTTCATCATCATCTTGAGCCAATAGGCAGTTGATTGAAGTGTTTGCAAGCTGATACATAAAGCTTCATTCGGCCTATCATTTYGAGGTGGAACCAAGACTGGGGTTTGGCAAAACCCCTTTCCATTTGGTCAAATGTCTTATTTTGTTCTACCCCCAATGTCAATATCTTGGCTGGTCATAACTTTTGCAAGGGAGAGAATGCTCTAAGCTTCCTAGTCGAATTTGCCAAAAATAGCCTAAAAATTTATTTTAGCAATCAAACTCTGAAGTTCTTTCTTGTTTTTAGGGGTCTTTCTTCTAATATTGCCTTGGCTTTTTAGAATCCACCTCAATACCTCTTTGATGTACCAAAAAGCCCAAAAAATGTCTAGCTGATACTCCAAAGGAACATGTTGTTGAATTCATCTTTAGATTATGTTGGTACATCCTATGAAATGAACTTTCGAAATCGGTTAGATGCTGCGAAAAAGTGGCATGACCACCACATCATCAATATAAACCTCCATGCTTTGGCCGATCATATCGTGAAAAATCATGTTTATGGCTCTTTGGAATATAGCTCTTGCATTCTTCATTTGAATGGCATCACAACCCATTCGAATAAGCCGATTACTCATGGGGCATCAAAATATTGTCTTGTGTACATCATTCTCTGCTATGAATATTTAATTATAGTCAGAGTAACCATCCATGAAGTTGAGAAACCTATATCTTGCAGCTAAATTGACCAACATATTCACCATAGGCGTGGAGTATTCATCTATGAGTGTGGCTAGATTTAGATTTTTGAAGTCAATACATACCCTAATTTGTCCGTTTCTCTTTATGTCTGACACGATGTTCGACATCCACTCGGCATATTTAGTTGTTCAAATGAATTTGCAACTCTAGAGCCATCTTACCTCTTCCTTGACCTTTGACAAAAGAGTCAGGTTGAATATCCTGGCCGGTTGTTGATAAGGTTTAAATCCCTCTTTAATCAGTACATGATGCTCAGCCACCCCCATCCAAAYTGGGCACWTCATGATAGTTCTAAAGAAAGCAATCCTTGTATTTTTTAATCAACTCGATCAGCTGCTTCTGCTGCTCTTCTTCTAGAAGTGAGATCAGTCGAGTTACCCTTATCTCTCCATGGTCTTCTAGGCTGACGTCTATGAGAGGATTCTAGAGTATAAACTTATGTGCTTGTTTGAGGCTCTATTTGGCTTCCAGGGCTTCATGGGTATCCTCTGGCTTTAGCAAGTTGGCCATTTATGTCTRAATCTTACATACAGTTGAATAGTCTTTCAGCCTATCGAAATTTCGAATGGTTTTCCTTGTGAAAGAATGGCCTTCAACCACCTTGGCCTCATTAGCATATCTATGATTGAACCTGTGTCCTAAAGTAAGCTTGGAGAAATGTGATAGATTAAACTATGAAGAGTAAAGGATAGCCTCATTCATCTAAATATCAGCTAAGAATCGGTTGGGTCAGCTGGAACAACCTCTCCCTGATAATCATCCCACAGCATGAGTTGTTGATGCAAAGTGGATGGTAAACATTGATTAGTTTGTAACCAATCTCAACCTAAAAGTACTATAGAAGCTAGCTTAGCCGCAACCACGAACAAAGCAATTGTGCTRGTCTTCGAACCGGCTACGTTGCTCATAATTAGGACTCCTTCCGCTTGTGTATATCCTCCTATAAAATTAGTCATGTGGATATTGGTACTCATAAGATCAGCTGATGTCTTACCCAATCACTTCAAGGTGGTAGCAGGCATTACGTTGAGAACGGCCCCTCCGTCTACAAACATTCGGCTGACTGGGTGACTGATTTTGTCATAGTTTCTTTTGTTGAAAGGATGTCACTAGCTAGGGAGCTTTGCTGATTAACAACAACACTGATGCCCTAGTCTTCGTGTGTCTTGACTGCCTTAGATATTCTTCCAGCAAAACCCTCTGTTGAGCTCGATGTATCTGTTCCCTTCTCTTTTGGGTTTTGGTTTTACCACAAAGGCATCACAGAATTTATCTCTTTTTGGATGTTTAGCACTTCCACTATTATGGTCTTATCCTTTAGATGGAATTTAGATGTGTTCTTCCTCTTCTGGAAAGTCAATCTCTTAAAAACATATGGTTTGTTGTCCAATCAAACAAACTTAGACTTACCACTTTCTGCTTGCAATGCTGTCTCCTGAAAAACATGTATTGGCTGCTCTCCAGCTCCAAGATTAACTGGTGGCAAATCTCCTCTCAGCGTACTTTCTGGATACTGGAAATTCTTAATATGCCGTTGTTTTGGGGCACCGATGGCTGTCATCACGCTAGTACCAATTGATAGGAAAGAGTCAGTATCTTCTAAGGACTCCTTATCTAAGAAACGAAATAAGTTTTCTTATCTAAGAAATGAAATCGACCTTCCTAAATGGCCTTCTAGATGATGTTCTAGAAACCACACAATAATTAGTGTCATGACTGAATGTGTTGTGTCATTTACAATACCTCTTGCTTTTCAATTCCTCAAGGGGAGGAATCTTCTGCCTAGCCGAGAGCTTAATCTACTGATCCTTCAAGAGCTGATCAAATATTTGCTCTGCCTTAGATATGTCAAARGAGTAACTAGGCTAATTGCCTGGTTTGACTTCATTCTTCCCTTGTATTGGCTTCAAAATAGTGCAGGTATATGTCGGCCCCTTGATTAACTCARCTACCATAATTTTTGCTGGCTCGTCTTCCTCGAAATCAACTATGTCATTGACAACCAAAATCATGGTTTGTCCCCTATTGAATTTTGCATGTCTGGACTTCTCTTGTCCTTCATGAATTCTTCCGCTCGCATGACATGGGAAAGTAGTCTAGAGATATCGGAGAACTCTTGGAAAATGAKCTTTTCCTTTAATTACGAGTTCATTCGCCCAGTTGCAATCCTAGCATACTCAATCTTTGGTAGTATAGTAGGGCACTTCCCTCCCATTCACCTGAACCTCTCCAAGAAGTGACAATGTCTTCGTTGGCTTTTGTTTGATAGCTAATAAGTCAGCTATCAATACTTCTGGGATTGGCCAAAAAAACTTCCATGTAAAAGGCGTTCCATCTCAACCCAACTATGTACTACATTAGAGGGTAAGCTDGCATACCATGTGAAAGCTTCTCTAGTTAGGGATAATGAGAATAAGTGGAGCTTATGTAGGTCACTAGTACCGAGCTCCCCACACTAAGTTGTGAAATGGCCTGAGAAAGTGAAAAAACTCAGGTAATTTGTAGCCTAGGAAAAGTGGCTCATGATCTATCTATTTCGGGCACAAATTTGTATTGATTAGTCATTCGTTGCCACTGCCTCCTCAAAGCATCAATAATTGTATTACTATCGACTGGGGCTGGAGTCTGGGCTAGGAAATTAGCTTGCTAAAAGCTAAAATCCGCAGTCGACTGTCTCCCAGCTGGAAAACCAAAGTCGGCCTGGGATACCTCTCCTAGTAAATCCTCTCAGGATGAGGCACCCATTCTTATGCATATGGAGATTGATTTCCCCAAGCTGTGCTATGTGCCGGGCAGAATTGGTCTGAGTCTATCCAACAGTATAATGGCCAAGGTATTCCTGCCCCCAGCTAAATGTTGATAGAACTGTCATGGAAAACTGAGATAATTTGAGGTCTGGGATGGAAAAAGGTTCACAGTTTCTTGAAAGCTAAGGTGAATGGCTGCCCCCCCCATGCTGCAGTTGTCTTTGAGAACAGTTGGCCCTGAGGTTTGCATGTGGCTCATAGATTATGAAACAGTCCTCCGAGCTATTGAAATTGGTCCTTGTGGAAATTGTGCAGGGGTTATGCCCAAGATTGAACAGCTTCTAAATACTCTGTGAAGGGAGCCGAGACCGAGAAAGAGGGATACACTGGCTAAGCAGAAGTGGAGGATCCTGTGACTCTCCGTTGTGTCAGACCTTAAATTTTATTCTGTAGCATAGGTTTAAAGACGGCAGTAAATTGYTGAATTAGGCTTTACATTAACTCACCTGTGCATTTTTTCATAGTGAACCTAATGGCTGAAAAGGAGGCACGAATCGGCTGCTTATCCGAAGAATTAGCCGATGTGATGGATCTTATAGCTTGGGTGCTGATTCTTGTGGAACACCACAATGTTCCAGTATCTGTCGGATAGCACTTACAGAACTGAACTCCAATATGTCTTCTGAAGACGTTTCACTAACACGAGTTACTTTGATCTCTAGCCATGATCTTTCGATCAAAATGAAGTATCATGTACACTTAACAAGTCCTACTGGCGTGCTAATTGTGTTGATTTGCTAAAAATGCCTAGTAGAATCGGCTATGCTGGTTGTAGCTTGCTAAACTTTTCAACAAAACAAGCTTCAGTTTTAACTAGCTAGCCCTCTCATCAGCTCGCCAGATCCGTAGCAACTTTTTTTTTTTTTTTTTTTCTAGTGTGGGGTTCTTGAGTTAACTTTAGTAAGTCCTCACAAAGTGTGCAAGTTAGCTATTTGCATATGTGTATTATTGTTTCCTAGTTATGGCTGATATGACAACCGATTATACTAAGCTACATGAGCAAACAAACTAAATAGTTATGCAAGCTAAGCTAAATGAGAAGACTATATATATTAATACTACTAGCCGAAAATAAAGTAGATTGCAGTTAAACTAGATATGCTAAGATAAAACTATGAAAATAGCAAGAAAATAAATAAAATTAAGCAATAGAAATACAAAATAAGATTGTAGATCATACTAAATAGGAGTAACTATAGCTTTACAAGAGAAGGCTGACAAGTTAAGCAAACTAATCATTTACATTATTAGTGCAGTAAACAATAAAACTTTAAGAACTATAAAGAAAACAAACATGTACACATAAAGCATTGCAGAAATGCATAGGAACAAATGGCTAAGCTAAAATGCAAGGAAAGCTGATAAATAAAGCAGCTAAGAGAAATACTAAAAAAAGCTGTAAAAAAGCATATTAAAGAATCAAAACAACTCATGAAGTAAAGAAAAGCATCATTAACGTGTTAGAAACATACTATAAAGCTATAAAGCTGAAAAATAAGCAGGAAACTTACTATAAAGCTAGCTAAACATTGCTAAAACATAACTTACAGATAAAAATGAAGATAATATGCTTGATTTCTGGATTGGGTGAGGTGTCTATCTTCTTTCATTTTCTCTTATTTATATTTCACTGAGATGTTCTTGCTTGCTTGGGGCCAAAGAAAGCTGAGAACGCTAACCCAGTTTCCTTCTTATGTGTGCCCTTCTCGGCCCACATCCCCTTTCTTCAGTTGGCAGGCAGCATGTTTCCCACTTTCTTCGAGCAGTTGTTTATATCTTGTTCGGCAGATAGTTGATTTGCTTGTAACATATGTCGTTTCGGCTATTCCTTTTTTCTGGCTGTTCCTTAGCTTTGCTTGTCTGCTAAGCTTTTAACCATCTCAATCCTTAGTTATATAACTCCTTGAAGCCATTCTGCTATGTCAGCCATTGTTTCTTTTTTAACCATTTACATCGGCTATTTTTTAGTGTCCACAATTATAAATACATTTCATCCAAGACTTTGTAAATGTTATGAGATTTCAAATTATTAATGATGTTTGATAGATTATTTCTTTCGTACTTTGAACTTATCAAGTTTTATACTTGTGGCGTTCTACTTCGACTTATCACTTAGATTTTAGGTAATATTTGGACTAAGTGTAGCATCTTCCTTGTAGTCTTAGCTCATGTCTTTCTAAGCAACGAGTCAAGGCTCAATAAACTTGTTCCTTAACTGTTCTTGGGGTTCTTTTCACTTGTTGTCGGTTCCATTCTACAAGTTAGGGCGGGTTTGCATCATTTCATATTTCTTTTTATTGCACAACTATATATATTGTTGAAAGGCCGCGGGTTGAGGTATGAGAGTAAGAAGAATGTGATCTCATGTGTGAGTACATGGGTCTCAACATATAAGGCCCTCAACGAGTTGGGTAAGAGGCGAAACTTTTATAGGGTTGTGATGTTCACAACGTATGCTCATTTTGTAATCACCTTTGACATTTTCACTAATGGAATCTCTTTAGCTTCTGCCTCCGTGGGTTTTTCTCCTAGTTCTAGGGTTTTCCACGTAAATTTATGTTTATGATGTGTGAAACACTTTTAGATGCTTGAGATGTTTGTTATGTTAGATTTTATGTGTTTATGATATGTGTTGGCTGTTTGTGTATTGTGAAAACACATGAATTTGTTTTATGATATGTGTTAAATGGTGATTCATTCTGTGATATTGTGTTGTAATATTTGTTTATTGAAACTAATCAGGGTTGTGCACAGATGGCAAAAATATTGAAGTTAAAAAAGATTTTGAAGGATCTACTAGAGGATGATGAAGTTTTGGAGGACTTTGTACTTGTTTGGAATGTGTATTCAATCACACAAGAGGCAAACAAGACACTCCTTATGTCTAAGAAACAGCCATGCAAGACATCAAGATTGAGCGAACGTGATTGGGTTATAGGGTTACTCGATGAAAATCCTTGTCGTATTGTCTAGAACCTATGCATGAGGACTAAAACTTTTAAGAGATTGTGCTCTTTGTTGACTGAAAAAGGGATTTGGATCGACAAAAGACTACGAAGAGTTGATGTCCAAGAGAGCTTGGCAATTTTCTTGAATTGCATAACAAGAGGCAACCATCATACTAATCTAAYTAAAAGATTTTAGCATCCTACTGAAATTCTTCACAAAACATTAAATAAGTGGCTTATATGCTTTATAGGCTTGCTTCAAATACATAAATCCATGAAATATGACAAGTGCGCATCCAAGGATTCTTGATGACGCTATTTTTATTATTCAGGGTTCAAGGTACAATTTTATGTGTTAATCATCAGAAATTCTTATTCTGTGACTTCATCTATAACATAACATGAATTGAACATTATCTTCATCCCCTTTATTATGCAATTGCAGAGGTGCAATCGGTGATTGATGTGTTTCAACCTAGAGTACCACGGTAAAATTCAAAATATTTTGTAATCTAGATCATGATTTTGCAAAATATAATTGTTGTTGTAGACTATGGTATGAGATTTGTCTTTGTATTGATCAATTGGGAAGGGAGCATGCTCAATTCACTATCGTATTGTCTCATATTCTTCAATTAACCACTGTCTTTTTGTCAAATGAATGGTGCACGTGAAAAAGACGATTTCTAGCACCAAAAAGGACAACATCAACATTGTTGGAGTTATTGAGGGCTGAAATCTCACATGATGCCATTCATGAATCGTTGGTGAAAAAAAACAAGGAAACTCTCACAAAGAATTCCCAACTTTTCGTATGTCGCCATTTTGAGAAGAGATTCAAGGAAGGGATGAAAGAAAGGCCTGTGATTTTCGGTAAGCCCTCTAAATTCAAAGAACTATCATAATTAGGCTCTTAGAAGGATTTATTTGTTACACAAGAATGGGACAAGTTGTTTGGATTTTTTTATTGTTCTCCATGTCTACTTAGATTAGTCTTCTCAAATTTGTTTATTAAAGAGGATAGAAATGGAAAAATAATTATTAAAAGCTATGTTTAGGGGAAGCCAATTGAATTTAATTATGCACAAGTGAATGACTGTTTTGGTTTATTGGATGATATATGGATTATGTGTTTCTAACATGGGGACTAAAGTAAATGGGAGTGAGATTGATATGTACTTGTTTAAGGGTAGGAAACCAACAGTAATATCAACAGATCTAACACCCTAGGCCATAATAATGATTGTAGTACAATACATCCAATGTAGGCAGGGTTAGGATTTGATCAACACGACTATATTACTTATATGGTCATCAATAACCAAAAGATTAATTTTAGGAATATATTTTTGTCATAATAATGAGTTTGAGACATCTAATGGAAAAAGGAAGCTGCCTTATGAACAGTTGTCGATGGAAATATTTCATCCAAGACGTTGTAAACATTATGAGATTTTAGATTATTAATGATATTTTTAGAAATTATTTCTTTTGTACTTTGAACTTATCAAGTTTTACACTGGTGGATTTCTACATCGACCTATCACTTAGATTTTAGGTAATACTTGGACTAACTTTGGCAACTTTGTTGTAGTCTTGGTTCTTGTCTTTCTAGGCAAAGGGTCAAGGCTCAACAATATTTTAAATGGTAATTCATTTTGTGAATATTATGTTGTTATATTTGTATATTGAAATTGACCCAGGTTGTGCACAGATGACAAAAATATTGAAGTCAAAAAAGATTTTGAAGGATCTACTAGAGGATGATGAAGTTTTAGAGGCCTTTGTACTTCTTTTGGAATGCGTATTCCATCGTACAATAGGTAAACAAGATACTATTAATGTCCAAGAAATAGCCATGTAAAACTTCGAGATTGAGCAAAGGTGTTTGGTTACAGTGTTACTCGAAGGAAATCCTTGTCGTATTGTCCAGAACCTAGGTATGAGGGCTAAAAATTTTAAGAGAGATTGTGCTCTTTCTTGACTGAAAAAGGGATTTGGATTGACAAAAAACTATGAAGAGTGATGTGCAAGAGAGCTTGGCAATTTTTTTGAATTGCATAACAAAAGTCAACTTGGAGTACCAAGGCACGACTTGAAACATTTCGTTATAAACATAACATGAATTGAAACTATCTTTAACCCCTTTATTTTGCAGGGTTGCAAAGATGCAATCGGTGGTTTATGTGTTACAACTTGGACTACCAAAACACTGCTCGAAACATTTTGTAATCAAAAGCATGATGTTGCAAAACATACTTGTTGTTTTAGACCGTGGCATGAGAGTTATCTTTGCATTGGTCAGTTGGGAAGGGAGCGCCAATGATTTACAACCGTACTCCCTTATATACCTTCGATTAACCGCTATCTTTTTGTCAAAGAAATTTTACATGTGCAGAAGACAGTTCCAGCACCAAGAAGGACAACATCAACATTATTAGAGTTTTTTAGGGCGAAATTTCACATGATGCCAATCATGAATTATTGGTGAACAAGAAAAATAAGGAAACTCTCACAAACAACTCCCAACTTTTTGTATACCACCATTTTGAGAAGAGATTCAAGGAGGGGATGAAAGAAATGCATGTGATTTTGTTACGCAAGAATGGGACAAGTTGTTTGGATTTGTTGATTGTTGTCATATCTAGCTATATTATTCTTCTAAAATTTGTTTATTAAAGAGGATAAAAATGGAAGAATAATTATTAAGAGCTATGTTAAGGGGAAGACAATTGAATTTAATTTTGYGCAAGTGAATAAATGATTTGGTTTATTACATGATATATGGATTATGTGTTTCAAACAAGAGGACTAAARTAGATAGGAGTAAAATTGATATGTACTTGTTTAAGGGTAGGAAACCAACAGTAATATCAACGGATCTAACACCCAGGTCATAGCAATGTTTGTAGTACAATCATCCAATGCAGGCAGTGTAAGGATTTGATCGAAACTGACTATATTTTAACTTATATGGTCATCAATAATTAGAAAATTAACTTTAGGAGTGTATTATGTCATMATATTGAGATGCCACATCATAATAGAAAAAGGAAGGTGCCTTATGGACAATTGTTGATGGAAATATTACGTATTCATGATATCCCTCAGGTGAAGSGGAAAGAAATGATTATGATGGAAATAAAGAAGATGAAGAACAAGAACTAAGAGTAGGTACTGAGGGAGTTGGTGGTCAGAGAATGGAAAATACAGAAATTGCAAAAGASTTAGGAAGATTACAAAAGAGGGTCACTAAGATTAAGGGAAGATTGAAGAATTTAAAGAATAAAATGAATGATGAATTTAAAGGGTTGAAAAAGGGGCAAAGAAAGATTTTAGATATTCTTTCTCGATTTATTGGTCATTATGGGAGCTCGTACATGGATATGCATTTAGGGCAAAGGCGATGACAAGGAAATGTAGAAGAGGAAGGAAATGTCACTAAGAATGATACACTTGTGGATGATGTCAGAAGTGAGTGTTCAAACAACACATTTATTTCTATGTTGTTCAATTTCTCCATTAATATTGTAATTAAAATTTCAATATAATTAGTTTATTTAAGATATGAATAGGAAAGATAATGACTGAAAATGGACAACTTTGAATTGTATGAGCAGTTGACATTGGAGGGAAAAACCACAGAGAACGTGAAGCAAGATTCAACCAAGGTTTCGAAGGTGAGTGTTCAAGAGGATAGTACTTTGATGTATTTTGTGACTACTGTAATTGTGTCTTCATTTACTACATTTGTTATCAGTATAATTATTGTAAATTTATTATAATTGATAAAGTAATATTTAAAAAATGGAAGTTTGACAATATRCTTAATTAATATTGTAATTTACTAGAAGCAGATGAAGTTGGATCATTGTATGAAAGGGAGGCAGTTTTACGTTTCAATAATGTATGAGGTGAGTGACTTTGTATAAATCACAATTAAGGCATTGTTGATTAATATTACCATAAGGACACATTTTTCTTCTTCTTCTCTCTTTCACAATTTATTTCTTAAAATTTCAAATAGAGATGACAAAAGAGCAGTTATGGCGTAAGATTTGCCAATTAAAACCAAAGTTGAAAATCGATTATCAAACCTAAATGGAAAATCATCTTAAATACAAAATTTGGCAATGACATTGACCGTTTACTAAATATAATGATTAAGAATTAAAACTTTATACCAACGATGGGTGGTCAAATGATAAAGAGTTTGGTATCCCTTCAGAAAAAATATTGGGAAAACTCCATGGCTCCCTCCACAATTTTAATTGGAGTAAATAGAGTTAAAGGTTTCAAATACTGATTTTTGTAACCATAAATAAAAAATTTAAAATCTTTTGACGAAATTGCACCAAAGTAGAAGAGTATCAAATTACATGAATATTTACCTTCACCTACAAATCATTCAACAATATTAGTTTTCAAACTTTATCAAATGAAATATATCCAAATTATTGTACCTATCAAAACTTAAACATTACTGTACAATTATACAATTATGTTGATAAATTCTGTACAAAATTTTAATTGTCTCAAAGCATCATAAACATATATGAGCCTATACAGGCATGGTCTCCTAAGCTTACAAACARCTACTTGTAACTTTTCTTTAAGCACTTTTAAAAAAGAAGAAGCTAAAAGCAACTCATTTTAAGCTGAAAGGAAGCCCATAATTAGTATCGGAACGGCCTTTAATCAACATAATGAATTTTACTTTACATAATCGAATATATTAGGTCCTCATTTTTAATGAGAAATGAAASCTATCGGCCTTTAATCAAACCTAATGAATTTTACTTTACATAATTGAATATATTAGATCCTCATTTGATTAATGAGAAACGAAAGTTATATTCAAAATCTGATTATCTAGAATTCAAATTCCAGGAATGTAAATCCTTATAAATTGCTATATTTATTTTGAAAGGTATAGGAATTTCAACTACGACAATAATAAATATTCTCTTGTAAGTGTTTGGTTTAAACTAGGGTTAGGTACAAAAAACACCCTGTTGTTCTGTCAAATTGTCAAGTTATACTCAGTGTTTCAATTTGACCACATTGCACCCTCATTGACATATTTCATCCAATTAATTTAGATGGATTATGTGAAAAGTCTAATTTACCCTTAAATTTGTTGTGGTTCCAAAAATAATCCTTCATTGTCCATATCTCCTCTAAAGGTTTTAAAAAAAAAATGGAAAAGGAAGAAGATGATGAATTGATAAAACCCCGATGCAACCCGCCCTAACCCCCATGTCTCCTCCATATTTGAGACAAAGTAATATTGAGGGTTTTTTCTATTATAGCATTAAAATATGATGAATTAGACATAACTTTATTTTATGAAGTAAATGAACTTAAATCACACTCAACCAAACATCATAATTCCATTACATGATGAGGAAATTACAAAAAATAAAAATAAAATTTTCAAAAAATAAAAGCATGATTTATTAGTTCAAAATATCAAAGTAACCCAATCCTTTTGAATAGAAAAGTATAAAATTATATTTCATATTATTAATATCTTAATATAAAAAATAAATAAAGCTTAAAGGTCTGATGCATTTCAAGCATAAGATCTCGTACCTCACTGTCTATACGAAGYCTATCCTCTTCGTATAGAGAGAATCGTAATTCCATCCTAGATATGTTAATTTATATTTTTTTCCACTTATCTTATAATGATTTTCGTCAAGTGAAAATGCATATGTTGATTTTTGAAATCTTTTAAAGTAATAATTATTCTTATTCTTTGAAAAAAATACAAAGAAAGAGGAGAGAATAAGAGGAGAAGAAAAAATGTTATTAAAGTATTTAGAAATTCTTACGCATATTTTTGTTTTAAGATTTTGAGGAAAATAATCATAATACCATATTGGTATTCATTTGGTATTCTTTTCTTTTTTTTCCCAAGATTGTGCAAGCAAAATTTTCACACACGAAAATTTAAACTTCGAAATCAAACTAATTTTCTCAATAATAGAATCCTTGACAATCAATCTAGGGGTATAAATGTTAAACCTGTGCCTTTTAATAAACCATCTATCACTGCCATACCTATGTTTGGACCAACCATAGTAAATAAATAAAGTTTGAGTTTGATAAGGGAAAGAAGAAATATTGTTTAATAAACAAGTGGAAGTTGTCGAAAATAATAATAGAATACAATGCAAAAATAGACAAGTACCTATAATAGATTATGCACATTTCATCTAGTTTCGATGAATAGTATCTATAGAAGAGGATGTCAAGCGGCCAAGTTCCTAACACCCCGATTGAGTTAAATGGTCCTAACGATATATATTGAGTGTGAACAAAGACAAAAATGGTGGTCATTTCAAGATTCATTACATAAAAAAAATACTTATTCCATACCATGCAGAGAAGGACCTGATGAAGATGAGGTAGAGAGAACCATTGCCTTATTACCTCTAAGACAAACACTATAAAAGCTAGAATTAATTCATATAAATCAAGATCAAGCAATTGGTTTGGTCCTTGTCAAAATTGTGGGGGTTGGTAATTAACAAAATCCCTTTTTTGCACTTTTGGGAACCGTCCAAAATGCATTTTTGATGGAGATTATTGGCTTTGCACCACTTGAAAAACCATCTGACACCTGCACTGTTGTTTTCAAATTGAACTTTTGGCTCGAACCGCCTACATAAACATCCTCCACCTGCTCTACTCCGCACTTATAAAATGTACATGAATAAACTCATATTTCTTTGGCCTAAAGAGTATGTTATTCACTTTGATCATCAAMCTTTGAAGCACTTGAAAGGACAACAAATGCTTAAGAGGAACAATGTCAAATGGGTGGAGTTTATTGAGAGTTTTTCTCATGTGATAAATTACATATAAGGTAAGGAAAGTATTGTTTTTGATGCATTATCTTGCGGGTATTCTTGCTTACAACTCTTGATACGAAATTACTTGGTTTTGAGTATATTAAGGAGTTTTATGTTCTACATGTCAGTTTTTATGATATCTTTAAAAAGTATGAAAGAGAATCTTTTGAAAAGTTTTATATACATGCTAGATTTTTGTTTAGAGAAAGTAAGTTATGCATTCCTTCTTCTTCTTTGCGTAACTTACTTATTAAGGACGCACATGCTAGAGGATATATAGGACATTCTAGAATTTCTAAAACTCTTGATATTCTAAATAAACACTTTGGCCACATATGAGGAAGGATGTTGAAAATTTTTGTTCTAGATGCATTAATTGTAAACAAGCTAAGTCTAGATTACAACCTCATGTACTTTATACACCACTCCGCATTCCTAGTTCCCCTTGGACTGATATTTCTATGGATTTTATGTTAGGATTGCCTCGAACTAAGAGGGAAGAGATTCTATCTTTGTTGTTGTTGAYAGGTTTTCAAAGATGGCTCATTGTATTACATGTCATAAATCTGATGATGCATCTAATATTGTTGATTTGTTCTTTAAGAAAGTTGTTAGATTGCATGGCATGCCTAAAACAGTTATTTATGATAGGGATACTAAGTTTATGAGTTACTTTTGGCAAACTTTGTGGGATATGTTGKGAGCTAAGTTGTTGTTTTCTACTACTTTTCATCCATAAACTGATGGACAAACTTAAGTTGTAAATAGAACTTCAATGACATTATTGTGTTCCATCATTAAAAAGAACTTGAAAACTTGAGAAGATTGTTTACCACATGTTGAATTTGCTTATAATAGAAGTGTTCATTTTGCTACTAATTATTCACTTTCAGATAGTCTATGGTTTTAATTCCTTTAACTCCCATTGGATTTAATTCTATTACCTATGAATGAGCAAGTGAACAAAGATGGCAAACAAAAAGCTGAATTTGTTTGGAAGATTCATGAGCAAGCAAGGCAGAACATTGAAAAGAAAACTCAACAATACATCAGACAAGCAAATAAGGGAATGACGAAAGTTGTTTTTTAGCCTAGTGATTCGGTTGGGATCCACATGTGAAAGAAAGGTTTCCCGAGCAAAGGAAATCAAAGTTATTACCAAGAGGAGATGGACCATTCCAAGTGATGGAAAGGATTAATGACAACGCATACAAATTGGAGTTACATGGTAACAATGTTGTAAGTGCTAAATTCAACATTTCTGACTTAACTATATTCAACTTTTTTTACTTAACTCCTTTTGATGTAGGTGATGATTTGAGGACAAATTCTTTTCAAGAGGCAGAAATGATGAAGGTGATACCACAAAGGAGGCCCAAGAAGCTGAAAATTTATTCAAGTCCAAGAAAGGTGGTGATGGATAGCTTGTTCGTGACTCGTTAAGTCTTCTTGAAGGTCCAAATACAAGGGCAAGGGCCACGATATTTAAAGAGACTTTAAAAGGGCTTACTATTGAAGAAATATTTTGCTTAGAAAGGCCTAAAGCAAGTCCAAGTCAAGTTGGGGATCAAATTGTGAACTGTCTTGATGTTCTTGATTTTTTGAGTCAAAGTCAAAGTCAAATATGACTCTTCTTGGAGGGGACACGATTTCTTGGAGGATTTTGAAGATTCTTGAAGGTTTTCCATCATAAAGAAGGATTTGGCAAGTTGCTAAAAGAATAAGGATTATCCTTTATCTTTTAGAAAAGTTAGGTACTAGTAATTTCCTATTTTTGCCTCACATGTTCCTTATCCTTGGTAAAATTGGAAAACACTTTGTAATATGATATTTTAGGGCAATTGAATCCTCTTACACATTGCACACACCACACTTGTGTATGTTGTCCCAACTTTAGGTTTCCTAGTTTTTATTGGTTTTCTTTAATAGCTAATTAGTTTCTTTCCTACTTTTTCTAGGATTTGACTATTATAAACACCTTTTATCCAAGACTTTATAAAGATTATGAGATTTCATATTATTAATGATATTTTGAGATATTATTTCTTTTATATTTTGAACTGTCAAGTTTTATACTTGTGGCATTCTACTTCGACTTTTCACTTAAATTTTAGTTAATACTTGGACTAAGAGTGGCATCTTCCTTGTAGTCTTAGTTCTTGTCTTTGCAGGCAAAGGGCCAAGGCTCAACAAACTTATTCCTTAACGGTTCTTGGGATTCTTTTCGCTTATTGTTAGGTTCTATTCTACAGGTTAGGGCGAGGTTCGCATCATTTAATATTTCTTTTTATTGTACAACTATATATATTTTTGTAAGGGCTTAGGGTTGAGGTGTGAGAGTAAGGAGAATGTGATCTCGTGTGTGATCACATGGGTCTCAACATATAAGGCCCTCATCGAGTTAAGTGAGAGGCGAGACTTCTATGGGGTTGTGATGTTCACAACATATGCTAATCTTGTAATCGCCTTTGATTTTTCACTAGTGGAATCTCTCTGGCTTCTACTTTTGCCACTGTGGATTTTTCTCCAATTCTAGGGTTTTCCGCGTAAATTTGTGTCTATGATGTGTGAAAAACACTTTTGGATGCTTGTGATGTTTGTTTGTTATGTTAGATTTTATGTGTTTATGATATGTGTTGGTCATTTTTGTATTGCGAACACACGTGAATTTGATTTATAATATGTGTTAAATGGTGATTCATTCTATGAATATTTTGCTGTAATATTTGTATATTGAAACTGACCGGGGGTTGTGAACAGATGATGAAAAGATTGAAGTTAAAAAATATTATGAAGGATCTACTAGAAAATGATGAAGTTTTAGATGACTTTGTACTTGTTTGGAATGCATATTCCATCACACAAAAGCCAAACAAGATACTATTAATGTCCAAGAGATAGCCATGTAAGACTTCAAGATTGAGAAAACGTGTTTGGATTACCGGTTTACTCGTGGGAAATCCTTATCATATTGTCCAGAACCAAGGTATGAGTGCTAAAACTTTTAAGAGATTATACTTTGTTGATTGAAAAAGGGATTTGGATCAAAAAAGCCCACGAAGAGTTGACATGCAAGAGAGCTTGGCAATTTTCTTGAATTGCATAACAAAAGGCAACCATCATACTGATCTAGCTGAATGATTTTAGCATGCCACTGAGATTCTTCGCAACACGTGAAACACATGGCTCATATGCTTTGTAGGCTTGCTTCAGAATACATAAGTCCACGTAATGTGAAGTGCGTATCCAAGGATTCATGATAACACTACTCGTTATTATCCATGGTTCAAGGTACAATTTTATGTGTTAATCATCGGAAATTCTTATTCTGCAATTTTGTTATAAACATAACATGAATTGAACACTATCTTCATCCCTTTTATTTTGCAGGATTGAAAGGTGCAACTAGTGGTTAATGCGTTACAACTTGGAATACCAAGGCACAACTCGAAACATTTCGTAATTGAAAGCATGATTTTGCGAAACATACAATTTATTTTTTTGATTAATATAAACAATGTATGCAATTTCAAAACTAGTAAGACATTGTTGATTAATATTACCTTAACTTTTCTTCTTCTTCTCTCTTTTATGATTTACWTTTTAGAATTTCAAATAGAGATGGCAAAAGAATCATTATCACGTAATATTCACTAATTAAAACTAAAATTGAAAATCCATTATCAAACCTAAATGGTAAATCATCTTCAATACAAATTTGACATCGACATTGATCATTTACTAAATCTAATGATTAAGAATTAAAAATTTATGCCAACRGTGGATGGTTAAAAGATAAGGAGTTTGATATCCCTTAAAAGAAAAATATTGGGACGACTTTGTCCCCTCCACAATTCCAATCCGAGTAGACAAAGTCAAAGGTTCCGAATACCAATTTTTGTTACTAGAAACAGAAAATAAAAATCTTTTGATGAAATTGCACCAAAATAGAAGATTATGAAATTACATGAATATTTACTTTCAGCTACGAATCATTCAATAATTTTAGCTTACAAGCTTTATGAAATGATATATATCCAAATTAKTGTACGTATCAAACCTTAAACATTACTGTACAATTATATAATTATGTTGATAAATTCGTATACAAAATTTTAATTGTATCAAAGTATCATAAATTTAAATGAGTCTATATAGGCATGCTCTCCTCAGCTTAAAAGCAGATACTTTTAACTTTTTCTCTAAGCATTTTAAAAAAGGAAGAAGGTAAGAATAACTATTTTAAGCTGAAAGGAAGCTAATAATTAGTATTAGAATGACCTTTAATCAAACCTTATGAATTTTACTTTATGCAATCAAAYATATTAGGTCCCCATTTGATTAATGAGAAATGACAGTTATATTTGATATCTGATTATATGRAAGTAGATTTTCAAGACTATAAATCCTTATAAATTGCTTTATTTATTTTGAAAAGTATATGAATTTCAACTATGAAAATAATAAATATTCTCTTAGAAATGTTTGGTTTAAACTAGGGTTAGGTACCCAAAAAAAAAAAAAAATGTTTTGCCAAGTTCATATCCAATATTTCAATTTGATCACATATTGCATCCTAATTGACATATTTTATCCAATTAACTTAGATAAATTATGTGAAAAGTCTAATTTGCACTTCAATTTGTTATGATTCCAAAATAACCCTTCATCGTTCATCTCTCCTTCCAAAAATAACCCTTCATCGTTCATCTCTCCTCGAAAGGTTTAACAAAAAGAAAGAAATAGAAAAAGGAAGAAGATGGTTGTTTATATGATTCTCTCATCTGCAAATAATATAAGTAACAAGAGAAATGCGAAAATAATTATATATTAATCTTATAATTTTATAAGATGTATGCTATAATTTCTTAAATGTTCTCGTGGTAAGAACTTGTCCATTGATTCTTCTCTTCGAAATTTGTTGAGGGCTTCGTTACTTGATCTCGCGGTTTGACAGAGATTTGATGCTCTTTCTTCTAAGCTTCTATCAATGTTGGACCTTGATATGAAATTTTGAAGATCTTCCTCTTGTGCTTTGGCCTCCATTTATAGGCAAAACGAATTGATTTGATTGGCCGAGGTGACATTTAGGAGTGAAGTGGTATCACCTGATTCGTCAAGCTTTTCCTTGATTTCCATTAGTTGAACCTTGTAATCACCAACACATATCACTCTTTCATTAGTTGATATGCCACTTACTTTCTAATTTAATGGGAGCATTTAAAATTAATTTTTAATTATTTAAATAGATTATAATATTTTAATTTAATAAGATTTCCTTATCTAAAAATTGACCCCCAAAACTTGGCCACAAGTACAACTCGAATGTGGGTTGTGAGTGAACAGGTTCCAACCCAATTTACATCATTTAGGTCAATATTGCAAGTCTGATAACTTAGGTTATTTTTCTTGGACCGTAATTGAGATATTTGGGTCTCCTTCATTCTTTAAACAATAGGCCATTTCCTTCAATTTGTTGGGCTTCCTTTTCTTCCAATTGTTGGCCCATTCTTCTTCCTCTATTTTCTTGGAGATATGACATATCCCACACACTGATAGATATTGAAATTATGATATATCTCACATACTGTTAGATATTGAATTTGTGATATATTTCACATACTGATAGATATTGAAGTTGTGATATATCTCACATATTGACAGATAAATATTAGAGTTGTAATATATCTCACATCCTGACAGATAGATATTGGAGTTGTGATATATCTCACATATTGATGGATAAATATTGGAGTTGGAATAAGACTTATACTCCCAAATCCTAAACCAACTCTCCTCTTTCTTTGCCTATACCAATTACATGAGTCTCTCCAATTCTATTTTCTTTGCATCAGCCACATTGACATTTTGGTAAGTTGCCTTATGCATTTTTTGTTTCTTCTTTAGTAAGTCAACTTACTATTGTTTATGTTGATGTCTCGAAAGAGACTTTAAGAAGAGGTGTCAAGAAACAGACAATGAAAGGTAAACTTCCATATTTTTCTTCATTATGAACACCTTTTTTTGTGCAAGACTCGATTTTTTTCTTTTTCTTTTTTCTTTGCGTTACTTTTTTTTTTTTTTTTTGCAAGACAAGATTCTTTTTAACTTGCTGTCCTTTTTTTTTTTTTTTAACACACACATCATATATATTATTGTGCCTTTCTTTTTGTTTTGTTTCTCTTTTTTATTTTTTTTGCCCAAACCGTATTCTTTTCTTCCTCTTTATTTTTTTTTTTTTTTTGGGTTTGCCAGCCCATTCTTTTTTCCTGGCCCATTCCTTTTCATTTTCCTCCACAGGCTGGCTGAGGACAATCAACCCAAAATCCCTTCGTTTCCTTTAACTTCTCGCCCCAAGTGAAGTTGGCCCAACGTCGGTCCAGACTCAGGTCATCCGCCCCAGACATCCGGCCCATTCGACAGCCCATCTTCCGGTTCGTTTGATCCGTAGGCTTTGAGAAGACGGCCCAACACCGGAAGACCAAGACCCATCTTTCCGGTTCCTTTGCTCATGGATCAAGATCCGAAGCCCAAGAATCCGAATGCCCAACACCCGAAGACCAACGGCCCATCCTTCCAGTTCATCTGCTCATGGATCAAGACCTGCAGACCCAAGACCTTCATCGCTTCGCCAGTCCGTGCCTTCAACTCAGACCATCCAGCCCAGATCGGAAGCCCAACTCCCTCAGCCTGCTTGACTCGTGGGCCAAGAGAAGGACCGACCCAAGACCTGAAGACCGCCAAGCCCACGACTCGAAGACGGTTCGTCCTCCTCTGCACATTGCCATCCCCGTCGCCGACCAATCTGCAACGGCGGTGAGATGGCGAGCAGCGAGCAGAGTAGCTTTCTGCCCTCTTTTCGACCGGTAGCCATGGCGAAGAGCAGAGGTAGTGTCGAGAAGTGACGAGCTGCCTCCTGACTTGCAGCGGCGAAAAACCAGGTCGTCCGCCTCGGCGAGACGAGCCTTTTCTGTTTTCCGAAGCAGGCCAGATGGGCCCGCGAACCGCCTCCTTCTTTGGCAATTGCAGCGGGCAAACGTGCACGGAACCCCTTCCTTCCCGCTTTCTGTTCGTGTCGACCTTCGCCGAATTAAGGCGAAACTTCAGGAGCGTCCCACGGCGGCGTGCGACGTCGGGTGCGGGCAGCAGGAAGGACAACGGGATTCACTGTTTCTCTCCGTCCGGTTGTTTTTTGTTTGTTTTTTGTTGTTTTGGGGTGTTGGTTCCTTTTGTTGATGGGCCGATTTACTAGCCCATTTGGTCCATTGACCTGATGGCTGAATTACGGCTTGGTCTGGCATTGACATGTTTTTTTGGGTGTTTGAACTGGGTTTCGGCCAGGCCCATCCGACTTTTGCAGTTCTCCTCCTTTGGTTTGGGCTATACATCTGTTGGGGCCAGATTTTACACTCTTTTCCCCTTTTTTTTCATTCTCTGTTTTCCTTTGTTTTTGCTTTTTTTTTTTTTTTATATTTTTTTTCTTCATTCTCCTAGTTCTTTTTTTTTTTTTTCTTTTTCTCTCTTCTTTTTTTTGCATGTTCTTTTTTTCTCTCTCTTTTTTTTTCCCCCCCTTTTTTTTGAAGGCTCAACATATTCACTTTTTTCTTTGACAAATTTTGAAGATTGTGCCACTAGGAATTCCTAACGAAATGGAGATCAAGGATTTTGATAAGCTAAAGCCACATATCTTCATCTCAAATAATCGAAATGGATCTCACTTTAAACACATGACTTTGGATGTTCTTGCAGAGGCATCAAGATACCTAAATGCGAACCGATCTTCTAACGATGCAAATTTTTACATTGGTAAATGGTCGCCAAGATGCTCTAAGGAAGTATTCAACTTGTCCTCCATCTCATCAACCCAAGAAGTTTCGCTGTTGTCTTTAACTCATGATGCCAAAAAAGACTCCAAAAGTTTCTATCTTCCTTTCTGCAACCTTGACAAGACCCCCTGGATTGCCCCATCTCAAATTTTGGCAAGACGAGCTTCAYACGAAATTACTGGGARTGGCTGGAAACTATTCCCATAAAACATAAGGAGCTTCTTCGTAAGATGAAAATATACAATGCCATCTACGCTTCTTTGTTTACATGTGATCGCTATAGCCATGTCATGCATGCCTTTTGCGAACTTTGGTGTCCATCAACGAACATATTACACACTTCCATTGGTGAATTGTCTATCTCACTTTGGGACCTGAGGAGTCTTGGTAGTCTTCCCATACATGGTTCGTTTTATGATTAAGTAATCCCTTTGGCCGAGGAGCTTTATGAAATCGACAATGAAGGCAACCCCTTACTTCCTGAAAGTTGTAAGTTTCTCTTCCACGGCTTTGAAAGACTTGCGAATGATGACCCATATGGAGTTTCATTTGATGATTGGAGCCAGTTTTGGTTTAAAGGGCCAAATAGGTATGCACCGCCTCCCCAAAGAATGTATAATCAACAAACTACCACAAAGCCAAGGACGTTCAATAACCCTACAAGCATCGTGGATAGGACTTAATGGAGCATTGTGGAGGGAGAAAATGAACCATTCAATGTACTCCATATCCCAAATTCTTTGTGAGAGGATGCAAACTTGGTTGCATTTTTGTCTTGCTAGCTATGTGTTGTTCTTTCAAGCAGAGAGATCAATTGCATTCGTCCTGGTGTCTTTAAAGTGGCTCGTCCTATAGCTTCTAGCGGATTTTCTTACTAGCTATACTAGCTTTGGAGAGTATCTATAATGACTTGAGCAAGGTCTTCTAGTCTTCGTTTCTGAAAGAGTGTCGTGCAACATTCCCAATTCATTACGTGTACGCATGGATTGCTTAGTATTTTGACACCCATCATGAGAGTAATAGCTGTATTTCAACTACAAGGATGATCAAGTTCCATGGAGAGAAGATGGCTAAATATTTCATCCTTYCGGCTGCACAAGCAATTTTCAGACACATAKATCCTTCTTCYATTACATGAAACTACATGAYTGGCGACTTTGAGCGACCTTTGGTGGATGATGGGACTTTATCATCAACTTGGTTTTGATACTTCGTTAATTTACGCTCTAACTTCTTGACCCTTCGACAAGATTCCATGTGTGTGATAAAACTTTTTAATCCGCACACATTCTGCAAGCAATTTGGGTTTTGTCAAGACATTCCTGGTGACTTGAGGGAAAAATCTTACTCGCACACATTAGAGAATGTCATTCGACTTTGCAAATCGTCTACTCACCTTAAGACACACGCCCTTTGGTATACTTCCTGCAAAGACATCAAAGCACTTGCTACGAAGGAATATAATTCTTGGTAGGATTCTCGCTCAAGCTGTATTGCCAGAATTTCTTCTAAGGGAAAGGCTGTAGCGATCTTCACTCCTCCAAGACCTTCTTCTACTTCTAAAGAAGTTGCAATTCCCCGAATCAATAAGACACTATTGCACCTCTCTCGAGTGAAATATCAATCTGTAGTTGCGTGTTCTTCTACAGTTGGTAGGAAATTTGATACCCTTTCCAGTGAGAGTGGGACAATGAGTGATATTGAGCAAAATCGACCATGGAATCATCCTTTAAAGAGGAAGAAGAAGACATTCGGTGGTGTTACTACCTTTTCCAGCTTTTTGCAAGGAGTACCTAGTTCGATTATGTCTYCTCAGACTTTAGCACTTCATTTAAGTACAGCACTCTCAACATAAATACACTTAAAGTTTAGACTTCTTCTAACTTTTTAATTTTCATAGTTAGGGGCACTTGAAGGTCATCCGTATACGAATGAAGTTCCTCTTTTTACAGACAAGATTGAGAATGTCTTGCCTCAAATCGACTTCTGTGAGAATGACGATGATATGGCTCAATCTCCTATGCTTACTTTGCTATTGATTAGCAATTCTGTTAGGAACCCAACTAGCATACGTCTGGAGATAAGCGGTCCTCCTCTTCTTTCACGCAATGAATGGGCAAGGCCTTCTCAAAGGCAACCTATTACTGCCAACTTTTCTAAGTTCCATGGAGTTGCCGTTATAAAGAATGTTCAACCTCGATATCTTTAAATTTTGTGGYGCCAAGTTGCTAATAAACTTACTCGAACGTCGATTGAAATCCATTTCTGCTATTGAAGAAGAAGTGTGGATAGTACTTGAAGAGATGAGGAAGATGAGTCCCATTGAACTTTCTATCTTTAAGGAGTATTTAGTTGACCTCTTTGAAAAGGCTTGAAAATATGACTCTTTGAGATACTTCGCGTACAACTTGATGGCTGAGGAGGTGCATTTTGAGTCTCTTTCTAGAGCCAAGTCGCAACTCGCAGAGTCGGAGAAAAGTCGCCAGATGACTTCCATGMAGATTGACAACCTAMGAGGGGAACACGACGCTCTTGAGAAGAGGGTCAAGGAACTCCAAGCTACACTTGAGGAGAGTTGTGAAGAGTTGAGGAATGTAGAGATTGCTTATTCTGCCAAGAGAGATGAAGTTGTCGCTATTGGAAACACTCCCTTTCAATCTGACAAGGCCATAAAGAACTTGGAAAATATGAAGGGACTTCTCAAAGCAAGCAAAGAAGAGATAGTTAATTTGCAATTGAATGTTTGAATAGACTTTATTTCGTGCACCCTATTCAAACACTTATTTTAATAGAGTAAATGAAAAAAATTTGCATTTTCTCTTTCATTTTGTTCTATCTCTTATTTACAAACTATTTACTCGATTATGGATTACTACTCTATTATGTTATGACTAAACTTAGAAATTGATTTTCAAGTTGCTTACRTATTCCTTAAAAGGAATCAAGTCAAAATGTAGTTCGAAGATGTGAAAAATTTTTAGGGAAAAGCCGTACACAATTTAAACTCTTACGCGCTAGAAGTATCCATTTTTACTAATTTAGACTTATTAGAGCGTTTTAGCAATTTTACCACGTACAACACTTTTGGTGGGCATTTTTCGTAGTTTTAGCTCATGCAGGTAAGGAGCATCTAGTTGTAYCAATTTGGACTTGTTGGAGTGCTTTAGAAGTTTCACCACATACGACACTTTCGATGGGTATTTTCTGCAGTTTTAGCTCATGCAGGTAAGGAGCATGTGAGTTTAGGCTCGTAGACTAAGAGCATCTTGAATTTGTTGCAATTTATGCATAGTAGCGCTTCAAATACTTATCATTGATGGGGCTAACGCTTAATCCATCTTTGTCAAAAAGCATGTACGAGCCACTTGAATATACTTCTTGTACAAAATATGACCCATCCCAATTTGTTGTGAGCTTCTTTATCTTTTGATGATATATGATCGGCATTCGGATTGCGAGCACCATATCACCTACTTGAAAAGAACGAGGATGAACTTTCTTGTTGAAGGCTCTGGAAATGCGAGCTTGATAGCATTTCAAACGTTGTTGTGCTTACAACCTTCGTTTGTCAAGTGCTTCTAACTCTTCAAGACGTAAACGCGCATTTTCTTCTTCTATAAGCCCTTCTTGGATAGCTATACTTAATGAAGGTAATTGACGCTTATGAGGAAGAACTACTTCGACACCATAAACTAAAGTATATGGCGTCGCTTGGGTTGGAGTATGAAATGTTGTTCAATACGCCTATAGGGATTCTCCAATTTTCAAATGCCAATTTCTTTTTGACCTGTCAATAATTTTCTTCAATAAGTTACAAAGAGTCTTGTTAAAAGTTTCAGCTAATCCATTAGCAGTTGCATAATACATCAAAGAGTTGTGGTACTTGAAGTTTTGGCCTCTATTTATAGGCAAAGCGAATTGATTTGATTGGTCGAGGTGACACTTAAGAATTATGTGGCATTGCCCGATTCGTCAAGTTTTTCCTCGATTTTCATTGGTTAAAACTTGTCATCACTGACATATGTCACCCTTTCATTGATTGACATGCCACATACTTTTCAATTTAATGGGAACATTTTTTCAATTTAATGGAATAAAAAAGACAGTTGTCTCAAAATTAGTCTCAAAATGGGAATGCGATCCTTTTATGGGGAATGCATTGCGTGCCTTCCATTTTTATCACCCTTTGAACGTTTTCATTTATTTTCGGAGTACTTCCCTAAACCACATTCAAAAATAGTAAAAATCCACGTTTATCATTTCATTTCATGATGCATTACATAAATGTGTTTTCCTTGTACTCTAAGATTATAACACATTTTCTTAATGCATTTTTCGTCTACAATATTTGATTTTGTGCAGATTAGTCTTCATTGTTTCCTGCAATAATCACAATATATATATATATATATATATATAACACAATGTTACATTTTTGGAATAGAGTTTAATATTGTTTAAAAAACATGGAAAAAAATCTATTATAACGGCCAAAAAAGTTAGGCAATAGAAAGCTATTAATGCAATAGAGTCAACATTACCATTGACTCCGCAGCTCGCATTAGTTTTCTTTCTTCAAAGCATTGTCTGGCCTTCTCCTCTTCCCTATTTTGCTATTGGCAAGACCAAGCGCCTCCTTTTGGGCAGCTAGTGGCCTAGTTAGATTTTGTTCAATGCATACGATAATTTTTAAGAAAAGTAAAATGTAAATAATTCAAAAATTACATTTTTACTTTTGTCTAAAAAGTTCTCAATTTTTTGGTATTGCTTACAGCTCCTTCATTAATAATTGATGAGACAATGAAGTTCTTTAAAATCTAGGAATTAAATTGTATTAAAAGTTGAATAATTTGAGGTAAATACACATCATTTTCTTGCCTTTTAAGAGGGAACATGCTTAAAGAACTGATCTCATTTATTATTATAATTTGAATTGTAGTAGAATTTTTGGATTGAGATTGTTGGTGTTGGATGACGACCTTCATCATATTAAGAAAATATGATGAGATTGTCAAGACACTCGATAATTCATATGATTGCATTTAAAAATTCATATTCTATTAATAGAATAATTTATGTTTTTATAAATAAAATAAAACTTGAGTTGGTTAAATGAATGCTTCTTTGAAATGTAAATACACTTGATAAATTAGTATGTGATAATGTGTTTTGTACGTTCTTTTGTATCGCATCTTCTTGTATCATTATATAATTTGTATCAATTAATATTTTAAATATGTGATTAGAAATTGAARGAAAATGAAAAAATAATCATTGAACTGATAAAATATAATCAAATTTGCTATGAATTTTAATTCTAGTGTTATTGTTTTGTTCTTGCTTATTATGTATAAAATCATCATATATTGATTTTTAGTTATTTTAGAAATCTTATATGACATTTTTTTACGCCCTTGAGAACGGAACGATTATTATCCATTAACTATATATTGGTTCTTCATGTAAAATATAAAATAATTATTACGATAAATTTCTTTTCCTTTTATTTATTTTTTTACATAATCTATTTAGTTATAATGAGATTATTTATATAAACGTGAAGAAAATTTGGTGCATTACTAATAATTATATTGGATGTCATTGTTTCTCATAGTTGTAAGTTATGCTTTTTTTCAATGTAAAACCTTGTATTTGTTTAAGAAGATTACTAATGTTAATTTCATTCAAATATGAAACATATATTTTAAGTAAACACTTTTTTTCTTTTGGTAGTGACCTTTCTATTTTAAATTAATAAAGTTATTATTGTCAATTTTTAATAGGATAAAGGGATAAAATTGTGCAGAAAAAAATGTTCATTGACTTGTCATATTTTAATATAGTATAGATATAGATTAATATATTATTAATTTATCAATTAATTATTACCTATTTAAATTAATAAATTTTATATGATTCTAAGGTTATTAATTTGTAAAGGCTTTACCATATTTATACTTATTAAATCATGTGAAATTTTAATTACATAAAATGATAATTAGATAAGTTATTTAATTACAAACATCTTTAAACATGTTTGTTGAACATAACACCCCAAATTTCTAAATATAAGACTATTTTGAGCACATTTTCAAAAATATCCCTAGCATAAGTAATATTGTCTATCATCCCACCACATAAAAGTTTCCTACATTTCTCTAAAAAAACCAAAATTTTCTCTTAATAAATCTCACTTTTAGCTCAAATCCAAACATATCTGAAGAAAAAATAATAATTTATCGTTCATATAATGTTATTATTTCTTCACACTTTCTTTTATTTAAATTTGAAGAAAATTTAAAAAATAATTAAAAAAATTAGTTCTGGCAACCGCAAATTCGTTCAAGTTGCGCATAGGCGGCTCAATAGCTCCATGCCCGCTAAGAACGGAGCTTCTGAGCCATCTCGGGGTGGCTTGACAGAGCCGTGCCAACTAGGGCCTTTTTCTTTTTAAAAAAATTCTTTTTCTTTAAAATTTTTGTTACATTGTATGTTTAATATATTTCATGATAAGCTCTAATTTGTTTATATTAAAGATTCAAAATTTTTGCATGGAATTTATTTTTTGATTATGCTACAATTTTATTTATATTTCATTCTGCTAATATCTTATGTCTTGTTTTATATAAAAAATCAATTTTCTTTTATGATTTTTTACTTTAAAAGTTTTCTTTTTGTTTAGTTACAATTGTTAATCATTATTATATTCAATAATATATGCACTCAAAATTTAAATTACTCGAAAAAATTAATTGATATTAAAAAACGAAGACATATGAAAGTGGGTAGAGAGATAAGGTCTATCAAAATATAATTAGTGTATTATTGAAAGTTTATAAAAATATGTGAAATTTAAAAATTTAAAATATTATATTGAGCAATCCTACAATAATTAAAAATTTAGAATGTTTCATCTCTTTATTGGTAATTGTTGACCTAGTGGTTTGAGATCATATTATCTGTCCCATCATAAAATTAAATTACTTATACATATGAAATCATGACAAATTGTGACTCTCGTAAAAAAATTGCAGCAAAATGTGGATGATCCCTTGAAACTCACATTAAACTGTATAACCAATCACCCTTCTTTGATGCAATTTCCTATTTCTTAATTATTATTAATTAAAATTTTGAGAACTAAATGGAGCTAGAAATCCGATTGCCTGGAAAGGAAGTCACTGAATAAGGTTCTTTCTTAAGCGCAAAATCTCCATAGCATTTGCCTTCACTGAAGCCTGGGTTGTGGAGACCGGAGAATCGCGAAGAAACTGAGAATCTGCGAACGTTTAAGCAGGAAAATCTGATTTGATATGTGTGTGAAATATATACATAGGTAGGTCTCCAGCTGTGGTCATGCTATGGGAATATTACGGGAGAAAAAGAACAAATCTTCTCCTTTGGCAACTTCCCCTTGTGCTCAGCTCAGAGCTGCTTACCACAATTGCTTCAACAGGTAAGAAAGTTGCAAGCTTTCTGTTTTAATTTTGTTTTGAAATCCTTGGATTTTCGTTATTTACACTTTGTACCGGAAAAAATTCTCAAATGAAAATTATTTTTCTTTTTTTGGGTCAAGTTAAAAAGGGCTAATTTAGGCGAATGAATACAGCAAACCGACGATTTGATCGAGAGTCTTATGATACTCTAAAACCTTAAACTCTGGGGATTGCTTTTTGAAGTATATTTATTTATTTGTATGGCACAGGTGGTATTCGGAGAAGTTCCTGAAGGGTCAGTGGGATAAAGAGGCGTGTGTCTCAGAGTGGCAAAAGTACAGGGAATGCTTATCTGTAAGCTGTTATTTCTTTGGAAGGCAATTATGATTCTGTTTTATTACGGCTAATTTTGAAGAACAAGTTTTCTAGTGTTCGAGATTTCCTTTGGTCGTTGTAATCATGTTTTTTCTGTTTCTTGCAGCAACATTTAGATGATAAGCATCTAAGTCGATTCCTGGAAGCTGCTGAAATTGCGGATTTGACAAGTCAGGTTAATCCTAGAAGTGAAAACAAAGTTCCTAAGTGAGTTAGATATGCAAGATAGTGGAAAAGGTGATTGAAAGAACAACTTTATTAAGTTGCATGTTATATGGTATCTTGTTTATGATCAAATTGCAAAATTTTGCTTCAGATAGTCTATAATTACTTCCAGTCTGTAACTAATATGCAGTCATTAACATAATTCTTGAATTCATGAGATATATTGGAGTGGAATGTTAAGTATCTAAATATCTCTAAGCAAGAGTATGATGATGAAATGGAAAATGTGTTCCAGAGTGTTTGCTTAAGTTGCTTCTTAGATTGTAGTCTCTAAAGCTACTTTATTTCAACTACGTATACATTGCGAGATCAAAAGCTAATAGTTTAGGACATGAAGAAACTGTGCCCAAGTCATATAAGATGCCTCTGAAAGATTTCAGCCTGCGAATTAATTTGTTAATCTGTGTCCTGGATAGATGAATTGGCATACTGCTTCTTAAACTTTCAATTTGAGTAAGACTAGTACTTGGGATCTAAAATTGATTGAAAAGCTCTATTTTGACTTCTCAGTTTTGTTAAATACGGATTCAGCTGCATTTTTATGAAAAGTTGTCTCTCTCTTCTTAAGAAGAATAAGAGCACCCCTTTTGCTCTCAACCTTGATTGTTTTATTGTATACCTTGATATAACTAGACTGAGTGGTTTTATGTTACTCAAAATTTTTAAAAAAGGTGAATTTATAAAGAGGGGAATAAACTGATTTTTCTTTCATATACAATTTTATTCCATGCTTACCACCCAACCCTAGACCAAAAAAGGAAAAAAAGAAAGGGGAAGTTTCAGCAGTCTTTGATTTCAATGGTTTGAATCTTTTTAATTGCTCTTTTCTTTTTTCTTGGATTAATTTTAAGAGTGTTTGTTTCTTCAACTTCTTAGCTTTAAATAATTAGTTGAGATTGTACTTTTTTCTATTAAATAACTAAAGCATGCATCCTCTTTGTAGTCAAAATCATTTTTAGTATGTTAGCTGGCATAAAACTTTCACTCTGTGTCATGATTTGAGTGTATCTTGAATTTTCATTAATTTATTTTCCTATATTGATGGGACATGGGTGTTGTTCTTTATTAACTTTCCGAAAAGATGGACTCTAGTGATGTCAAATTAGCAAATTGTCACTTTTTTMTAGGTTCATTTACGAATGCTAAACCAAATCTGGTTGTGCATAGTACAAGATTGTATATGAAGAACTTTACTATGAGATTAGCCTTTGGTTTCTCCAAGTTCGACTGTGCATTTCAAAGTTATGTGTGAATAAAAATGCCATCTTCCGATGTTCTTTGCTGAGTGCCGGTATTTTTAATCCATTTGCTTAAACAAGCGAAGGAGATTTTATCAGCCCTTTCTTCTATGAATTTCAGTTTTGGGGTTAATTTGTGAACTAGCAATTTCTTTTTTGAATAATGAGATTATTGCAGTTTCTGTAACTGAATTGTTCTTGTTTATAGGACTACAAGGAAATGTATTTGTAAAAGCCAAATTGCAGTCGCCAAGGTATCTTTCCCTCAGATAATCCAGTGGTTTTATAGTAATATTTAATGCCTAAATAGAGTATCCTGAATTTTGAGTGTACTGTTACTTTATCTGTGGACTTGTGCCGAACCTATGAAAGCTTTCTGCTTGTCAGCTTGTAGGGAAAACCAAATTTTGTGTTGGAGAGTTAAGTTTTCTTTTTCTTTTCTTTTAATATAATTTTATGTGTATTCCGACGAAGTGAATTTTTATGTAATTGATCCCATTTGCACTTTGGGCTTGAAACTGTACATTTTTGCTAAGGTGATTGTCACTCTCTTTGTTCACGTTTATATCGTTTTGAGACAAAAATGAAAAGTGAAAAAGAAGAAAATGCCTTAAATCGTTAAGTAGTATTTAAGAGTTGCTGGCTATTCTTATCATGGATGTTTCTTTTCATTATGGATTTGCTTGGAGAGGATCATACCTGTTGTCAGATTCTTCCGTCTTTTCTGATTTCTAGGAAGATCTTAGTCGGATTAATAAGGTTAACTCAGTGAACCACAGCATTCTTAGAGGACCCTAAAGAAAGAACTTGTATTGAAAGGAATCAAAGTTTGGAAATTGGACGTAAACGCTTCAGTTAAAAGACACAAAACTGCAATAAGCATCACAAAAGCGCAAAAGAACGGAAAAAAGCTCTATCTTTTTATTCTCTCATGATTGTGAAGGAAATTTAAGAGTATACACCTGATCAAGCAAATCCTTTTACATTGATAAAGAATTACATTTAGTTATTGAATGTTAAAAGAGGTTTTCATATGCAAGAGGTTGTGTTCGAAAGGTTTTGATTTCTGATACCACAAATTGCATGAGCAAGGCCACCTTTCTTAAGCCACTTACAAGATTTACATCTTAAACAAGAAGTGTACAACCATCCATTCCTCTCCGCTGTTGGATGCAAATAGTTCAGCCACGGCAATGAAGAACGTTCTCCAGTATACAGTCCATTTGACAGCTGAATCATTGCCATATGTGGATTCCATTATTGGTCTTATAGAACTCGTGTCCTGGTCCAGTCTCTTAAGCCACTCTTCACTGCAGTAGCATATATAGAATGAGTGCATCTTGTAGTTTATGGGTATCTGGATAACCCCAGTAACATATTCCGCAGAGCAGTTGGAGATGAAAAGTTTCCAGGAAAAAAGGGTCGTAAAGAATTTGAGAGTTTTTGAAATTGACATACTGCAAAAGCAACACAATTGAACGCTGAATGCAGTTAATGTTGGCAACGGGAGAATTAACGCCCACATTGTTTGTGCATATTGGTTTCCATTCACAAGCCAATGATCAACAACAGAGACATCGTCTTGCAACCAAGTCAACACAAAGCACCAACAATCTTMGCATTTAGCAATTCACTTTAAAAATCACGAACTTTAAAGAGCATAATCCTGTAAATATTGGAATCGTTAGGTTATCTAATACACAATGATACTAAATATGCACCAACAAATTTGCAACAATTAACTATACCAATGAAGTGGTTAAACAACAAAAATACATCACCAATTCCCGGTAATAGTTGTTCCAGGTTTTCAAGCAAGTGTATCCTGATAAGCATATCAAGAAAAATCTCTCTATGAAACACTAGCATGGAATGTCCTTTTACTTGTTTTGCCCTGCACAACATTTAAATTGTTATGATGGATGACTCGTTTCAGGCAATTCGATGCCACTAATAGACATGCAAAAACTTATCACTAAATTTCCTAACCCTAGGGAGAATCAATAATTGCAATACACTGCAACAAAGTACTAACTATATATACACATTTTAAGTGATGATAACAATGAGAAAATGTGGACAGTAAGGTAAAGGTCTCAGCGACTCAAGTAGAGAGAGAGAGAGAGAGAGAGAGAGAGAGGAAAAGAAAACCAAAGAATCAGATAATCCAGTCATAAGTTTTTGGAGGACATCCAAGTACTTGTCTAAACCTGGTAATCTAATTATATTTGGAGTTTGAACAAACTCCTCCCAGAATATCAGCAAGAAAGAATGAAAGTAAAAATTCTGACATACGAAACTTAACTGAAAATAAAGGACTAAATTTGATGAAGGTATAGTACCTCCACTGAAGGAATACCTAGTAATCCAGTCATCTTCATTCACATCCAATAAAGTTATGTATCATGCAACTTGCAACCTCATCCATAAATTTACAATCAAATATGGAAAAGAAAGAGAGCTGGGAAAAATATCGCGATGAAAATTGCATTATGATCTCGATTAAGTAGAAGAATAGAAGCCTAAAAATACCTCATAGTGGTAGGCAAATGCTTTATGGCGAAAATGGTGAATGAAAAGAAAGGCATCTGGTTTTATCCACATGGATATCTTCTTCAGAAGATCCCTATAGTTCTTCATCTGCTATTTACAAAGACAAAAAGAAATTACCATTCGTACCAGTCACAAACCAAATCTCAAAGCTCTGTATCAGAGGTTGCAGAAAATATATGGTACCTCAAAACATTTCAATGGAAAATATCTGGTCATAGGAAGCTTCCATATCAAATGTACTTATATATGCAACAATGATCTCCACATTCTGTAGCTGGTGATCCCTATTTGTAAGCAATCACCATCAAGAAAAATTTCACTCCAAATGTTTAAAGATCTAGAGCAAATAAAATAAAAAAATCCGCGACGAGATCTTTTGTAAATTTAAGTAGTAATACATAAAAAGTATCCTACCAATTTCACAAACAGCAATAATATAACCATGCCAGTAAAGAGAAATTACCACATTCATATGCTATCTAGTTTATTGATGCCATAAAATTGGTGCACAAAAGCAGCTCTTCGTGCTCAATGAGAAAAAAATTGGTAGAATCTTTTTGGGTAAATAAATGTCAAACATAGTGTTCTTGAAAACTACTCCGTCCATCCCTTATTATATATTGCTTTGGAAAAAAATTATTTGTCTGTCACTTTAAAAATCCAGTGAAATATTAACTATTTCTTTCTAATTTTACCCTTCTCTATYTCTAGTGAATGTTTAACTACTTCACACATTAATCTTAAAATATCTCATCGAATTTACTCCATCATATTTCTCCCTCCACTCTCATCTCTCTTGGGTTCTGATTAGAAAGTCATCCTCCATAGCATAACTTCTCCTCTCTCAATCCTTTTGCATTGGCATCAGTGGTTAGAGGCTTAAATCCACTTACCATAGCTTATAACTATTGGAGGATGACATGATGATAAGTCCAATACAATTATGAGTAAAGAGAAACAAGATGGAGTAATGGTGGAATAGTAGCCTAAAGGGTGGCAAGTATATAAGTTTTGATAGAATTAAGGTTATTAACTAACTTTCTTAGCATCTGTAAAACAGATTTTTCTTTTTCTTTTCTTTTTGGCAGCAGATAATAAGGGATGGAGGGAGTACGTAATACTTGCTTAGTTTGTAATAGCATATGGGACATGCTTTTGCCTTTACATATTAACCCTGAAAGGAAAAATGTATAATGAAAAGTACCGGCACTGCCCCTCTATATGTGCTTTCTGTGTCAAAGAATTGCAAACCTTGCAATTGCTGTATTTTTGAGCTATATATAGCGAAAGAGATCCCCAGCCACATCCAACATCAAGAACGGTATGCCATCTTTTAGTTGTGCCCTCTCACAGCATAACTGTAACATTGCTTTCTCAGCATCCTCGAAACTCTTTGACTTGTCAAAGAAAAGATAACAGCTGCTCCATGTTACATTTATAAGACAGTCATATGAGCTCTAAAGTTCAAGGCTACTCAAGTTGCAGAATTAAAATTTTTAGCTTGCTTTACAAATCATATCTTTTGAAAACTTCAACAAACATTGATTCTTTGCCACTAAAACTTCTCCCCTGTTGCAATGTTTAACCTTTTTATAGTATATAGCAATTATACATGTGAGATACAATATACAAATGACTAGCAATATGAAAGAATTGGAATTTATAGATAGTTGCCTGTATTTAAGATGCTTTCCCAGAACAAGCTTGCAGAAAGAAGCAGGAAGTTCTTAATGTTGAGATTTTGGATCCTCAGTCTTAATGGGCTATTGGCATTTCACTCAATGCTGCAAGAACAGAGCAAGAATCAGCATCCAGTTATATAGCATTGATTTTCTTTTCTCTGTAATGACGAACACTTAGAATTTCAGAATCATATATCCATTGAATACTAATAGTACAGGTTAGAATATGCTGACATCCAAAATCAGTACTGAAACAATACAGCATACAATTAGCAGTAGTAAAAGAAACGCCTAAGCCCATGTTTTTGGCAGTAAACATTGAAAAGCACCCCATTTACTTAATGTTGGACAAGGACATAGACAAAGACAAGAAGAGCACATGGTAAATAATAATAAATGCAACAGCAAGACCCCGCATCAATATAACCTGGGACAGTTAATTAGACAATGTTATTGCCAATACCATCCATCCATACAGTCTATAGCAGAATTTCATAGACCTTCATTTTCTAAAGGCTCGTAACGCAGCACAACTTTTCACCCGTAATAAACTAATGAGGGATTAACACCAAGAACAAATTTTTGTCATGCATTTAGCTTATTATACATCAAGAAAATGTTCAACCTTTTTTTTTTTTTTCCCCCCCTCCTAAACTTAACCCCTTTTCAGTTCCTTACATCCCTTTTGAACAGTAAAACAATCAAACAGCCAATTAGTTAAAGGGGACAAAAGGCAGAACCGAAGAGAAACATATGAATTATATGAGTTACGAACAATGTGCGAAGTGGAGGAGATCGGGGAGTTGAAGTTCAGAGGTGGGCTTGTAACCGGAGCCAAGGCGGCTCGCTAAAAGCAGCCGAGTGAGTCTCCTTATGACTGCATCCGGCAACAAATTGCGCTCCAATGAAGCTAACATCAAACGAACTGTAGCATAGGGTGCCTGCAACACTGCATCCATTTCAAGAAAGGCAGAACGATATGGAACTGAATTCAAGTGATAATTCTTCTCTCTCTCTCTTTGCAGAGAAGACAGTCAGCCATTCACGGGATTCTGTGGAGTATGAAAAGATGCATCATCCTTTGGCTATACTACGATAGCTACAGCGATAATATGACGAATAAGGCACGGCTCTAATTGGATAGCAGGTTGTCGAAACTTTGTCCTATAGTTAGTGGGATCGGTTTGGTTCATTTTTATCATTTTTCATTTAACATTTTAAACTATCAGTTGAATAGAATAAATTTGAATGCGAAAGATGGAAAAATGTTTTGGAAGTCTATTCATCAGAACAAGTTTGGGGCACGCTTGTAATTTATAAATAAATAAAATGAATAGAATAAAAAATAAATTGTAAAAAGTCTAATAATCCGTAAGAAAATATTTAAAAGTAAGATCGAGTCCATACATTATGCTTTTCTTTCCTCATCATTCCTCCGTTTTATTATTTGAAAAACTCTAGAACAAAAAGTAGGAGGGATAGCGTGAAAAAAAAATCATATGAATAAAAAATAAGATAAAATATTCATATTTTTTTAATATAAAAGGGATGCAATATACTTTTAAAAATAAGAAAAAAATTCTATTATAATATACTTTAAAAAATTAAAGGATACGGTTTAAAAAAATTATACTAGTTAGATTTCGTTAAGAATCCTTCAATTTCTTTAGAATTAGAAAAGACACATGAAACATTTGTACATTTAAATAGATCAGATGATGACTTAGATAAATATATCTCGGATAAATTATAAGTTGCATTACTAAAATTCTCTAAAAGATTTAAAAGTTTGTCATAACCATCCTAATTATCAGAAAATAAAGAAACACTAGTAAGAGTATTTGAAACAAAATACACACAAGAGTTCTCCAATTAGATTCGTTCAATAATTCATAAGGTAAATTTGAAGTGCGAACCATTCGATTAATCACATGACATAATAAATTGAGATATCCTTACCAAAACTTATTATTATAAGTAGAACTATTTCAATATTGAAAGTTAAAAATATCTACAAAGTTATACATAGATTAAACCATTGTAGCAAATCAAAACTACTACTCCCAATTTTTCTCTAAATCAAGTGGAATATTTCCACTGCCACTTCAAAAACTAGAGCGATTTTCTTGATTTTTGCACTGAATTATCCAACAAAGAAATGTATATTCATTTGTTAGCCATGTATTTTACTTTTTCAAAACTTCACTATTTTTCTAAGTTACGATTTATCCTTTAAATATTATCAAATACTTGTAAATTATTAGTGAAATTATTTCCCAATAGAAGAGAGACAGAGTCTCGTCTATTTAAGTTAACAAAAATGCTTCATCATAACTTTAACCAACCCATTTATCGAGTGAAATGACTTTCTCTCATCTGAAGAGAAGATGAGGATTCTTCTATTCACCCCAACGGAAAAGCCTCTATCATATTGTCATATTTACGGGCGTTTTGTCATTATCATTTTGACTTTTAATTATAATATTATTTGTTCACATTTACTTTTAACATATAAATATTTTATATCTTTTAATAAAATAGTATATTATGATTAAATTGTGTTTGAAATTTAAATTTGAAATCTGAAAATATCTATGCCAAAGCCTTCATTGTCGAAGGACATCACTTGATTATTCATATGTCAAAGGAAAGGAATTCCTATAAAAGGAACATGAAATTTTTTGAATTTCTATAAAACGAATACGATACGAGATTTTTCTTTTATTAATTTAAGAGAATGATTGTAATACTTTTAAAAATTATCCTATAATTTTCTTCCATGTTATTGATAATTGATAACCTAAGAGAAAATTCTCCTCCGAACAAAAAAGAAAAATGCATAAAAAACATACATTTTCTTTTCATAATTTTAATAAATTAAAATATTCTAATATATTTTCTCGTACGTATTATTATCTGCTACCTTATATACTTACTTCTAGGGGATGAAATGACTTTAGAAAGATTATATATATATATGTTTATATGTATATATATATCCTTAAACGTATAAGGCATACAGATGAATTCAGGTGCCCAATTTTATAAAAGTACAGGCACACTTAATTAAATCAGTATTTTATTTAATTCATTTTGCATTATCAATCATGAATTAACGCGAACAGCTAAACACCAAGGGGTGCAAGACGGTACCAAGAAAACTATTGTTTTCTAAAATTGGAAGAATGGAACAAAGACTTCCAAAGAGGGCAAAATAGTTTGGAGTAGTTGGTTGTGGCGGAAGACTGGTATCACAGTGCTGGTAAAGCATTTCAGGGTTCTTGKGAATATACCGGATGCAATTGCTAAGCCAGCAGRTCATCCMTTCAGAAATCTTGGGCAAACTCCCAYTTTTACTTACATTTCAATTTGGGGATTGGGTCATATCGTAATCCGCAATCCTGGTGAGACTAACATAATTCTTTGGTCGTTAATTGTTCTTGCTATTTGGATTCGGTATAGAATTCCTTTTTACATCGTTTCGGAGCTTCCTGGTCTATTGGAAATGCAGAAAAAGAAGTGCCTTTTATGGTTTTGCATTTAGTGAAATGATTTCAAGTGTTTTTTCTTTTGAGGATACAAAAAATTTACCCCCGGGTTTTGTGTATTATTTTGTTGGAAACTATACTGGATAAGTAAAAAATGAAAAGGAAAAAAGAAAAATCTAATCAGTCGTAGTCTTTGGATTGATTACTATGAATTTGGGACCTTTTAACCCTATGCCAAAATATGAGAAAATCGTCAACTTCGATACAACATAATTCTATTCAACTGTCTCTAGTTTTATAATTTTTTCTTTTTTCCGGGGGGTGTGGGAATTGGAAATCTGAATTGAAGGAAGGTTAAAGAGGAGGAGACCTTATGCTGGTGTCTTGTAATGTGGAGAAGATAGCAATTGTTTACTTAATTAGCATCACTAAATGAGGAGAAAAATATATAGGTCCTATTTCTTATTGTTAGATTAGACTTTGCTGTAATTTTGGAACCTTATTTTTCCAGTGAATGACAATTCACTTAATCAGCATTTATGCCTTGATGTATAACACATTGTATTAGTAGATACCAGACCAATGTATGAAGATTGGCTATTGGTAGAACTGAGGGGAAATCTGATGGAGGTCAGCACAATAAATATAAAGATTGAGATGCGAAACATGAAAACGAGAAAAAAGTAGTAGAAAAGGAAACTGAAGTCTAGTTTGAGTTTGTCTACTGCAGTTTTTGGGTTTGGGTTTGGGTTGGGTATTTGATTTTGAAACTTATACGAATACATGTTTTAAGGTGTCTCTAATATTTCGTTTTGGTCTGAATCCTTTTTCCCCTTTAGCTATATGGATGTATGGAATTATTACTCCTGACTGAAATTTTTTGCTTGAAACTTTTTTGTTGGGTGCCCAGATGGTTTTATCCTCTAATGATAATGAGACAAGCAATGCCGAAGGTTCATATAGTGGGCAGTTATTGCATGATATTGAAGAAATAAGTAGAGCCCTTTATCTGCACAAGGCTCCTTCCAAGGCATTGCTTTTGTTATCTGAACATCAACCCAGTTCTGCTGGTGAGGTTATTTTTCAGAATGTGCTGCATAAGGACAGGAAATCATCCATTTGGAAGTGGAAGCCCTTAAGGGCTTTGACACATATTCATGATCATCGGTTCAATTGTTGCTTCTTTCTCCATGTGCATGCTATTGAAGGCCTGCCTTTGAACTTCAATGATCTTATTCTCTGTGTAAATTGGAAAAGGAAAAATGAGGTACTAAGGACTCGCCCTGCTCGAGTTTTCAGGGGCATAGCTGAGTTTGAAGAAACTTTGGTGCATCAATGTACTGTTTATGGTAATAGAAATGGGCCCCAAAATTCGGTGAAGTATGACCCCAAACTTTGTCAGCTTAATGCTTCTGCCATTGGGGCTCCAGGTCTTGATATTGGAAAGCATTGGGTAGATCTTGCAAGGCTGCTTCCTCTAACTTTAGAAGAGTTAGAGGCGGAGAAGAGGACCTCTGGAAAGTGGACAACAAGCTTTAAACTCAAAGGGAAGGCCAAAGGTGCCACACTGAATGTTAGTTTTGGGTTCTCTATTTTTGGGGATAATCCATTTGATCCCAGTCGTTTTGTCAAATTTTCTGATAGTAGTGAAGGAAGCAGACTGACCGCAATTGATCATTTKGCTGATGATGGCCACAATAATAATGCACTTCATAGACTTGGTAATGTTAGAAGAAAATCGACCAATGGCTGTSGCCATTCATCATCAYGGTCATTAGACATAAAATTTCTTGATGATGTTTTCTCTGATGGAAAGCCAGAACTTGCTCAGTCAATTACTCTTTTGTGTCAGAAATTTGATGAGGGAAAAATTAGTAATTCTAAAGAGTTTGAATTCTTTCATGAGCATCCAGATCCTCTTGATTCAAGGTCTGCTCCTTCAAGTGGGTTTACTTGCAAAGATGCCGGAAATGGGCTCAATGATACTGAGTTTACTGTTATTGATCAAGGTATAGAGTCATCTTTGAAAGGCGAGCTGAAAGTTCCTGACTCTGTTATTGAAACTATAGATATTGCAGAGATTTTCCAGGAAGATTTGGGAGATATTTACGAGAATATAGGATTCATTTCAAGGCCTGAACTTCTTGACAATAATGGATGTGACAGTGCAAGAAATAGCACCAATGACAAGAATGATGGACATGGGAGAAAACCGATTGCTGAATATCCTATGGCAGTTTTACACAATCTGTTGGCCTCAAAATCAGCAGAATTGAGTTCTTCACCAAATGAAAATCCATCTATTGAGCAAGAGCATTACTTGAAACCTAAACCTAGCTACAGTTCAAGTAAGATGGTAAGGTCACTTAGCTTGGATGATGTTATGGAGTCTGTGGCTAATGATTTTCTTGACATGTTGGGTACCGAGCAGAATCCAGGAGACATAAGTTCAGAGAGTGAATCTGAATCTCCTCGAGAGCGTTTACTGAGAGAATTTGAAAGGGAATTTTTGGGATCTACCGATTCTATTCTTGGTTTAGATGCAGTAGCAGAGCAGACGGAAGCCGGTGGTATTGCTCTGACTGACAATGCAAGGGTGGCCTGTACTGATGATTTTGATTTGTCGTCGGTCATTCAAGAAGGGGAAAAAGAACAAAGTAGGGTAACCCAGTTACTAAGAAGCAGGAGGAACACAAAAATTCTTGAAAACTTGGAAACTGAATCTTTGATGCAAAGATGGGGTCTTAATGAAAAATCTTTCCAAAGTTTTCCGCATACTGCTTCTGGTGGGTTTGGAAGTCCTGTCTATCCACCCCCTAAAGAACCATATGTATTACCTCCTCTTGGAGATGGCTTAGGTTCGGTTATCCAGACAAAGAGCGGAGGCTTCATACGGTCAATGAATTCTTTGCTTTTCAAGGGTGCAAAAAATGGTGCTAAGCTGATATTGCAAGTTTCTAAGCCAGTCGTGTTACCTGCAGTAATGGGTTCCACTGTCATGGAGATACTCCAGTGCTGGGCATCTGGAGGAGCTCAAAAAATGTCTAATCAGCTAAATGAGTTGATGCCTTTGGAGGATATAACTGGAAAAACAATGCAACAAGTGATGGCTGAAGCTAGTGCAGAAGTCCTTGATAGGTTTGTGAATTCTTTGATTTTGTCGTCCATCCAAAAATTTCTAGGTCTCTATTTTATCTGTTTCTGATTAATAAAGTACTCAAATGTCTTCAATTTTTTGTCTGCCAGGTCCAGAGATCATTCGTTTAGTATGCACAAGAATCATGAAGAATCAATGTTCATTCAGTATTCTGAAAACCTTAGCTTAAGCTTGTTGTCAGATGCAACATGTTCAAATTATGTATCTTTAGAAGACCTTGTTCCATTAGCAGTGGCTGAATTTGAAGCTCTGTCCATTGAAGGTTTAAGGATTCAGTCTGGCTTGTCAGATGAGGATGCACCTTCTAGCACAAGGCCTGATTTCCCTAGGAATTGGGCCTCCTTACGGGAGAATATTGAACTTGCTGGTGTTTCAAGTTCTCCGGGAGCCACTGCCTTGCAACTTTTGGATGTGAAAAGAGATGACTATCTTGAAGAAGTAATTAAACTATCTCTGTCTTTGGATCAATGGATCAAGTTTGATAGAGGGGATATTGGTTCTGAAAGTGAGACTAATAAAAGGATGAAAATCTTAGCAGCATATGATGCAAAATTCTCTGATATGGATAGTGCAGAATTATTAAGGAACAGAGAAATGGTCAAACCATCACGTAGCATGTGTGGATTTCTTGGTGACAACTTCACATTAGCTTTTAGATTGCAGCTCAGAAATCCCTTTCGTGATTATGAAATGGTTGGTGCCTCTATGCTTGCTCTAGCCCAAGTAGAAAGAGTTTTTATTCCTTTTCAACCAGAAAGGTACTGCTTGACATCAGAAACATATTCCAACATGAAAGAGGATGATCTAACTGAAGACTTAATTTATTATGGAACCAGTCAGGCAGTGAAACGGGATAGCATCAATGAATCTGTTCCTCAGTTTAAGATCTCTCAAGTGCATGTTGCAGGTATGAATTTTGGACCAAATGATAAGCAGCCTTTGAGCACCAGAAGACAGCTTCAATCTGGATCTCGGTGGTTGCTTTCTAATGGCATGACTAGTTTGGGTATGAAGCGGTTTTCCTCATCAAATGCAATCATTAAATCATCCTCACAAAAGTTGAGAAAGCGGTCTGGGAATATTTTGTGGAGTTTTTCCTCTCCAGTTCAATGGATAACAGCTAAATGGAAAGAGTTGGCAGCATTTAATAATCACGTGCGCAACCCTGATATTATTTTTTCAAATGAACCTTTGTGAGGTTCCTGAAACTATACAATAAAAAAGGAAAAAAAAAAAAAATTCTTGCAAGCATATCATGGCTGCATTTTGCTAGAACACTTTTTGAGCTGTTTTCCATAGATCAAAGAAGGGACCTCCTTGATATTGTTTATATGGTCAAATTGTTATAGAAACAATTGAAAAATTCTTCCTAATCAAGCATGTGTATGGCTTCTTTCTTTTTGTTGAATACTTTTGGATGATATCTGTAATGAATGAAGAAATTTGCCTCTCTGCATATTATTAGTTCTCAAGTATAGTGAAATTGCCCTGATGGGAACTTGGTGGCTTCTGAATCTGTTTGCTCAGTTAGCAGTTCTGAAAGTGCTACAATCTTTTATGGTCATGGATATTTCTGATTACAGATTTGATAAAAAATTTGAAAGGAGGTTAGTCTAGATTAAGCATCATTATAACATTATGGGAGACAATGAACAACTCTATTCAACAATTAGCTGTTCTTTCTGGTGAAGTGCAGTTACTTGTCTTCGTTATTGATTACTCCATTTCTTTGCTAGTTTTTATCTTGGGGCCGGAAGGAGGGGGCGGGGGCGGGTTGGGTTGGTGGTGGAAGGCAGGGGGGTTTGCACACCGATCTTATTTTATACGCCTTCATACGGTTGTTGCATGTTAACACYTGAATCTTCTGATTGAAGTTCAATCATGAGAGCATAATTCGATTTACTAATATATGTTTCTGTTTGATTAGTACATAAGCAGGACAACCTGTTCCTGGTATATCTATTTAACCTGCGAAAAAAACGGCTCTGAAACAACTGAAAAAAAGTTGACCTGCTAAACCTGTGGTAATAACTACACAACGTCTCATCTCTGCATTGTTTTCTTGAACAACTCTCGTTATAAATGATGCTGATACTACTTCCAGGAATTCAAATAGCACAGGAGACGTCAATATTGAGCAGGACCTTGGTGATTGTGAATGCACCCATATGTTGTTATTACATACCTTGGATCTTCTTTGTCTCTTTCCACTGTCTTCTTCACTGGGCAACCTTCAACTGAGCATCTGTAGTAATTCCTGTTCATTACATGTACATGTCAATACAAATTCTCCCATTTGCCTGTGTTCAATCACCATAATGTATTTATTATACATGAACCGTAATTGTAAGTCTTCCTCCGAATTTTCTGTTTTGAGTACAATTCGACCGGTAATTGACAACGTTACTTTGATACTTAAAAGTATATATGCACAAGTTTGTAAGCTTCCAAACTTATTACAGAGGTCAAATAGGGATCATCAACTCAGTAAATTTTATCTTGGGAACTTCGATATGTCATTGGAGATGGTCCCATCTGCTTCTGCTTTCTTTGTTCTTTTCTTTCGTATTCGTGCGAAACATATCACTAGAGCAAATAAACAATCCTCCTTAGTATGAATGAAGGATGATTCCTAGCCAAAAAAGCAACCTTTCTTTTCGCAGTGTGTATACTGATTCTTTCTATTTAAACGACATAATTTTCCGCTTAATGACCCCACTGCTAGTCATGAGGCTCCTATCTTCTAATCTAATTAAGATGTTCAGAACATTGAAACTGAGGAGATAATCCAAACAATGAATTATCGATCATGAACTATATTGTCTGTTGAAAGTCACTGATACCAAGAAATGAAGTATACACCTGGGGTATGGGCTGTTTTTCACCATCTTCTTTCCATACTTTCTCCACTTGTAACCATCATCAAGGATTTCAACCTCTGACTCGGTTTTAAAAGCAACCTTCTCTTTGATCTTCTTCTTCTCCCGGCCACTCCCACTGTCTCCTGCAAACACATCAACATATTATTTGATCATCATTACAAAATGGCCCTTCATGGGCACCTGATCTTTTTTATGCAAAAAAAAAGTCTACATGAACAGCCGAGGCACGTAACGTAGAAATTCTCCATCTTTCTTTGCAACCAAAAGTTGCATTCCAGATCCTAACAGTATCAGTTAGTGCTTACTGCTGGTTTGTCCTCCTTCATGCTGCAGCAGGCTGCCACCGCCAGCCATGACTTCAGTTACTGCACGATTAGGACTTCGGCTATAGCCAGAGACCACGGATGATGGATCATCTTCCATCCAATCAGCAAACTCAAAAAACTCAGAAACTTCAAAATCGGACTGGTTGCCATAGCCAACATTTGTGTTTGATGAGGATGGTGAGCCAAAATGAGACATTTTACGATGTTGAGATTGATTGACATCCATGGAAATGAACTGACCAATAATGGTCCACATATATGTTACCTCAAGGTTCCAGTTCTTTCCTAGTAAGCTTCCTGCAACGCCCAAAGAAGCTTCACAGCTGATGCTTGAGATCAGTGGTGGCTAAGAATGAGTAGAATGCTAGAATTGGGCCCATGCAGATAGCTGACATCTGCTCCTGATGCTATGGAAGGCGGAGCACAAGGTGGTGGGGTATGGCAAAGACGACTTGTGCGAAGACTTTTAAGCTGTCGCCTTTGGTTCGTATGAGTTCATCTCAAAGACTTGTGGTTAGACCAACCCCTTCATAACGGGGAATACCCTTCACCACAACAACATCGTTCTTYACATGATTCAAGTCATAACAGCACCATGACATGCCTATGTCTCCAAAAATATACAATAGACTGGTGTCGGAAAATAAATCAACGTTGGTCAAATATTTATAATATATAAGATTACTATATTTACATTACTATATACGATGATACATGTATAAAAACCTTATACTTTTACTAATAAGACCTTTATGTGCTTATATTAATATGCTACATTTGTTGTTATACATCATCAAATCTTGTCTACTGTACATATTCCATTTGGTAGTCATTTGATAGAGTAAAGCTAAATATTCAATTTTTAAATAAAGTGACATGTTATGAGAGATCATGCATTAATTGATCTCAAAAAAAATACACGAGATCCTTGATTCTGATAGTAAATATATGCATATTCATTTTTTCTGGTGTTTTGATGACAAATAATATCATTTTCAGTAGTAGTTTTGATTCGAATTGTTTTTTTTCTCTTGAAATATATGCATATTCATGAATTTAGTTTGTTTTTAATTATAATTTCTAGGGAACTATAGTAGTTTTGAACTAGTGATAAATTCAAGTATATTATAATTGTACATTAAAAGTTATCATGTTAAATTTTTATTCTTAACACTCTTTTCATTGTTTGCGGGTATCAACCTCCCTCAAAGTAACCTTTGGGATTCAAAACCCGGGATCTAGGGTTCGGGGTTAAGAATAAGGTAGATGGAAACAGTAATAAACATAAAAGAAAGAAAAAAGAAAAAAGAGAAGTTTGGATCGTGTCTTAATCAAATCATGAAATATATACCAAAGTGGTGAACAGTAGGTGTATTTAGAAACTATTAAAAGATGGTTATCATGGTTTCAGATAATGCATTTATAGTAACTTTTTAAGTAGCATCTCGGTTCATTCCTTGGTCTTTGTCAAGGAACTAGACGTTTCCATTTCGATACATTTTCATACTCAGACGTAGTTGACTCAAGCGAGTTGATTATAAATTGATTTTCATTCTTTCCTTCTCAAGATGAACTGAAAAATGTATATTTTTTTTTATCGAGAACATGTAATAAAATAGTAATAGAATATATTTAAATAATATTTTGATTTTTTAACGATCGTTAAATATATTTTAAAAATAATGTATAAGTACGAATTCTTTTGAAATTTATAGTGCATATTTAAAAGAAAAAATTTATGTAACCTTTGACACAGTGAGTCCTAGGTCTTTAGGTCTAGTGACGACCATAGACTCATAGAAATGGTCGAGTCAGTCCATGGGTCATCAATAAGTGGTCCAAAAATTTACATTTTGAGAAGTGCTAAAGTATAACGGCAAAATTTGCCTCCTTGCTTGCATCCAGGAAAAATGGTGTAATTGCCCACTCAAGGGAGATTTACATTTGACGGTTCAATAAGGGAGACTTTGGTTTTCTCTACGAGTAATTAGGTCAAGAACCATTCAAGAAAGCTTTGCCCCAATAAAAATTTTGGTTCAAATGATCACACCCTTACAGTAGATTGCGCCGAACTTTTCTATTAATATATATATATATATTGGTTGGGTTCAGAAAATATGTTAGATGACAAGACGCTGACTGTTAAAAAGTTAACAGCCATTCGACAAGCTGGATGCGCAATTGCTGAATGTAGCTATGAACTTGTTCATTGACTGGTTTGATCTAACACAATGAATTCAAAGTTTTGACTAGTTAGTTGATGAAAAGTTGTCAGATCCGTAGATCTCTTTTTTTGGGTGGATTCTTAAATTACATAAAGAAATCCTTAGCGAAGTATGTATGTGTTTGTAAGTCTTGGCAAGAGAGGAAAATGCTAGATAATCGATAAGTAAACTGAACTTCATTGATGGAATGATGGTAAGCAAGCTCAATTGAATGAAGTAAGTTGAAATGACATCTAATTCCTAACTCAAAGCAAGATATAATATCGGAAGCTAGGTACAAAACTACGTAAGTTGAGTAAAAGCTAATCTAAATAACCTTTGAATCAATGAGAATAGAGTACATTAAGCTAAAACTTGATGAATTCAAGTTTAATTTGAGTTGTGGCATTCCGAGCGTAAATGGGAGTTGAAAAAGATTAACAAATGTTAAAATAAGAAAGTTTACACATTTTAATTTTATGAATGCCTATCCTCGGCAACGGCGCTAAAAAATTGTTCGGATCTAATTTGATTGTAATTAAACTAACACATGCGCAAATAATACACAGCGTAAAAATAGTAAGAATGAGTATAGTGTTGATACAATGAAGATAGTTTAATGAAAGGCAAAATGCGTCAAACTTTGAAAAGAAACAATCATGATGTAATATCAATAATGTTCAATATAGAAAGCAATGTAAAGTAAATATTCAAAGTAAATAACTGAAGTAAAGATAGAAAGCATAATTAAAAGTAAATAAACCAAAGCAGTAAAAGTTAGGTTAGTGATAAGGAAATAAAAGTTAGAGTAAGTAATGTATGTTGTAGCACTGACAGCTAGGTTTCGAGTGATAACTCACACAAAGCCTCCTGTTGTACAACTGTTGGACAGGTAAGATGATTACACCATATATAGATGAAAGTTCTCATTACAATGTCTCGTTGATGTACACACTTTCCTTAGCAGAGTAAGCCTCCTTATCCCTACTGAGTACTTAGATTGTTGTTCCTTAAACCCTTACCGCTCTTGAAGATTTTGCTTGGAGCATTAACCATATATCTATGGCAATAACTCTTAGCTACTTTTTGATTGCTCTTGAGTTCTAGAAAAGGTGAGTTAAGCTCATAGCTTCCTCAATCCTTGATGGATTCTTTTTAACTTCTTCAAACTTTGCATACAACTAAGAATTTTGAGTGAATAGAATACAAGATGAACAAGAAATGATTTGAAACTTTCAATAACTTTGATAACTTGGAACTTTGTAGATTGAAATGTTAAAAAGAGTACAGCTAAGCAAGAGGGCTTTCGTCTTCTCCTTTCTAATCTAAGTTTGAAGTAAGATTGTCTTAACAAAGTATGGTTCCTTTTGTTGAAGAGAACCCTATTTATCTATTCTAAACTCTAAGAACTACAACTATTCATAACTCTCTTGATCTATATCTCTATCTTGTTGTTCAGTTGATCCTTCTATAGCCTAAAATGTTACTGAGTTGGCGATGGCGTAGCTTTCAGCTTCTAACAATTGATTGCTTACTCAGCCAACATGCGGCCTGTAATGCCTATTTTTGGTAATGTGGTCCCCACCGCTTCTCTTCTACTTCAGCATTTCTGGAAACAATTCGAAGTCAATTCTGACATTATTCTTAATATTGTTTTCAATTTAATCCTTTAGTAAATGCCAGAGATTTACACTTCTTCTTTGTTCTTTACATTTCATGCACTGGGCTCGTATGGCGATATGCTGTAGGAATCTAATTTCCCATGCAAACCTTTTCAAGGTTTTTATATTCATCTAAGCACTTTTCTAGGTCAATATGTTCCTTGAATATGCCGATCCTTCATGTGTAAAAAATAGAGTCACATACCACAATTAAGAGCATAGAAGACTGAGAAACTCATATAAAAACGAACATAAATGGGGGTAAAAGATGGGATATTTTCTAAGCTTATCAAAAAGCATCTCCATCAAAGTATGATATTGTTCTTGACTAATACCAGTAGAGGAGTTTACAGACTGATTTTCTATAATTTCATTCTCAACACCAACATCAATTACTTCAACTTGCTTTGTTTTCATATTATATCAAGATCTGCCTCGAGGCTTCCAACCGAGAGGATAGCCATGCTTACGATTCTCTCTATTGTCTGACCTTCATAACCACAAAACTTACACAACAATTTTCTCTGATGCCCATAACCAGTCCTCTTATAAGAAACGTTACATGAATTTCAACTGAACTAGCATTTCTTGAATTAGATTGAAAAGACGAATTAGTTTGCGTAATTGCAGAATTCGTTAATCCTCTACTTGCCATAACTTGCATATCAAATTGATTAGGAGGAAATGCTGAATAGTTCAATTTCCCTTCAAACTAAATCACCATATTAAAAGCTTCACCAAGGGATCAACAAAATCTGTGACTTAGCATTGGCATAACAATAGTTCGATCCTTTAAGAAAATGAATAACGTAGTCTATTTCCAGATAATCATTGAATATATTCAAGAGACCACAATTGCACTTGGTTGAAGGAATCTGTTCATTATTTGCACTTCATCCTAGAGAACCTTTAATTTAGTGAAATAATTTGTAACACACATATTACCTTGCTTTAGACTGTAGATATCTTCCTTTAAATTAGAATTTTAGAAAGAACTTCTTGAAGAAGTTCTTGTATAAAATCACTCCATATATCAACAGTTAAAATTATCCAAAGCACACTTTGTGCCATAGAAGGCTACACAACATTCCAAATCCATAATCGAACCATATTGTCACATTGTTGCTAAGCTTGAAAAAGTGTTTCATTTTCTGGATCAGGTTTCTCAAACTTCTTATCAATGACACATATTTTATTTTTTGACATCAAAGCCATTGCATCGATTGACTACATGAATGATAATTGTTTGCAAACAATGGAGGTTGAGCAAGAATTAGAGATGGATTCTCGTTTGGATGCATGTCGAGAGGACTAGAAATAGGTATATCAAACTTCATCAACCCATTTATCAAATGCTCAACTCAAATTCTCTTACAACACCAAGCATGAAACAACCAAGCTTCAATTGCAAGGAATGAACAATCCAAATCAAAGAGGGTAATCAAACAAAAAAATTCAATAGCAATAACGCTTTAGCATAAGCTTTGATACCATGAGAAGAAAATAATAGAACTGGAAAATAGAAACATTTAGAGAGAGGAAATTAAGTTTATCTGAATATTCTCCAAAATCGTATTGAAATAGAAGAGAGGTTTTGCCTTGTATACAAAATTCATATCCTAACCAACTATAGCTAATATTACATATTGTAACTCATAATAAAAGAGCAAAGAACTAAGATAAATAGGTAATAGTTGGTTACGTTAAGAATTTGACTAAAACCCACTACAATTGTCATGCAACCTGAGTCTAAGATGGGTCATAAGTGGGAGGAACCAGATTTGCCTAACCCATCTTTTGTTCCTTTAAGTGATTTTGGTTCTGCTCCTGTGTGGGAGAAGAACCTCCTTCAACAGTTCCTTTGCCAGAAGGAATGATAAAAGTAAATATTAATGGAGCATGATAATCAACTACCGTAGGTGTTGGGGCAATTGCAAGGAATTCTAATGGCGTAATTATGTGGGCAAGAGCTGGAAATGGGTTTGGTGGCTTGTGAGCTTAATTTGGAGAGGTTTCTTGTGGAAATGGATTGCTTTAGAATGGTGTAGAAAGTCCGCTATGTTGAGGATGATTTCTCTCCTTTGGCTGCATTGAGTTGGTGTAAATTTCATGTAAGACAAATCACGAAGCGGGGTTTTCGTCTGATTGGGCGTCTTTTTTGAAAAGACGACCATTATGGATGGGACTGTTCAAACAGTGGTAATAATGGATGCATCGTGTTCGCCGAATGCATTCCTTTTATATACCATCGCATTCGAAGTATGCATTTGGTCTTGGCTACGAATTCAAGACAAAGCTCTATCACCTTAAAGAAATGCAATCATTTTGATATCATAGCATTATTCGAATGCAATCGTTCTGCAAATCAAAAATTAAAAAAACATGTTTCTTCCCCTCCCAATTTTTACTCCTCATTGTAACTTGGCTTCCAATGGTAATTTCTTCAATTTGCTCAACCCATTCCTTTGCCGCCCGTTCATCATCTGTACTAGCTCGTTCCGCTCCCATTTGCCGCACAAAGATCTTATTTGCTTTGCGTATCTTGCAATTGTCAACAACAGCTATTAGAAATCTTCAGTTTCTCTTTGGATTTGAATTTGCCTAGTTAAACAGTAGCCATTAGAAATGACTAATTTTGTTTCGTGATTTTGAATTTGTTTGGGTTTAGGTTAGGGTTTAGTTTATTGTTTGTAATTGATTAAAAGCTGTGTTAGTTTAATGTTCATGATTTTGAATTTGTTCAAATTTGCTTGGTTAAAAGCTGGGTTTGTAATTGGGTTAGTTTATCTGGTGATGGAGTGTTTCTCTCCTCTTTGAACCATAGCCATAATCTACATTTTGTAGCACCAATTACATTTTTAGAAAGAAAATGCATCTAATCCTCTCAAAACTAAGTAATTCCTCAAAAAAGGTCCAAGGCTTATGATGGTAATTTTTTGAACTTTGTTGTATAAAGGAAAGTTACAATAGCTCTTCCTAATACCAGCCACAACTTTGTCATTTATACCACTTTGTATGTGAAACTTTGATGATTCCTTCAGAAAAGCTATTTTACTAGTCTTACTGGAGCACATTTTCCTCCATCAATGTTCACCACCAATAAGAATTATCATTAGGGTTTTGTTTCAATTGTGGGAGACTTGATCATACAAATTTGGCACTTAACGTAGATGAATTTGTTCAAGTCACCTTTGAAACATCCAATCATGTTTTTAATCATTTTCTCCTTTATTTTTCATTGTATTTTCATTAATTTTATTTGCAAAGGTAGTGGACTCCATGCGCCGAGTTGGCTATTTTATAGTAGCACTTCATAGTGTAAATGCATCGGAAGATCCGACTCTATTAGTGGCATATTGCAGATTTCCTTTTTACCTCTCAATCTACACGGTCAGGTAGCATAAATAATCTGCAGATAAGTTGTCATGATTTAGTCATCTACCAAAATCAGCATACATTCGGTGAATGTAGACACACTTTCGTGTTTGAATTATGTGATGGTAAACTAAGATTTCTTTTGCCTCCATAGTAAAATTTGGTAATACAAATTTTCGACTTTTACTCAAATATAACCAACGGTCAGCTTGTACTTTTCCAATTCACTTGCCTTTTTCACGTTGTTGGATAGATATCAAAATCTAAATCAGATAGGACAGATGGATCTATCTTTCTATTCATATATATTACTAAAAAAATGGATTTAGTAAGTGTGTTTGTGAGATGAATCATTTGACTTCCCTTAAAAATAAATTGTTAAACAAAACATAGTTTAAGAAGTTGCATTCACTTGTCATCTTTACAATTTACTCATATTAGTCTGTGAGTATAATTTGTCAACCCTTGATCATTTATTGTGATTTTATGCTTCCCGTTTCTTTATGGAGATACTTTTAGGTTTTTGGGGTGTATGACATTTATTATTTGGCTAATTTATTAATTTAGACAATGGGACCCAACATGCTTCAAAATATTCCGAAAGTAGTGCGATGTTTGGATTTAGGGAAAGGAAATGAGAGGGTATTGTAAGGTAGGATGTAAGAAGGAGGGAAAAGAAAAAAAAAAGGAAAGGTGATTATTACCTTATTTATTTTATTTGATAGCTCAAAAGAAAAAAAAAAAGAATGGATACTTTCTAGATTGCGGCAACAAATTGACCATAAAGACAGCAATAAAAGCCCAATTATGGTCTAGCAAACTTAAGCTTTCATTCATTAAAGCCTCTCATGTTGGCTTAGCTAAATATGAGATAAAGTATGACCTCAAGCTTAGCCTCATCATAATTGATTTTATTATGAAAGTATCCAATTATAGTAAATATACAAGCGAACTCCAATATATATCTAAGTAGAAATTGTTGAATACATGAAACTTGTTCTGATAAGACTATTTTGTTTATAGTCATTTACTTATTCTTTTAATATGATGATTGCAATTTCTTAATAGATGGATCAAGTTCCCATGGATATTCATCCGGGTCCATTAGATGCGTCATTATTGTCTAGACAAGAACAACACAGGTCTAACCTTATATGGGTCGACGATGAGTTGTCTGTTTCTAAAGGTTTACAGCATAGGACTCATGTAGATAGATTTTGGTTAGTTTACCGTGTGGCCTATCTCAGAGTTAGGGATGCCATACATGGAGCGGCTTTCAGGGAGTTTGTAGATTAGGGAATGTGAGCATTGATCATACATTTATCGTTGCTATGGTTGAGTGGTGGCCGAAGACACACACATTTTATCTACCCATCAGTGAGGCCACAGTGACACTGAGTTGCTGTCTTGATGGGTTTGAGGGTTGATGGTGACCCTATCATAGGAGGCCTTGCTACAAATAGTGTACAAGGGTAGGAGGCATTTGTCTTTCTAGACTTAGTTTTTGATTGCAATCCGATGATATTGAAGGTAATAAATTGATGGAACGTGCAATAGAAGCACATTTGGAGACATCATTTCCGGACAATGTGATCGGCCGGCACGGTGCATTATCAAGTTTCTATTTGACAGTTTATTATGCTCTAAAAAATCGAACAAGTTTATTTCGCTTCGATTTTTGCACCAGCTTGAGGATCTGTGTAGGTATGGGCAGTTAAGTTGGAGAAATGTGTTCTAGCTCACCTCTGTCGATGTTTATGTGATACAACATTGGATTCAAGTAAAGAGATATGTGGTGGGATGGTCTTAGTACAGGTAAAATTTTAACAGATAATTATATTAACTTATGGACTTATTTAATTTGTCCAAATCATTTCAATTATTCAAAATTTGTATTGATATTATGTATTTCTAGCTATGGGTGTACGAGTACCTTCCTACTTTACGCCCAATTCATGCCCAACCATTATATATATGGCCGCCATCGTGCTCCATACGTAGCGAGGTGAAACCGGCCTTTTGATCAGACACGATTACCGACACATGTATCGGTGACACATAGGAATCAACCCTCTAACCATTGATTTTACTAGAGATTATATGTATGTTTTCACCATTTTTAATATGATGAAGTACGACTTCATACTATTTCACCCTGAATATTGTTTAGAATCAACCAAGTGACTTTAATTGTATAATAATGTGAAATTATAGAATTCATGTCCTTAGCTAAGATAAAATACTCTATTTTATAGGGAAAATGATTCTATAAGCAAAACAAAAGGTCACTTGATGAACAAGTGAATATTTATTCAACGTTGCGATAATGGACAGCAATGACTTAAAAATGCAATGCTGCAGCATTGAATATTATGAGCAAAAAGAAATATTTTATTCGCAGAAAGAAAGTCAACGAAGAAAGAAAAGTCATCATTGGATTAAGGAGATAATCATTTCTGGAGTCAAAAAGCTAAAAAGTAAAAAGATGAAAAGCAAAAAGTCAACAAGCAAAAGGTCAAAAAGCAAAAAGTGCTTATGATACCTTTTTGCCAAGCTTTCAAGGCAAGCTTCATGGGACAAAAGAGAGGAAGGCTTAAACAAGATGGGCATAACTCACAACAAGAAATGAAAAAGAGAGTAAATAGGAAAGAGAAAGCGAGCAAGAGAGGGAAGCTTGGAAGAAGAAAAAGAAGAAGAAGGAAGCCTTCACCATTGGACTTCATCAACCTCTTTAGGCTTTGTTTCTCATTCTCTTAGTGATTATTTCAAGATGCACTTCAATAAGTTAATCTTGCACATCTTGTATTTCACTTCATCCAAGAATATGAACTAACTTTTTAGAAGTTAGGTTTTGATGAACCTATGTATTTAATGCCTATTTGAATGATTTGAGCAAAGTTTGTTCTTCATAAATGCTTTACTCAAGGTTATATATTGTTTACATTCACTATTTTATTGGCCATGAATATTATTTGTGTAAGCTTCTTGAACTCCGAAGAGTAGCTAAAGAGGTGAAAAACTTGAGTTGATGTGTGTTTGGTTATCTTTGAGACATTCATATTCCACCTAGAGACTTGAACTTTATTCATGTTCCTTAAGCTAAGTAACTCCGACAGGTAGAACAACTTAGTAAAATAGAAACAAGGACCAAGAAACTAAAAGGGTAAGGTCATTTCTATCTCAGTTTGTGTTTCTAGTGTAGCTAAACCGTTGCTATAGCATTTTGCTCAAAAGTCATTGCTGCAGCTCTACAGCATTAAAATTTTGACTTYTTAGACATTAGTACGTTGGGATTCTTAACTCTAACTCACTTTTAAGCTCTTGAACATCTTGTTTGTGCGATTGTTGTGATTGTTACCGAATCCTTGTGCTTAGATAATTTTAGATTATTTTAGATTATTTTACTTTATTTTTGTGACAACCAACAACTATTGATTTATTAGGAATTTAAACCATCACTTTTGAACCAACAATCCTTGTGGGAAGATACTCTTATTCACTCTATATTACTTGTGGACTGTGTATACTTGCACGAGTGAAACTTTATTGCGTATGTGATTTTGTCTATCACCCTCACTAGTAATTAGGTTGGTATAGTATATTATAATATTTGAAGTCATTTCATTTATGCTTCATATTCAAACAAGTGTGATTGTTAAATTCTTTTATTTGTATGCAGATTATATGGACGCCTTATATAGATATTCTTCATCAACTACCAGCCATTTATTTAGAATGGTCCAACATCTAACTGTCATCCTATGTACCTTTGATCCGCTGGAATGTCATTGAGTGTAGCTTCGCTGATAAGGTGATAAGATAGTTCGAGTTTGATCAAATTATTTTTGATTTGCATGATCATTTTGGCACTCACAATATAAGGGGATGAGGCACTCGTACTCTATTGAGAGATGAGAATAGTAGATATGTGGATGAATGAGTTGCACGGAGAGCGAAGATTGTGACTGGAATGCCAGCAGATCATGTGCATGTTGCTCGCCTAGATTACATGGAAGAGTATTCCCGTCGTACACGCTTATTGGGAATCTCACCATCAGACCATAGGATCCCGAGGATTATCAATCCACTGGTTCACATTTATAGTTCGCAATATGTATTTTCTTACAAGTTCATTATGCTAACTTTTTCTTATTTTAAATACATTATTTTGGTTGGTTGTAATCATTGTTTTCGTTTTTTTAATTTTTTGTAGGCACTAACTTTTTGGGAATGTTTGGATATTGTGGTCAAGCGATGCCACAACAAATCCACCTTCTCGGACAGCATTCGCATAGMTGAGGGAGAAGATGATCAGAACCATTTGTAGTTAGGATCTCTCAACTACCATAGAAGGCAGGATATTAATGTGGCACTACTTCCTCCAATCTCTCGTCGCCTACGAGTAAAGATAAATGCCCGGGGTGAGCCTGAATAGCGACGCGATAGTAGACATCTACGTGCTCGTGCACATTCTGCTGAGCTGGAGAACCAACCTGAGGACGATATTGGTGGCCAGACAGAAGAGGCTGATAATGTGTACCAACTCAAGCACCATTCCGAGCATGATATTGCTGCCCTCCCACTCCTTCTCACATATACCTCCTATGAGGAAGACTCGGGAACTGGGCTTTCTAAGGATTCAAATGCACTGTGACTATTTACGCAGACTAACGACGGGGTCATCACCCAAGTTCAGATCAGATCGCCTTTGCAGAGTGATATTATCACATTAGGTAGGCGCCATATTCGCGATGTGATGTTGTTGATGTTGATTTTGATCCTGATGCATTTATTTTCCATCAAAGGTCTTGGGCCCATAGAGTCTTCGACCATTATACTCCAACTGCTTATGATCATTAGGATTGTTTGTTAGACTTTTATTGATATTCTGTTATCATTGTACATTTGTTTTGTTCTAATACTAGTGCATATTAATGTAAATATTTTTTATAATTGGTTGGGTCCTATGTTGTGAGTATTTTTTTTTTTTTTTTTTGAATGGTGGTGATGGTTGATGGTTGATTGTAATTAGCAAATATTAGTTGATGTTTGTTGATATTGAGTTGGGGTAGTTTGATGTTTGATTACATGGTTATTTGTAGTAGGAATATTTTGCACAGGTCGTGTTAGGGTCACCCACGCATTTAGCAAATGTGATGACTCACCATTGCATTTGCTGAACACGATGGTGCTTTCCACTTAGTGACTTTATGAACCCGCGCCAACTTTAAATGTATAAAACATTTTAGATGCACAAATTGGACATTTTTTTTTCTTATTTCACCTAAAGTCCATTTTTGTCTACACCTTAACTCCAAAAATTTTTCCAGTCGAAACACGCATGTCTTGTTCGAGTCGATAACAGTGCTAATGGGAATCTTACTGCTCAATAAGTTGCTTATGATTACTCTTTGTGTATTTCTTACTTCATTCATAATTGCAAATATAAATTGCTTAATGTTTATCCTTATACTTATCATTATAATAAGTACATTACCCGACAAATCACTCAATTGATTATAAGTGATCCAAAAATGCACGTCAAGGTTATTCAGTAGGAGATGATGAAGATATTTCATTCTAGAATAACTTAGAAAAAAAGGATAGAATGCAAGAAAATAATGTATCGAGTTATTGTTTAGCTCTTGGGTATCTATATTCCTATGGCTTCCTTCCTATTTTATAGCCTTATCATAAACAAATTCGGGTGAAATTGTTAAGTGAAAACGTCACCGAGTCAGTACTGAGGAGGTGAAAATTTTTAAATTCATCTTCTAGATATTCAGGTCACAAATTCTATGATTCACTTATTGTATGATAGTAATATATGTTGATAGAAGACACTTGAGAGACGCATACCGTGGTGTGCTATTGATTGCTAGTCCTTGAGACACCATCAATCATGTTTTTGCACTGGCCTATGCCGTTATTGATAAAGATATGAAGAGGTTAAGGTGGTTTTATGCAATTATTGTGTTCTCATGTGATCAAATATAAATTTATCTGTTTAATCTCGGATAGATATCAGGGCATTTCGAGTGTAATGGAACAAAGTCGAGATTGGCAAGGCTATCCACAGATTCTATCTCCATCATATCTGTGCCAACTTCGATATCACTTTCAAGAACAGTATATTGAAGAAGCAAATTATCAGAGGAAGTATAACAAAGATGTATAAGTTTGATATATACATAGAAGAGATAAGAAAAAGAGATCAAACAACATATGACTGGTTGATGAATATCGCTCTCGAGAAATGGGCTCTATTGCATGATGGGGGATACAAGTTTAGAGTTTTAACAACCAACTTGTCTGAATCTATGAATAGTGTTCTGAAGAAAAATACGTACACTTCCACTAGAGGTGTTAGTTGATATGACTTGTTGTTGCTTTAGCCTGCACCAAGATGAGGTCGCTCAATACCAATATTTATTTCCATCTAGAATATGGAATATTTACACTGATTTTGAAACCAATGCAACGATGCACTCAGTCACACAATATAATCTACAAGCTGGTTATTTGGTGTAACTGCTCAACGAAGACAAGGTAGAAGGGGTAACCAYGTTTACACAATCAACATAAGCAAGAATACGTGTGATTGCTAGAAGTGGCATTTATTAAGAAGGTCGTGTTTCCATGTATTTGTTGTATGTCAAAAAAGAGGTTAGGATACTGCAAATCTATTCAGTGAATTCTACTCAAAGTATAATTATAGAAACATATACAGTTGTGATTTCTATCCGATTAGAAATGAGTAAACTTGGAGGCTAATAGACAAAATGGCATGCGCAATAAAGCTTCACTTATGCAAGTATACATGGTTCGCAAGTATATCATTTCCACAAGGATTGTTGGTTCAAAAGTGATGGGTTAAATTCTTAATAAAATTAAATAGTCGTTGATAGCTGTCATGAAAATAAAGTAAAATGATCTAAAATTATCTAGTCACAAAGATTCAGGAACAGATCTCAGAAATTGCACAAATACAAGATGATTAAGAGCTTATAAGTGAGTTAAAGTTAAGAATGCCAATGTACTAGAAATTAGGCTAGTAACAGGGGTTAAAAGTATTGCTTCAAGCATTGTGAGTTCTCGTTTCTTTTTTTTTTTTTTTCTAATCAATGTGCACAAACTTTACTCTATAACGTCACAAGAATTGTTTGACGGAAAAATCGACATTTTATGATGAAGGTTTCCAATTACTAGGTCCAAGTTACAAAAATTATTAGTTGATATGCATACTCTTATCTAATATTACTTTTTGACACAAAATTACACATGGGTAACATGCATAACTCTAGTTACTAGGAAATTCAAGGCATTGGAGTAGTTGTTATAATGCAGAAGTAAATCAATGAATCAAACTAAAGGACACCTAGCAAATCTGTTTGAAATTTTATTTCCAAAAAATTTCATTCGATTTCTAAGACTAATAAGGGGTTTTCGCAATCTAGTTTCAAAAACATTTGTGAACGCAATTGAAATCGCATTTATGTTCTTAAAAGAGTGGGATATACAGGTATTGATCAACAATAATTAAGTGATGACCATTCATACCACTTGAAATCTTAAAGGATCACTCATACTCAACAACATTTGAACTAAGGAGAGGAATCCGTCAACTAATAGCAATTATATCCTTGGGAGGTAGGAAAATATMAAAAATAAGCCAACACTGTAGCGTGGCTATGATAATGCAATTGCATCAGCCTACCGCATCATTGAACAAAAGGTTTGTTGAAACAAGAAACAAAGTCACACAGGATAACTAACAACAAGAGTAAATCATCAAAAACTGGAATTAAAACAAACTAATAAAATCTATTCAAGAAGTCAATGCCTATAGCTATTTAACCATAAGAAAAGATTCCTAATACAGAATTAGCAAGTCATTAAATCATAAGCCAAATGATCCTCAAAATAGATAAGCTAAATCTGTAACAAAGATATAATTCAATCTAATGATTGTTGTCCAAAACAATTTAAGCAAACAATCCAAAAGTTAGATTAAACTGCTCATTAACCAAAGTATTAAAATAAAAAATTGTTAAATTACTCCAACTAAAAGCATGCATCCTAAAATAAAATATCAATCCACAAAAATCAAAATTAAAATGTTCCCAAAAGCAATAATAATTAAAAGTTGAACTATACTCCCTTAGTGAGTGTTCGGTTTTCCTCTCCAACAGTGCTTGATCTTCAACCCGTGCATTGGAGAAATTTTTCTTGATCTCCACTTACTTTATTGGATCATCACATCTTGCCATCTATTAATTTTTTCTTTTTCCTCCTTTGCATTCTCATTTTCAATCCTTCTACACTTCTCCACTTGATTAAGCTTCAACATACTTGGCTATCCAATTGCTACAAAAGTAATTGCAACAACTATCTCATCAAAATTGTCCTCAAGCTTTTCCTGAGACCGTTGAGGGAATGGCAGCTTTTGAAGGACTGGCCAAATTTCAGCAAGTTTTTCTAATGGTTTTGGTGATGCTACAACATTGTCATAACATCCCACCCCAATCTACATTGGACTGATATCTATCACAATTTCAGCTTCTTTCTCTCTTCCCATCACTTTCTTTTCGACTGGAATTCTCATCTTTTTCTTTGGGCTTGCTCAACTCCTTATCATTTTTCAAACTGATAGCCTTGCAATGTTCTTTTTCATCAATTCTTGGAACTTCTGTATCACTATAGAGGGAACTTTGAGCTCTATTGTTTAAGACATTGACAAGCTATCCCACCTGATTCTCCAAATTCCTATGTGAAATAGTGTGACTGAGAATAGCTAAATCTTATCTTTTAGTATCCATCTTACTCTTGGCAATGAAATCCTTAAGAAGTTTTTCGAGAGAACTGTTTCGATCCATAAGTTGTCCTTTTTGTTGCTGTTCTTGTGGGAAAAATATTAGATTTGTTGATTTATTTTCCTACAACATGGATGAATTTTTACTTTTGTTGTTACCCTCAGTCAACTTTATGGGTGTTAGAGTTTGGATTATACTAATTCCACACATAACATATTGATTTTGGGCTTGATGGACAGTTGTCATATGTGTGCTCCTCACCACAATAAATACAAGATATCCTACATTGTTGTAGCATCGGCCAATCCATAGTTTTGAGAGTGTTTTTAAGGATAGCCACTTCAGCTACCAATGCTGTCACATCATTGGCTTCGTAGTACATTTCCATTATTTTGTGCATTAGAACGTTGCTTTCTCCTTATATGTTGATGTCAAAGCTTGTCGAAAATAAGAATAGGAGAATCAATAAAAAGATAAGAATATAGAATAAAAATAYGAATTTACAAAGCAATAAAAATTTAAACACCACTCAAACACATATCAATCTCCGAAAACAGCGCCAAAAACTTGATAGAGAAAATTCGCATATGCAATAAAGTTTTGCTCAAGCAAGTATACACGATCCACAAGTAATATAGAGTGGACAAGAGTATCATCCCCACAAGAATTATTGGTTCAAAAGTGATGGTTTAAATTCTTTACAAAATCAAATAGTTGTTGATGGTTGTGACAAAAATAAAGTAAAATAATCTAAAATTATCTAGTTACAAAGATTGGGGAATAGATCACAGCAATTGCATGCACACCAGATGATTAAAAGCTTAAAAGTGAGTTAGAGTTAAGAATCCCTAATGTACTAATGTCTGCTGAGCATAATGCTGTAGCAAAGACTTAGCTACAGTAAAAATGCAAATCAAGACAGAAAACGACCTCATCCTTTCATTAGTTGGTCTTTCTTCCTATTATACCAAGTTATTCTACCTATCAGAGTTACTTAGCATAAGGAACACGAATAAAAGTTCAAATCTTATATAATTTTATGGGTTGACATAGATGTCTCCAATATTCAATGGTATTTTCTAAATATTAAACCTTATCTCAAGATATCCAAACMCATATCTACTCAACTTTTCGAAGCTTATACAAATACTATTCATGGCCTCAAAATATTGAATGTAAACAGTAGATATCCTTCAGTAAAGCATTTATAAAGAGCAAACCTTGCTCAAATCATTCAAACGAACATTGAGTACATTAATTCATAAAAATTTTAACTTCTAAAAGTCAGTTCATGCTCTTAGATAKAAGAAAATATATAATATGAAAGTTTATCATCTCAAAAATGCATCTCAAAATAATTACTAAGAGAAGGAGAAACAAAGCATAAAGAGGTCAATGAAGCCTAATGATGAAGTACTCTTTGAGTTCTTCTTCTTCTTCTTCTAAGCTTCCCTTTTTTTGCTCCATTTCTCTCTCCTTTTTTTCAGCCTTCTTTTCTCTCTGCATGTCTTTTGTAATGGCTAAATTGGGTCTGTCCTCTCTTTCCTCCTCTTTTTGTCATATGAAGCTTCCTTGAGAAGTTTGACATAAAGTAGTCAACAACTTGTCAAACTTTTAATGGTTAAAAAGCCCACTAGTACTACATGAATTTTTGTTCCCTACTTGATGCTTTTTGCCCAACAAAATTCCCTTAAATTAAGGCTCCTAGGACGTCTCAATTTCTTACAGAGTCAGCTATTTACCTTTTATTTCATTTCTCAGTTGCCATGCTGCTCCTGTTCACTCTTCAATGTTGCATCATCGCATTTTTACAACATTGAATAACTTTTTACTTCTTCATCATATAATCTTTTATTTTATTTATAAAACCTTTTCCTATAAAATGGGGCGTTTCGCCTTAATAATAACGCATGAATTTATGATTTCACAATATTGCATAAATAAAGTTATTTGATTGAATTTAAGCAATGTTCAAAGCAAAATAGTACAAAGTAGTGCATCTAATTAAAAATGGTGAACATTTGCACATAATTACTAAGTAAAATCGATGAGTTTTCACTCACATTAGAGGCCTGCACCTTTCACCCTTAAGCATAATGAAGAACTTATGAAGGGTCATAATCATCCGGGATAGAGGCGTACTACAAAAATACGTGAAAAAAGAGATTTTTGCAGCCCCAATTCTCCTCAAGATATTCAAGCTACCATCAACTTGGATATAATAGGCAGAAATGTAGAAATAATAATAAAATTTAGATTTGCATAATTATTCAGGAAACAGACATAGTCCATGAGTTGTTGGAATGCAAATAAACTTTTATATAATGTTTTCACTTCGATTCTTTTATCTTATATATCATTATCCCTTTGTTCAAGTTTAATTCAACAAAACATATTATTTTTTTGATTATATCGTTTACATTTGATGTAATGATGAAAAATTTCTATCATTTTTGGATAATGATCGTTCTAATGGTTTATTTTATATATGTTGAGATATTAGCATTGCTTGTATTTTTATGTTTTGGTATTTTCAAGAGCATAACTTTTGGAAAGTTCATAAGTTATATTTTATAAGTGCATAAAACAAGATCGCATTCTCATATATTTACCGTATACAAATTGGATTCAGAAAATGCTTTCTGCTAATGTAATTGCACTTACGAAATGCAATGACCATTTCAAGATTGCACTTAGGCAATGCAATGATATTCACATATCATATTAGGTTAACGCAACTGTATTAATGTTGTCGCATTAAGCAAATGTGACGGATGTTTGCCTAGAATTTGATGCCAACCACCAATGCATCCATCATGTGCAATCATTTTTTTGGAGGGATGGATTCGGCGAATGCAATGCATCCTCTATTTCGCTATTTGAACAGTTCCGTTCATAATGAGCGTCTTTTGTGAAAGGACGCCAATTAAAAAAAAAAAAAAACAAAAACCCTCATGAAGCACACTTGCTAGCCAAGTTTGGCTGTAATCTAGAGGAATCAATTACATAGGTAGGCTATGCCCCTGAGACGGAACTGCCTAATGAATAAAATGTCTAAAGAGAAAAATTAAACTTATCTTAGTAAGAACCAAACTCAGAGTTACAAGAAGCACCAGTGTTTCATTAAGCTCATAATGCTCCAAAAGAGAATGTGAACTTAAAATAGTATAAGAAGCTCAAAAAGAACTACAAGTAATCTAGTAAGAATAAAAATTAGGGGTAATAAATAATTAAACTACACTTACTATCATAAAAGAAAGATCAAACTAAAATTAGTATCAAACAAAACAAAGAAATATAAACAAGATTACGATTCAAATAAGATTAACAAATAATGAAGTTTAAGAAAAAGCAAACTAATTGAAGAATAAAACCTTCCAAAATTCTTAAAGTTGATCTTGATCACCAACTAACTTTCTTCATCTTTTTTATTTTTCTTAATTATTTCCTCCTTTGATCATCACTTTAAGAATTTGAGAGATTTGTGATTGATTTTTTGTGTGTCTTTTTCAGTGGTTCAGGGGATATTTATAGGAAAAATCATGACATAGCTGCCGAGGGCATTGTTGGAATTTACGGYTTAAGAAAACTAGTTGTTGGAAGGTCCAATGGCTAGCTCACGGATTAGCTTTTTTGAGCCTAGCCAAGCCTTACMGAGTTGAGCTCGGCAGGTCAATTCTACAACCCACTGTCACCTGTCGAGCCGGGCCGATTACGAGCTGAATCGGCTCGTTTGACGTTGTAATGTACATAATTAAGCTCATTCGGGTACTCTACACGTGGCCCTTAGTTAGTTGGGCCTTGATACAATGATTATGGCCTAAACCAACCTTAGAAGCCCAAAGCAGATTTGTGCTTTACCACACCGACTGAGCAGTCCACTGTTCTCAAACAGACTGAGAACTATGGCAGGCAGGAAGCCACGGGCGAGTGACAAACTTGTTGGGAAGAAGCCGGCCGATGGCGTGAAGCAGCTTAAGGGAGCGGAGAGGTCGGCCTACTTTGCGAGGAGGGAAGCAGCTAAGGTCTTACGTAGCGTGCTCCAAGGTGATGCTCGTCGTCGAGCTATGGCTTCCATTAAGTCTCTAGTTTATAATCCTTCAGTGAGGAACAAGAAAGCCACCTATGCTTTGGTGTGTCAAACCCTCAAGTGTAAGTTTGCAGCAAACTTTCATTTTTGCATTTTTTTGGTTTTTGGTTCTGCTGAGAATTGCTGCCCTCGCTTCCTGAATTGCATTTTGTTTTTTATAAGGGATTGGCTGGCTGTCTTATTTTTCCGTCAAATGCCTTTGTGAATCATTATTATTATTATTATTATTATTTTTTTTTTGGTTTGGAAGACTGTCTTTCAGAAATTTATAAATTTTCCGTAATATTGCATGGAAATGTGGTCTTCGGAAGCTGCTTGTGAAAATTGAGTGTGAAATGAATAATGTTGAGGTCATAAGTATCTTATGAGTATGGCGTTATACTAATGAGTTTTGGAWTGCATTAGAATCTACAGCGCAAGGAAAATGCTTTAATATAAAATGTGTTCATAATATTAAAAAAAAAAAATGTAACTAAAATGTTTAGCACATTGAAAATGCTTTATCCCGTAAGCATTCTTTAGCTATGCATAAATTCAAGAATTCAAAACTATGGTATCTCCAAAGGAATGTAAACTACTACTGAGTATAGTGAGCAATCTGTGATAAAAATGGAAGCATGAAAAGTAATTTTCTGGTTGTCCAAGATTTTTCTTCTTTTCTTTTGTTGATCACATTGTCCAAACTTAAAATTGTAAAAGCATGAATTCATGAAGAACTAAGAAGAGAAAACGAAGAAATGGAAATGGTTTATACTTGTACAGWTTACCTGTTCTACAAAGTCTGGGCTTTTCTTAAGTTACTGAAAAGAAAGTTCTTTTGCAAAAGTTATTATGAAAAATAATAATTATGATTTTCAATAGCAGGTATAAGGAAAAACTGTTTTAAAAAAAAAAAACACTTGCAAGCTTTTTTCCAGCTAAAAGTTGTTTTGAGAAGCAATTGAGAACACTCAAAAGCTTTTGGCTTAAAAAGAGAAAAAAGGAGAAGCTGAAAACAGCTTATTTTAAGCTTGAGAACATGCTCTTAAGTTTTTGAAGGAGGGAAGTTGAAAGTATCTCCAACCGACTGATTGGGCAGTGAAAATTTTATTGATGGAGAGGTAATTGGGTGGCAACCTTTCAGTGGTAATACCGAGTTGTTTGGAATTAAAAAAAAAAAAAGTTCAAAATATTTGCATAGGAAAAATTGGTATTTTTATGATGAGAATTCAGCTTCGTTGGAAATTGGGTAGAAGTCTATCCTAGGCTAGGAATTGCACCTCTCCTCACATTAAAGAGGGTTCTGCATTTCTGCAACCTACATCTATGTGACGAGGGGTTTAATTACGCATCGATGTTGCATGATAACCATGTTATTTGGCACTCGACTTGCATTCATTTGATGACTTACCGATATATTCAAGGTCTTGAACTTCGACTTTGAAATTCCAGATTTTGGATATATCTACATCACAAGGTAGGCTGACTTCTAATAAAGAACAGTTGGTTGCCACATAAAGTGATGTCTTGCATCCCATGCAATATAATAATATCTGTTGTCAATTACTGGTGCTTTCAAGTGTGATTGCTGGCTCTAAATTAACTAGGTAGTGTTTGGAGAGCAAAGGAGAACTATCCATCAGAATGTAGATTCCAACAGTGATTGCTTCTGCATAGAAATTTCTATAATTTGGATAATGGATTAAAACATTTATTGTGTAATTTGAAGTATTTATTTGCATTTTGGCTTCAGCTGAATTTTCCCACTCCCTCCGTCCCATAAAGATAAGCCTACTTTCCTTTTTCCTTTATCCCAAATTGTAGGCCTGTTTCTACTTCTAAAGAGTAGTTTAATTGTAATATCCTAGTATGCCCTCAAATATGATGCATCATTATCATACAAACAATTTTGTTAATCAATAAACATACTTATTGTTATAAATACTATCTTGAAGAAAGAGTTGAAAGAAGAAAAATAAGCTTTTTAATGTATTAATTCTTGCCACAAATTAAATATAGTGTCAAGTTTCAAGATCAATTTAGTAACTTACATCAAGTTACAAAATAATATTTATTAACTCATCTAATATTGATAAGGGGTATATGAGGAAATTAAAATGCAACAATAATTGGCTTAACTAAATTATATATATTTCTTAATCTGGGTTAAAATAGGACTAGGCCTATCTTTATGGGATGGAGGGAGTATTTGATTGAGATCTCAAATTTTAAGTGTCAAGCCCCTCCTATTCTGTTTTGGGAGTTTCCCGTGGGAACTGGATCCAGTTTATCAAGAATGTCTCAGAGTGGGTATTCCTTAGCATTGAGCAAGATCATTTCTTGGTGTCTACTAAAAAATCTCCCTTTCTGGGAGCTATTATTTTTTCATCCCTAACAGCATGAGAAGATGTTTAATCTTTCTTTTTCTAATAGATCTTCCAGTAATCAAAGATGTCCTGGAAGCCGTGGGTGTGTTGAATGGCAAGGGGAAGGTAAGTGGATTCTCTAGCTACACTTAATGGCTAAAAGTTCTATTGTTTTAGAGGTTTTCTTGGTCTCCCGTTCTCTTTTCCACTTAAACCAATAGTAGGTAGTGATAAATCTTTCCTTCACAACTTCAAAGCACATTTTAAATCACTAATGGCATTTTAAACTATTTCTTGACTTTTGCACTCGTTTACTAACATGGCATAAAATGCTCCTTGTTTTGCAGAGACAGGAGGAATTAATCTACATAATTGCATATGATGTTCTTTTTGGTCAGGTAGTGACTAATATGTTATCACTATATTATGTTCCAAAAGAATTTCAATATTCCTTTTCTGTTTTCAATTTTTTTGCTTTTCTTTCTCAAATATCTTGGTTTTTGTGCATGCCWCTCAATCACTGCAGAATGCATTAGCATTGCGGAAGGTTATGAGTGCAAGTGGCTCAAAGTAGCAAGTGTATAAAGGAAGTGGATCCCATCAGCATGTTGAAAGTAGTTATGTTGGCAGAAGATAAAAGTGTACTTCTCCGTATACTGATTGATAGACATTTGTAATTAGATCTACCTCTTGGAGCCATGATCAAAAAATTTCTCTCACTTACTAGGACAAGAAAACTAGTTCCTATAGCTGCACTGGATATTATTTATGCAGGGTTCGCACTTGGTAAAGTAATCTGGAAATTATGTTTGTTGTAGCATAGAAAAGTTAGATAGAACAAACCGTCAGAAACTATTGTACGAAAGGCAGAAAACTTATATCACGTGTAGKCGTGTCTTATTATCTTGACTAATGAATAAGAGCTGATTTTATCTTATTGGTTCCAAATGCATGTGAAATTTCTGCCCAAGATCAAATTCTTAATTATCAATTCTTGAATTCTGCAACCCTTGTTTGGTACCCGAACTCAAATCAAGTCTACTAATTTTATGCTAGTGCACCTTATACTTTTTTTGTTGTGTTATTACTATCATAAATAGCTTCTTTCTTTCATTCTATGTAGGAAGCTTCATTAATTGGTGATGCTGAAAAGTTTGTCCTGCTCAGGAAAGAGGAAYTACAGTCTGCTCTAGCCCGGCTTTTAGCGATTAAGAGAGTAAAGAATATAGAAGACTTGATGCCCCTACATAAAATCTCTAGTGAGTACTTAGACTGCTGTTCTCCATTCACTTGATGGCCCATACTGCTGCCTTAATCTTGTTTAAAATTTATGGATAAGTCAGCCTGAGATGACCATGATGACCATAAAAACCTTTGTATTGAAAGATATCTTATTTCTGCTTGTTTATGCTAATAAAGAAGAAAAAACTAGCAAACTTATGGTTGCTTCTTTGGTAAAAAGAAAGAACAATATTGACAAATAATTGTGATTCCTCTTTGCCATCAATGTGAGCATCAAAGTATAGATGTTAAATGTGGAATTAGATATGTTTTCATCCATTGCCAAAAGAAGAAACTTGGACCACAATTTCTTTGTATTTCATGAGATGTGCTGCTGCTTGTGTAAGAGATATCTGAATCTTTTGTTCTGACTTTATGCTGCAGATGTTTCGAAGCCACGATATGTTCGTGTAAATACCCTGAAAATAGATGTGGATTTTGCCTTACTTGAATTGAGTAAACAATACGTGGTATGCTTTCCAATTTACAGAACTTCAACTTGCATTAAGATGATGTGCTTCATTTTTATTTRTTTCTGTTATTGTTGTTGTGGGCTGTATTCATTATCTGAACTTTGCTTCAATTACTTACGCATGGTGTACATCCTTGTACCTCTAACAAAGCTACTAATTAACTACACTGCACATTTTAGGAGACGCACAATTGAAATTAAGGACGTAGAACCATAAGGGTAGAACTTGGGCCATGGAAATCAATATGACAAGTCAGAGAAAGAGGGTTGAGTACTCGTAAAACTAGAATTATTGCCATGTGAGTGGAAATTCTGACTCAGTTATCGACACTTTAATGGAGAAGCATATTTTAATCATTAAAATTTTCAGAGCATAAAAACCATTCACTGTAGTGTTCGATATCAAAATCTTTTGATTAATTACTTACTCAACCTGTTGGGAAATTGTTCGAGGGAAATAAACTAACAGAAAGAAACTTTTGAAGAAGCAACTTGAAGTGAGTGTCCATAGAAAAGGATGTGGCATTGAGCAGTATTTTCATGAAGTTTTGCCTGCAATATATTACCTTATTGGGCATCCCTCGTTGAGTTAATCAATTTATATATCTTAWAACCAAAATTCAATTAAAATTCAATGGTATACTTACCTTCTGACTGTTGGGTCTTGTGTTCATTCTTATTCATTCTGTTGCCTACACCTGTATAGGTTAACAAGGATGACCTGGTGCCTGACTTGCTGGTACTACCTCCAGGTACAGATTTGCATAATCATCCTTTGGTTGTAAGCGGAAATATTTTTCTGCAGGTAAGGGTTAGTTTCAGAGCTTCTAGAACTGTTGTCTTGTGTAATTATTGAGTGCATAGCACTCAGACTACGAAAAACAACAATCAGTACAAACATCCTTTTTTAGGCTGAGCATACCAACTTTCTCAAATTGGCGTGTCCCCTCTTTCTTTAATAGGGGAAGGCAAGTTCCATGGTAGCAATAGCCCTTGCGCCTAAACCAGGATGGCAGGTGAGTTGATTAGAAAATGCAGTTTCATTTCTCTGGTAATTTTCATATCACGATTGCTTTACTCAAGACTGTCATATCTTGATAATGTATCTAATTTTTTTTTCCCCCAATTTCTTAACATTTTGGTGAAGGTTCTTGATGCTTGCTCTGCACCAGGCAATAAAACTGTCCACCTAGCTTCGATCATGAAGGGAAAGGGCCAAATTATAGCTTGTGAGCTTGATGAGAAAAGGGTCAAACGTTTAAAGTATACCATCAACCTTGCTGCAGCTTCTAGTATCCTTCGATGACTTCCTAATATCCTCAGACCTGCCTAGGTTATTGCTTATGTTCTTGATTACAATTACGTGCTGCCAGTTAATATGTGCACATTCTCCTTCTCCTTCGTTGACTGCAAACCTTCAGCTTTTACTGCCTCTGTCTGCATTCGACATTTTGACTATTTTAGAGTTGAGATACTATAAGTCTCTGGCTCACTGATTGATCTTGCTTTGTTGCAAATGATTTCACCTGTCATAAATTAATCATAATGCCTATTGCCGACTTAACTTGGTCCAGATGTCAAAGTTAATCATGAGGACTTTTTAAACCTGAATCCTGACAATCCTTATTATTCCAAGGTATTGCATTTTCCTAGCTCTTTTTATCTTTTTTTACTTGTTTTTGCATGTCAACAGAAGCCTACCCAGAAAGCAGTAGATGTGTGCCTCTTAAGGATTATGTGTCTATGCTTCAGCAAAAGCTGATAGCCTACCAACAGAGGTTATTCATGCCCACTTTTTCTAGTATTTTGAAAGTTGACTCCACAATGTCGAAGTAACAGCCCAAAGACCAAAGATTGATTACCCAAATTCTATGGTTCTTACRTACAATGCTATAACATTCTTGATCCTCATCAACTAATCCTAGGAAGGAAACACAATTTGTATCAGTTTAAATGCTATTGCATTTTTTTCATATGCAACGGACTTGCATTATTTGACCATTGTAGTTTTGTAAAGAGAAAACACTGTTTTTGCCTTCCCAGCTTTGGGTATTTTTTTCCTCTTATGCTGGAGAACATCGAAACATTTCTTTTCACTTGATAATGAAAGATTTGATTTTTTTTTTTTTTAATATTTCTGGAGAACATCCGAGCATTTATTTTCAATTGATAATGATGTGAAAGGGAGATGAATTTCTCTTCTTATGGCACCCCTGGATTCCTTTAATAGTTGTTAAGAGAACTCATTAGGAACTTATTATCTTTGCAGATTCAAGCTATACTCCTTGATCCTTCGTGTTCAGGATCAGGAACCGTGGTTGACAGATTAGACCATCTGCTTCCGTCCTACATGGCAGGTGATGATCATCTTTAGCTTTAAACTACAGTTTTTACCTCTGTATTGCATTTTCATCCTTCATCCTCCATTACATGTGATATAAACTATTTGTACTGATGCTTCTCCAGTGAGTATTCCATTTCTAAAATAGCAAAGACCGTAAATGGTAACCTCTAAAAGTTTCAAGACCCGACTCTGCAAGACAACCCTTACCCTTTTTGGACACGAAAGATCTATATAGTTCAACTTGCATGTTCATACGGGGTGATGTTTTTTGCCTGAATGGACTATGTATTTCTTGAGACCTACATAATCTAACGTCACCTCACTCTCACCATTATATCTGTAAGGTTCCGCTCATACTGCAAATGTTAATCGGCTGATGAAACTTGCTGCTTTCCAAAAGAAGACTCTCGCACATGCACTTTCCTGTAAGTTCCATAACGCTGTCCTTCACTTTTCAAGGTTGAATATGCCGTAGGCTTTGGTTCATGCATTTACTTAATATATACTTCACTTCCTTACCTAGTCCCAGCAGTTGAAAGAATTGTTTACAGCACATGCTCAATCCACCAAATCGAAAACGAAGATGTTATCAGATCTGTTTTACCTGTAGCTGCATCTTATGGTTTTCAACTCTGTACAGTCTTTCCCCAATGGCCTCGCCGTGGTCTTCCAGTTCTTGATGGATGTAAGTTCCGCACATCCAAATGTTTAAAGTAATTGCATCTATAACCCGGAAACTTACATTACAATTAAGGAGTCCTCGACATGGTATAAACTTAGATAAAGAGTAGTTTGCCCTGAGGTAGTACTGGCCTCTACTTAAGTTCTCATCTGGTCAGAAWCTTGGGCAAAATCTTGCAGTCTCTAACTTATCTCCTTCAGCTGAACATTTGCTCAGGACCAGTATCGAGGAGGATGGAGAAGGCTTCTTCATTGCCTTATTCGTTCGAAAAACAGATCATAAATCAGACGAACCTGTGGGAAATGTTCGGAAAGAAGCTAGCGCAGATACACGCAAGAAGAAATCTTTTGGGAAGAAGAAAGTGCCAGTGAACTATTTCTTTAGTAACAAGTTCAGAATGTTCTTATTTTCTCCCTTCCATACGGGGAAACGGACATCTGACAAGACATGAAACACTGATGTCCGAAATGTTTTTTGTTATTTTTTATGTTTTATCTGAAAAAAAATCTTTCTGTGATTGCCGGCTTCCTAATAGTGCCCCGCAAATTTGCAGGATTGTGTAATGGATTAATAGCTACGATGGTTCTGGCAGATAAAAGTTTTCGTAACATAATAATATCTCTCATTCATAACATTCAAGGATTACATAGGCAACACCACTGCAACCGAAAACCAAAAGCTCCAACAAAATTAACAAGAAACAAAAGGTCCTCTTCTCCACACACCTATCTACATTATTCCATCAAGCAGCAGCCATAGCAAAGACAGACCAAGCCCATTACTCACAACAAAGCAAGCACTTGGATTCAAGCAACCTTGACCTCGACAGTCTTAGCCTTCTTAGGTTCAGGGGGAGGCAATTTCTGGACAGTAACCGTCAAGACACCATCTTGACAAACAGCAGAAATGGCATCAGTATTCGCATTTTCTGGCAGCACAAACTTCCTCATAAACTTGCCAACCCTCCTTTCCATTCTCACATACTTGGCACCTTCCTTTTCCTCTTCTCTTTTCCTCTCTCCACTTATGATGAGCACATTGTCATCCTCCACCTGCACCTTGATGTCCGCTGACTTCAACCCAGGCATATCARCCACAAAAACGTAGGAATTCGGGTACTCCTTCACATCTGCTGGTGTCGCAGCCATGGCCTTGGCGTCTCGAACGTATGTTCTTGACGGTGCGTTCGTGAACTTCTCAGCGTCATCAGTAGCAGCATCGATCATGTGCTGGAGGGTGTGAAATAGTGGTGCATCGAGTCCCATCAGCCTCAAGTCCATTTTTCTCTTCTTGATTCAATGAATTTGGAATAGTTGCTGAGAGAATTTGGATGTTTGAACTGCAGGGTATTGTTAAGCTCTGAGCTAAAGGATCTCACTGTTTTTCCTGATCATGATCGAAGATTTTAGGAGAGTGTATATATAGAGGTGGGGGCAGAGGGGAACGGGAGGAGAGAGGGGAGAGTTCTAGGAGGTTCTCAGTTAGGGTCGTTTCTGCTTCCGGAGACATCTAGAATGTGGACGAAGTTACTATTTGGTTCTTCTGGAAAGAGTAAACGAAACATGCGTATGATTCTTACTGCTCATGTGCATACTTGTTCACAGCACCATATTTACTTTAACAAATATATCGGAGTGATGTGAATTTATCTTGATGATCGCTTAAATCACAAAGTTTAGCTTAAATTAGGAGAMTTGCTTGAATTAGAAGAATTGAAAACTGAGGAGAAGTTTTCAATTTTCAATATTCATATTTGTCCGTTGAATTAAGAAATATTTTTTAAATTAATAATTTTTTGTAATTCATTCGAATAAAGAGTCAAAATAAATGATATTTAAAATCTCATTCAAACGAAATATTTACAAATATGTTTTATTAATATTATTTGTTTCACTTATAAAATTCAAATTTAAGATATTATTTTATTGACAAGTTACATTTTTATCTAAATGACAAATTAATTATTTTAAAAATTAATAGCTTACAACTTTTGTAATTATCTTATTTAGAATATAAATGAGTCCATTAAATAAGGAGGTTTGTCTCCTTRCATASAGATATGTCTATTGAACATAGAAATTTATTTATTTTATAGAGAAATGTGTTTATTGAACAWGRAATTTATTTTTTAAATAAAAAAACTTATCTGCTCAATTCACGAGTAAAAACATAAATTTAACATTTAAATTCATTCATTAAATGACTTTTCAAATATTATTATAAATTGAAAATTCATTCAAATCATCATTGATTTATTTATTATTTTTACACTCATTTATAAAGAAAAAATAATTACATATTTATATTAATTTCAATATATTTGAGTTAAATTCTTTATTATTTGAACTAATAATTATTAATCATCTACAAATTTTGTTCTTGACATGATCTTTATTAGAGTGAGAAATAACCATTATTAATGCGAAATAATCGTGCATAATCATATCTAATTCGACAAAAAGTTATTTTTTTTTTGGGTTTTATTTGGAGAGGAATAAATTCACTTCCCCTCGTATAAATTATAAAAGCTCAGAAAATATTTCTAAACTCATTATGTTCTATGTTTCAAATTTAACTTTCTATATAAAAAGAAATTATGCTCTAAATAAAAGATAAAAAGCAAAATGTTTATTTGAAAATTTTTATTTGAATTCGTATAAATTATAAAAGCTCAGAAAATATTTCTATATGTTCTATGTTTCAAATTTAACTTTCTATATAAAAAGAAATTATGCTCTAAATAAAAGATAAAAAGCAAAATGTTTATTTGAAAATTTTTATTTGAATTATTATTTTAATATTCAATCTAATATATCTTCTTCATCCAAAATTAAATGTTCTTAGAAAAGATTCAGAAATATTGACAAAAGAAGAAGAAGAAAAGATTCAGAAAGTACAACACAGAATTCATATAACATTTAGATGACAATATATTTATAGCTTCAGATGATTGAGTGAATCCGATCTTTGATTTCTCGAATGCCAACAAGGAAGATTTCTTGTATGAATTACTCATTATTGATCTTCATTTGAACGCCATAGATACATGGAGTTACCAGAAGTTTCTCGATGAAATGTACAGAAATTAGTCTAAGAACACACAGAATTACAAAAGGAAATTAGAGTCTAAAAAACAGACAAAAGCACCATTATGAAAATACACCAGAAATGGAGTTGGAGCTTCTCCGATCGGCGGAAAGTTTCTCAGTTTAACCAACTTTGACCTCAATGGTCTTGGGTTTCTTGGCCTCAGGCGGAGGCAACTTCTGAACAGTCACAGTAAGCACACCATCTTGGCAAAGAGCAGAAATGGCATCAACATTAGCATTTTCCGGCAGAGAAAACTTCCTCATGAACTTGCCAATCCTCCTCTCCATCCTCAGATACTTTACCCCATCTTCTTTTTCCCTTTTCCTCTCTCCGCTCACCACCAGCACATTGTCATCTTCAACCTGAACTTTGATCTCGTTGGCTTTGATACCCGGCATGTCCACGATGAACATGTAGGAGTTTGGGTATTCTTTCACATCTGCTGGCGTTGCTGCCATTGCTTTTGCATCTCGGACGTAGGCTCTAGATGGGTTGTTTTGCGTTGTCTTGTTGTCGTGATCTTCGGCCATGTCTAGCATGTCTTGAATTGTTGAGAAGAGGGAATTGTCAATGCCGAAGCTTCTCAAATCCATTCCCAGGTGTCTCAAATCCATTTCTTGATCTTCTGTAAACAACAATATACTGATACTTCGATCCTGATAGGTCGTCACTAGAGATGTTCAGCCCATATATATAGCGATTTCATGGGTTTATGCTGCTAGATGCTTCTCCTCCTTCATGGTACGAGAGAATTCTACTAGTCTCTGTTTTTTGTTTTTTTTTTTTTTTTTGGGTAGTCTATGGGAGTTCTTTCTGTCACCTTCCGGAAGGATCTCTTCTGCCCAAAGTCCCATCTGGTTCGGTTTACTGTATTTGTCTTTCAAATTTTTGACTGAAAAGGAGATGGATCATTATTTTGGGCTTGTAGGAGACCATTACAAAACCCCATTGGTTTTGGGCTTAGTCTCATCCTTTTCCATTACCCCATTGGGTAGTTCGAGTTTTACTTTGAATTGAGTTGGAAAATGCAAGCACAAAATCCAAATTCCTCTGAATTGGGACAGTGGGCTACTCGAAATCTTGCGACGGTCGGAGAGCGGTTTTGAGTTTATACTTCATTTCTCAATATCACAAAATAGAAGAGAAAATCGGAAGTTGAAGGATCTTCGATTGCACACATTTATATATATCGCCAAAGTTCATACTTTTCAAGACCTAAAATACATATTATGCGTCGAGCCTAACGCATTCATTTCACATCGACACCTCGGAAGCAGGAAAACAGACGACACACACTCGTATCTACACGGCTAAAGCCACAAAAACTTGCAGAAAAAACAACATTTCAGATACACATGCAGCACTGGCCATGCATATTATGCACAAGACGGAAGAGTAAACTASGTTCTGATAATAGTCTTCGAGAGAAGGCCTCAATCAGTTTTGGTCGTGCCCTCTGCAGCACCTTTCGCCTCACTAGCGCCACCACCAGCTGCCTTAACTTGTTGACTTCCTTGTCCTTGTTCACCAACCGTGACCTCAATCACCTTTGGCTTCTTCGGTTCAGGAGGCGGCAACTTCTCCACATTAACAGTAAGCACCCCATCTTGATAAAGAGCAGAGATGGAATCAGTATTAGCATTCTCAGGCAAGATGAACTTTTTCAACAACTTCCCAACCCTCCTCTCCATTTTTAAAAACTTCGCCTCTTCGTCCTTCTCTTTCTCCTTCTCCCTCTTCCGCTCCCCGCTCACCACGAGCACATTCCCGTCCTCCAAGTGTACCTCGATTTGGCTCGACTTCAATCCCGGCATGTCCACCACAAACTGGTACGCATTTGGATACTCTATGATGTCTGCCGGTGTTGCTCTCATGGCCTTGGCATCTCGTATATAGGCCCTTGATGGGTGGTGTGGCTTCTCTGTGTCATCCATGAAATCTAGCATGTCATGAATGGCTGATAGAATCGGGCTATCGAGACCAATGTCTCTCAATGCTCCTTCCATTGTTTCCACCTAAAGATATTATCAGAAGATTGTTTTCCTTCGAGGGTAGTGAAAATCTTCCAAAGCATGAGAAAAAATGGAGGTTTCTATATGTAGTTGGAGATGGCATGAAACGTATTAATACGTGTCGTTCTGCTCTGCTGGAATGATCRAAAGGAAGAAATTTTGGGGTGGGCTGGTCTATTTGCTAAAGTTAGGGAGGAGCATTTCATGAGGACGACAAACAAATGAAATGCTCCTTTGAACTTTATTGGCAAATATTCTCCTCCTTTAAGAAGCTTCAATTTGATAGCAAGTTTTTCATTTTTATGATCAAGAAAAATATATTATTGATATAAATAAAAAAAGAAATGAATTTTAAAATAGATCACGAGCAATATAGAAATCCCGAGTTAGTAATTGCGAGATCTCAACATATTTTTAGTACAAAGAAAATAGAATATCATAATAAGCAACATGCATGATTGTCATTTTGTGGGATGTTACGGGAGCGTGATCGGTGACCTTTTGTAGATTGGGCATGAGACGTGGGTGCATTTGATAGTCCATCAGCCACGTAGGTCTGAACAATACTTGATATTTTGCCATGTAACCTAGATCCTTCCTCTCTGCTACACGTGGATAGAATTACTTTGTCAATTTGTAGGAATTTGCCGATTAGAAAGAAACGAAGATGCTACATGAAATTTGTCAAAATTCAAAAGAACTTACAGAAATGAGTGAAGAAAGGCAGGAATAATATTGAAAGAGAAGTCTATAAYTTTTAGATCTCATTTCATTTGTTTAAAGGATCGTTAGTCCTCTTTATACAATAGCAAGATTCTTGCAAATGAAGAAAGATCAAGTAAGTGTTAGTGGTGCAAAAGGCAAGAGTATTATGAATATAACCTTGTTGGCAACCATAGAATAGAAATTCGATTTATGTCAAAGATATGAAATTATTCATTTTACAAGTCTGATGTACATAAAATTTTTAATTCCAGATTTGTTAAGATATATCTTTCGATTTTCCTCCTTTATATTCTAGGGACAGCATGAAGGAGCCCTCAAGTGGAAGTTCAACCTTTAAGAAAGATAGAGAAGTTGACTAAATTAAATTCTATCAGATTTAATTTGAAATCCAATATGATGATGTGGCAAAAATTGATAAGCTGATGATGTTTTGACTCCGAGTGTATTAAAAAACGAGAAATGCTAATCATTCTTGCCCAAAGTCTGCGGTAATATATATGACGGACCAGGAATGTATCAGGCAGATAGTCATGTTACATGTATCACAACTCAATTATGGACGATCGTACCCTTGTTCAGGAGGTTAAACTCATGGATAAACGACTCTTTTATTAACTAACTCACGGGTATACATGATTGATTGTCTGAGAGGTCATAAGGTTAAAATCGTGCGTGTACTACGAGATCATTAGGCTAGTACTATTAACACCGTATGAGTTTAACTCTACAATAACCATTGTGTATTGAGTTGCTATTCTGATTGAAACCTGCTTTTGATATTCAATAATTGTTAAAGCGATTTTTGACACGTGCTACTGCAGGATTTTTTTAAAGAGAAACTTTTATTGGAAAACATGTTTCTCAAAGCGTGATTTTGAATTGTTTTTTACTTATACCTGTTTAAGATATTGCTACTAACTATTTACTCAAAAATCATGCTCTTWTTTTAAAATTCACATTGCATATGCGTGGCACTCACTAAGCGTTTCACAGTTTTCTCATGTTTAACTGACAGGTATTGACTCGTCGAACATCAAGATGTGATTTGATATAACTGCTTGTGGTCTTATTGTCTTATGAAATGTTGAAATTTTCTACTGATGTTCTAACTTTACTTGGAGTTTTTTGTAGTAGACTAGTTTTACTAGCATTTTATTGGGGGATTCTTAATCCCCACAGACTATCAAATGGATTGTATATTATTTTCRGTTATGCTTCCACTTTAAGTCATTTAAGTTTATATATGTCTTTATTTGCATATTAGTTATTGACTATCGAAAGATAGACGATGACTCGTGTCTATCCCAGTTCTACATAGGGATGGGCGGGTCGCTACATGTTACTTCGGAGTTCCTTTTATGTCAAATAGTTGGAACTTTTACGGCTGATATCCGGTAGGCATCTTCATGTTATTGATACTTGGGGTGTAAGGCTTCATACAGGTTTGAGAAGACTTAGCATCTCCATCTGCCTTACCCTTGAGGGTCTTCATGGTGAATTCCTTCAGTTGATCCTAAGGAATCAAGCCATTGGAAGTTACTTTGATATCTTTATCCATTACTTTTGATTTCGTTGCATTGACTTGTTTTGGTGATACTGCTTTATCATGAATTATGGGTTGCTTTCTAGAGCTTGGCTATTCTCTGTAAGTGTTTCTACTTTATCTGCTAACTTGGCAAGCTACACGTCTTGATTTTCTATATATTTTACCAATCCTTTCACCAATATTGTTAAGTTGACGAGTTACTCATTAATAAAGGTGAAGCCAGTCATCATCACACGCACTTAGCTAGGGCTTCTAGCGTCAATTGGATCAGATTCAGCAGTTTGGCTAGAAGCGATAGCTAAAAGAGCCTTTGCATTACTTCTTGTCATAAATCCCTTGTGGTAAGAACCTTGAGTATCTGCCTTTGAATCTTATGATCTCATGAGTGAAGCTTTTCATTGAACTTGATGAGGAGAAGAGATGGCAACAGAGACGGTCCTATTGGACGTGCCAAAATTTGTATGTGAACAAATTACAAGTCAAATTAAAAGACAAGAAAATTTTAGACAATGTATAATTTATTGATTTTTGAGGGAAGGAGTTATAATATTTGAAAATTATAAACAAAAAAATATGCTTTCTAATTCTTCTCCTGAATATGTCTAACTCAAAGTTTGAATGAATCTTTATCTACACCAATGAGAAATACCTTCTTGAATATAAAAATGAAGAAGGGAATCTTGGATCTTCTTTGATGGTGTTTGCCTCAAACGTCGAGTCTTTGTCCGTACTAATGAGAAAATACCTTCTTTAATATATAAAAAGAAGGGAAGCTTGAATCGTCTCTGATGAATGATCCAACGATCCAACGCAAAAGTTAGAGTTTTGAGTGTATTTGCTAGAGGGAGTTCTTGATCTTTAGTTCTATAAAGTATCTCTAACATCTTCCTGAGAGTTTTCGTATGTATTAGGAGCTTTACTCTGTATGAGTGTGTCTTCAAGGGCTGCCCTATTTATAGGCACTGAGTTTGTACTTTTTTGAATAACTATCTCTAGCTTGAATGGGCTTCTTGTTTCCCAACAACCCTTCTTATTGGACTTCTTATATTGGGTCGAGCCAACTATTTCTTTGGGTCACCTGAGTAAATACGATCCACCGTGAGTCGATTTTATTTTATTTAGGCTTAATATAATTCGACTCATCTTCATAATGTATTGGACCGGCTTCAGTCAATGGTCCTACTTCAATTGATCCAAAATAATCGGATTTCTTTGTGAATTTAATTAAATAATCAAGACTAAAAATATATAATAATTTTGATTAAATAAATTAAAATTTGTTTTTACAGACTGTATCTGCCATTGTGTGTTAATAAAGAAAATAAATATTGGATTTAAAATTTTTGAAGTTTATAGTGATTATTTAAATATAATCTGGATTCCTGAAGAACTCAATAAAATTGTAAAATATTTATGAAATAAGTTTGAGATGAAAGATTTAGGATAGATAAAACTTTGTCTTGGTTTATAAATTGAACATTTCCCTAAAAGACTGTTGTTCATCAATCCTCATATACATGTTTTAAAATGATTTTATATGAATAATGGCCATCGATTGTTATCACCCATGGTTTTTAGGTTACTTGAGCTTAGTAAGATTTTTTTCGTCCACTTGAAGATGGGAAAAAGACTTTTGGTCCTGATGTACAATACATTAGTGAAGTGGTGCATTAACTTATCTTGCAAATTCCACTTGGCTTGACGTAGTTTTTTTTTTTTTTTTTGGTAAATCTCCGTGTATGAAATAGTTTTGCACCCACTCAAAGACATTTGACTGAAATTAAATACATCCTAGGTACCTAAAAGTACAATAAATATGAGGCTATATTATTCACAAAAGTTTGAATGTTATTTAGTGGGATATGCAGGAGAATGATACCTTTCTAATCCACATAAAGTCAAATTTTAAATAGGCTACTTATTTACATGTGGAGGGACTGTAACATCGTGGAGATCTATAAAGAAAACTCTAGCAGCTAMATCCTCAAACCACTTAGAAATTATTGCAGTCCATGAGGAAAGTTGAGAATGTGTATGATTAYGAAATATGATACATCAAATCTAATCGTCCTGCGGATTAGCTTCAATAAAAGAGGGTCGAACCATACTAATAAAGATAATGCAGTTTGTATTGCACAATTCAAATGAGACTACATCAAAGGAGATAGAATAAAGTATATTTCTCTAAAGTTTTCCTATACACAYGAGCTTCAGAAAAGTAACAACATCGATGTTCAATAGATTTGCTCAAGTGACAATGTGAAAGACTTATTTACCAAAGAGTTAGCCAACATTTACATTTCAAAAAGTTGATACATCAGATTGGAATGCGTTTACTCAAAGACATTCAATGATCGTCTATATTAGGGGGAGTAGTTGTACTATTTTAGGTTTTGTCCCACTAAGTTTTTATAACAAGGTTTTATCAAGACAGTCATTAATATTTCAATATTAACTACACTTTTTTTTCTTAGTTTGATTTATTTTTTCCTATTGAATTTTTTAAACAAGTTTTATAAGAGAGTTGTTTTATATATTAGTCATTCAACGAGAACTGTTATAAATAAATAGTAAATAACCTTCTTTTATTGAAACCCTAAAAGGTCTAGAGCTTAACCTCCATCAATACGGAACTTTGATTCAAATAATACTAATGAAACTTCTTTTATCATACTCTCTGAACTTCTTCTTTCTTTCCTTCTCAATTATGAGAAGATTCTTGTTTTATATTTTGTAGTTCMTCCATCAAATTTGAGAGTCTAAATCAGTCTCCCTATGCAAATTTAACATTCAAATCCTTCCAAATTTTAGTAGCATTGACATGCCACAAAACAATTTGCACAATAGAAGGTGCTACGAAATTAATCAGCCAAGATATTACCATGCTATTTCATTGCTGCTAGTAAGGAAACATTCTATCATATATAGGAGGAGCTTCAATTATACCATTAACAAAGCTAAGTTTGTTCTTCAAGATAAGAGATATTCTTATTGACCTGCTTCAGGCATTATAGTTGTGTGCAGTAAGAAGAGGTTGAACCAAGACCAAAGTTGGATTCTCATTTGCATGCAAGAAATACGAAAATTGAATGAAGAAAACGCAGGAAGAAAATTGGGAATAGACAACCTATAGACGTCCCAATGGTTCGATCACATTGGAGGTAGTTGGTCGATGTATTTTCGAGAAGCAATCTTGCAACCGTGGCTTTGGTGGGATCATCTGCATTTTTGCAACAACTTTTAACCTTCCAATAACATACATAAGGGGCTGCATTATTAGAGATAGAGTTAAAGCTTTCCTCTGGATAAGGGATCAGGCTTCTGACGTCTTGACCCTCCCATGTAAATTCTCCCTTTAGATAACAATTCAGACTCTTTGCACCAAAAGGGAAGGGGGGAAAAGGAAAAAAAAAAAAAAAGGAAGAAGAAGAAAAAAATCAATCTATTTGATGAATAATGTGTAAAAGTAAGTTAGTAGTTTGGGAAAATTAGTAAACGGATTGTTAAATCAAGGTAAGTGTTGTGAAGATAGCAGATTATGGAAGTTGCAGTATGCAAAACTTAACAAATGAAAACTGAGAATTATGTAAAATTGAGCTGAAGTGAAGATGATAACACAGAGATTTTAACGTGGTATCCAGCAAACAAATTTGCTGACTAATCCACAGGCCAAAGCCACAAACAAATCCACTATGAATTGGAGTTTACAGATGGAGTTACAGAAACAGATTGCAGCATTCACAGAGGTTCTCAAATCTGGAAATGAGACAGACGAATGCTGCTCTATAGAGAGCTCTATTTTCTGGACTAATAATAGGACTCCAAAAAAAACCGAACTAAAACATAAAGCCAAAAGACTTATAAACACTACAAGAGAAATCAGACAACATGTCTGATTTCTTGCCTGAAATTAAGCAGCAGCATGCTGATGTGAATGACTGCAGCTGCAAAACACTGCTGCAGTCACTGCAGCCATGCTGCACTTCAGTTTCTTCATTATCCTAAACAGTTATTGGCCTCAATTTTTGGTTCCCTTTCCAACTGCTCCATCTTGTTATTTTTCAGCCTTCAAGTGATTAGCTGAGTTGGTTAATTTCAGCTTTGTCTGATTCATGATCCTTGGAAGGATTTACTCACTGAACTTGCTTGCTGATCCTTGAAACGTCTATGACATTGTCTTCTACATTGTTGTTGTTGCCTTGAGCTGATTAAAGAATCATGCTTCAAGTCACAATTCTTAACAGTAAGGTTTAATGTTCAATCCTAATTTGTAGGGTCATTTTGAAAAACTTTTGCCATAGGCCTTCGTCCGGGTAAGAGCCCGACTTTATAGAAGGAACTCTGGTCGAGCTTATATTAGTATCATCAAAGAGTAAGTGTCAGACTTTACAAATATAACTTGGATCGAATCCAGATTAATCTCATTAAAGAGCAAGAGTTAGATTTTACAAAYATAACTTAGATCGAGCCCGAATTAATCTCATCAAAGAGTAAGAAAATAAAAGATAGACTTTGCAAGTGTAACTTGGGACGAACCAAATTAGTCTCATCAAATGGGAATACCGGATTACTTAATCCCAAAACGAAAAAAGATTACAGTGAAGGAAAATGTATATACTTGATCTTACTAACTTATAAAAATTGATATATTTGAATGATTTGAGATAAATTACATAAGTAACTTTTATTTAATTTTTGTCATTCTGTTCATTTTCCTTATTTAAGTCGCCACAAATGTGCTTTGCGCTATGAACATCACAATTGTACTTAAAACTGCATATTTTTCGAGATTAAGCCTTCAAAAACTATTTCCTATATTTAAAACTTAAATTTATCTCCCAAATTTCTAGATGCTTCCAGCCTACTTAAATTTATCTGTTAAAAACCTTCAAATCAAAACGGAACTAACGTTCTAAAATCTTAAATTGTTTGATTACAATCTAAAACTTTCGGATCAAAATTTTTAATTTAATTTGAAAAAAAAATGAAAATCGAATCATGAGCACAATGCAGCCTAAGCCATAGATTAAACGAGGGGAGCAGGGTCTGGTTGACTGGAACCGAACCATTAACAAGCCTACAAGCTTCAATGCTTCAACCTTTCCAAGCAGCCTTCAGATTTGACCAGATGACGTTTTCCCCAATTTTACCCTGTTGTTTCACGCTGTGTTTGGACCCAAAGAGAAAACAAAGCTCTTGTTTTGTTTTTAGTCAAATATGTTTACCGATTTTAACTAGGCCTTCACCTTTTTGGCTAATTAATTAGTCATTTTAGGTGATATATTCCATGACCATGACTGGGTCACTTCCCATTAACTAATAATGCGTTTTCTCAATTTCTATTTCTGGATACCTTTCCCCAAAAATAATAAAATGACAATGCATGTCGTCTATTCATGGAATCCTCTTTCTCCTGTCTTGAGTGGAAGCTGGCAGCCCTTATCTCCTTCTTTGTTGTGATCTTAAAATCCCACGAAAGCTGGACGATTTTGCAGGTAACTGTATCGTGGCATTGCATTGACTCTCCAAATGGATTCAATAATGCAGCAAGCACTTCACAAGTAGAAACACGAAGAGAAATAAGGGATAACGTGAGTCCTTGGCAAAGTGACAGTCAATTCAATAGAGTATAAGGTTTGATCTTCATCTTGATGGTGTCTTCAACAGCATAAAGAGAAATGGTGGAGAAGAGTACCATTGGAAAAAGCTTGCAGTTGGGTTTTGATAAAAGCATTCAAAGGATGTCTTATCAATTTTCTTGGAAAAATACTTTTCTAGATTGTAACAATGCTTTGAGAGGGGTGGGGGGGGGGGGGGGGGGGGGGGGGGGGGGGGGGGAGGAAAAAATGCTATTCATTTTCCAACAGGGCCATAAGGAACAAATTGAAGAATGCACGAAGAAGAAAGTACTGGTTCTTCTCATAATATTTGCAACAATTTAATTTGCTTATAAATGAACGAATTTTCTCTAAAATCAAAATGTTATTTACAAACAACAATGGATCAAGAAATAAGTTCAATTTGAAGAGCTACTCTCAAGTCTCGTCGCTTGGATCTTTACAAGTCAGGACGTACGAACGCAAAATGATTATATGTGAAGACAGTCAAGTCTATAAAATATGCATCAATCAATACGAACAGAGAGTAGTCTTCCATTCTTCTGATCTTGGACAGCCGATTTACCATTTCCTGACTTCAATCTCTTGATTCCACCGCTTTGGACCCATTTCCTTATCAGTCGGATTGTGTTTCCAATCAGCAGCAGAGACATCACGCAGCACCAAACTGTGACTGCAATCTCAATTACATGGCTGAGAGTTTTTTTATATTGTTTTGGTGTGACCATCATAACTGAAATGCCATAAGTCAGAGCAACAGAAGTAATAGTAAGCCACATTATAACCATCAAACACCACATAAAGAATCTTCGTTTGAAGGGCAACCCACTGATCAGCAGTAAGATTATGCTAAGAGATGAAACGAAGGAAACTGTATTCGCTCGAACAAAATTCCTGAAGTATTTTGGATGATAGTGAGCCATTATAGCTTCTCCTGCTCTGTGTGGAGGGGCCTGGGTCGGTGGATTACCTAGCGGATCCGCAAATTTGTCATCTTGCCAAACACCTCCTGCAGGGTTTAGCCCAGCTTGAAACGCAAATGTTGCAATCAGTGTGGCCACTATCAGAATTGCATCTCTTTTCTTGTCTAGCCACTCTTTGCCTTTAATAGGAATCTTCTGGCCGGTATTTGACGGGGTAATTTCCTCAGCTCTTAAGGCTCCGGAATCTTGAAGGATTCTTGCAATCTCTGAGTTCATGTGTCTGGGTATAATGTCTAACGCGGTTTTACCATTTGCATTCTTTGCGTTCAAATCTATATTGTTGCGTACCAAGCATCTGCTTGTCTGCGAATTTCGTATTCAACTTGATCAGAGAAAACTATTACCGAATAAGACGGAATCAATCACATAAAACTTGTTTGCATTCTTTTGTCTAATGAACACAAACCTATGTTCGGAATCGTAAAGTAATTTGATGACTATACTGATAAACGAAAATTATATTTCCATGATAAGGTTTYAGTCCGAAGTACCTCAATTTGCTGATCAAGAACWGCAAGATGTAATATGGTCGCGCCCTCATCATTTTTGGCGTTGAGGAAATCTGAATCTGTAATAATCTCAAGAAGAATCGTAAGTACCTCCAGCTGATTGTACTTGACACACAAATGTAGAATTGTCCCTCCGCCGTCGGTCTTCTCCCAAGCTGCTAAGGGCCTCGATTGAATCAAGACCTGCAAGACGTCTTGTTTGCCTTTGATGGCTGCAAGATGTAAAGRGTTTCTGCCATCTCGATCACGAGCTAGACACATATCAGAACTAACTCTCAGAATTGCTCTTACAAAATCYACATGCCCAAGCATTSCTGCTATGTGAAGAGGAGTCTTATCTGAACGCTTCAGCGTAGCTTTATCTAGAACGAGTGGATCTTCTTGTAGTAGTTGATTGAGAGTTGTTGCATCGCCTGCAATTGCAGCACCATAGAGCCTTTCCTCAATATCCATCTCTTCCTCTCTCAATCAAAGTGATCTATCATTAACCTTGTCAARGTTATCTATCTATGGAGCAGAAATTTATGAAGCCTGCTGATTAAATTAATTAATTGAAGCCTTCACTCTGTGCAGGTTCCATTGTGGTTCTTTGTTGACCTGCTCAAGATTTTCTTACTGCCATGTCCGTGGACTACTCTTGTGGTTGTGAATTGCTGCGGAAGATTCCCGATTACTAGTGGTTGGTACACAAAGGTAATTTCTTCTCCATTTCTAAGTTGATATCTTCGCCGTAGTTTCATGGATGTTACCAAGTAAAATGCCTTTTCAGGAACTGAGTCTCCAAAAAAGATCATTGAAATCATTGAATTGTTGATTTTTGGAGATTACAAGGATGAAATAGTTCTCAGTGGTAGTTCCTGGTATTTGGACAGGCTTTATTTGGGTTGGTAGTTGCTCGTATTTTTGGTTATGCAAAGTAAGAGTCGATTGCTACATTGACTCTTATTTGAACATTAATTCTGTTTAGGATTGTGGAATACATAAATATCTAAGAAAAAGTMGAATATWTGAGTGAACCTTGGCAGCTTTCACCTATATTTTCAGTGGCATGACTATTGTGCGAGCGTGGTCGTCTTATCTCTGTTTATGTACCCGTACCAATAGTCCCAGCAAGAGCATTGATTGTGAGCAAGTCTCATGCGTCCTTTTCGAGTTTGTAAATCATAAAATTGTAAATGCACAATAGGAATATGAAATTTGTAATTTGGAGATGTATGAAAAATGAGTTTAATCTAATAAAAAATTTAAAAAATTTCATGATTCAATATATGACAATGATCCAACTTAAAATCAATTCGAGACATCGAAATTTTATATATTACTTAATTATTCCTTTGGATAGTGTCGATTATGTTTCAGGAGAGAATTAAATTAAAAAAAAAGGGCTTTGTCATTTGATTATCTTGTTATACCCATTGCAGTTGACCAAAAAAATATCACCTAATTGGCAAAAATTTGGTTGGGGTACCTCGTAAAATACTCGTGTTGGAATGATGAGCTGGAAGTAAAAGAGATTGACTTGATTTCTTTACTTCTGCATTTTCTTTGATTTTTTTCACCATAAAAGACATGTCCGTGAAGATGATTAAAAGATGAGACACTGAATCAACGACCAATTTGAAGAGMTACTTCCTTGTCKTTGCTGTGTTTTCCAGTTCTTGGCCCATCTTTCATTCTCTCAACTTCTTCTCCATTACTGTTATCAGCCCCCTGATCAACTAGCTKTACTGGAGAATGAAATTCTCCATCCTGGCATCACAACAATCAATTTGAGGAGCTACTTCCTTGTCTTTGCTATGTTTTCCAGATTTTCTTGGCCCTAATATGTTGATTCCACTGCCTTTGTGCCACCTTTTTATCAATCGAATTGTGTTCGCGAGCAGCAGCAAAGACATCACCGAGCACCAAACTATGACTGTAACCTCAATTACAACGCTCAGTTGTTCCCGATAATCTTTTCTGGTGTGACTATCAGAATATACCGCAAGTTAGAGCAATTGTAGTGATAGTAATCCATATTACAACCATCAACAACCACATGAGGAGTCTATGCCTGATGGCAAATCACTGATGAGCAACAAAATTGTGCTAAGAGATGAAACAAAGGCTATCGTGTTAGCGCGAAGGAAATATCTGTATAATTTTGGATGATAGTATGCCATAACAGCTTCTCCTGTTCTGTTTGGATTAGGTACTGGATTACCTTGTGAATCGGCTTCTAAGTCTTCCTGCCAAACACCTCCGGCAGGGTTTAACCCTGCTTGAAATGCCATAGTTGCAATTAGTAAGGCCACCACCATTGAATCCCTTTTCTTAGCTAACCACGTCCATGCATAGGATTGTCTTGGTTCTTAAGGCTCCAGAATTTTGAAGAAAGCTTACAATCTCCAAATTCACATCTCCAGCTAAAACGTGTAAGGCCATCAATCCTATTTTTCTACCAATAATTGGATAGTCTGCACTACAGAAACTATTTCCAAGACAATCATATGAAAATCCAACATATTGTTCCATTATCTGAATTGCTTTACAGAATTCTTAGGCAACAACGAAATATAAATTATCATATACAACTTATAGAACTAATATAAACTATTATGAGATGCAATGTTAACTATTAGCAACTCTCGTCTTATACTTTATGGCCGAACCTGATCTCACTATGCTATGTCATAGCAATCGACAGTTAAATTATTGCTCTATCGACCATTATTAATTACTGGTACTTGTGTTATTGAAGGAATTAAGAAATCATTTAACTTATGAGGAGGAGGAMCAAACCTCAATTTGCTTATCGAGAACAGCCAAATGTAATAAGGTCATGCCCTCGTCGTTTTTGGTATTCAGAAACTCAGGATCTTTGATATACTCAATTAGCATCTTCAACATCTCCAGCTGATTGTACTTGACACACAAATGAAAAACGGTCTGTTCCCCCATCTGTCTTCTCCCGAGCTGTTAAGGGCCTGAACTGAATCAAGACTTGCAAGATGTCTCGTTAGCCTTTGATGGCTGAAAGATGTGAAGGGTTTCTGCCATCTCGATCACGAGCTAGACACATATCAGAATTGACACTCAAAATTACTGTTACAAATTCCACATGCCCAAGTATTGCTGCTATGTGGAGAGGAGTCTTATCAGACATTTCAACTTAACTTTATCAAGAACAAATGGATCTTCTAGAAGCGATTGATTGAGAGTTCCGTCGTTGCCTTCAAAAGCAGCAGCATTAAGCCTTTCCTCCATGTCCATTATATCTTCTCATATCTGTGTCTATATGCAGCATCTCTTGAGGTTTATGGTTTGATGTTGGGGAGTTTGCCAGAGTCAAGAACAGTAGACATGTTCATGACGTAGTATCTATAAAAAGGTTGATAGTAGACAATGTTCTTAGCACGTTCGGTTGATTTAAACAATATATATACATAAATATATTTTCTTTTATGATTATTTTGATAGCTCAAGTAAACATGATTTAGTATGAAAAATAGCAAATCATGCAATTTTTATTCTAATACATCGGAAGGTGATGTAGCCGTTTTTTTTCTAGTAATTAAACCAATTTTTAACAACCACTGAATAGGTAAGTTATTTGAAATGTTTGCATCAATGATTTTTGGAATCTCATTTATCCCATGCAACAATTAGCAAATCTTATCGAGAAGTAATTACGAATATTACCGATTGAAATATTTCTTGCAATCTTACGAATATGTAGCAGTAGTACTCATTACACAACAAAAATTGATCTGTTCATGTTGATTGACCTGATACAAAGAGCTCGTCCTTGAGTTTCCACAATCAACTTATTGCCCAGTTTGTGACTATCTCGTTCAACTTCCAAGYACTGTTAAATCAACTAAACATCGCATGTCTCTAGATAGTAATCAAAATCGTTACTCAATCATGAATTATTACGACTCCAAATAACAAAGAATAATCCATATCCGTCCATTCAAAGAAATGAAATATTAATAAATATTTAAACATACAAAATAAGTTTTTTCAAATGTTCTACAATTCAAAATAAGTGATAAAGTCCCCACAAAACAAACATTAATGTTCAAAAAGAAAAAAAAAAAGAATCAAAATGGAACTCTCGACGCCTTCCAAGAGGTGTACTTACTTTTTAGTCAATTTCTAAAAAGAATAAGAAGAATAGTCATTTGTGAGAAAAGCTCATCAAGTGTTTAATAAATAAAAAGGAATATGTTAGTTTCTATTGACGCATGAAAATAGTTAAGGTCAATGATTAAGATAGAGAAYAACGGTTAATTTAGYAGGACCAATGTGGAAAATCTCAGGGTATGAGCAATCAAAACAGTTAAAAAGTTCAGAAGCTGATGGTAGACAAAAAGAAATTATGATAGATCGGCCGATGAGCAAGGTAAAAAAGTCAGTCAAATTGGCAACAATAGCATGAAATCAGGTGATCGGCTCTTCAGCAGGATAAGATCTAAACTATTTGACTGAAAATCAAGGGATATTATCAATCGAGTAACCGATTAAGACAGACGTGAATCGAGGAAATAGCTCAGAAAGAGGAATGTTGGCACAACGGCAGCCTTGTTTCTCGACTCTCGACCACTAATCGGCAAGAACATTGCAAAAAATGGAGTGTAAATACGAAGAGACAAAACAAAGGAAAAATCCAATCAACTCAACAATCAAGCAAATTATCTTCATTTTTACTAGTTTTATCTATTTTTTTTTTTTTGCTTAGCTAGCTTTGTGATTAGCTTTCTAGTATTAATCGATTTTCTTTGCTTTGTTATATAAGTTTTATACATGTTTTTCTGCTATATTTATGCATTTGAGTCTTATTTACWTTCATTRCTGCTTTCTTAGGTTTTAACCACTTACGTCTTTAGTAGCATAATTTAYGACTTTCGTAGTATAACCGATTAGTTAATTCAACTTGTCAGCCTTCTCTAGCTTTATTCTTGTTGTCTTTACTATTTTCCTTAGGTTTAGCCTACATATAATTGCTTAATTTACTTAACTTATTAGTATTCTCCTTAGGTTATATCCTAACTTTTGCTACTTTAGTATAATCATAATCTGCTTCACATCGGCTAGCATTATTCTCCACTTAGCATAATTACTCGGCTAACTTTAGCTATCTTAGTTGTATTTTTCTGTTGTTTGGTATTTTTGGAAGCTTATATCTGCGCGTTTGCTCAACTGGTTTATTCCCTAATTGACTTGAGAAGCTCATTTCTCTAAATACCGTACCTAATTGGAGAAGCTTATTTAGTCAAATACCATAGCAAACAAGTGATTATTTTTCCTGGTTATCTTAGTTGATTTACACACTTTTTAAGGGCTTACTTAAGTTAACTGAAGAACATCACATATAAAAAAGAGTAGCACGAATTCAATAAGTCGATTAGACAGCTAGTTGATTGAAACTCAAATCTCGTTGTGTTAAAAAACTCAGTACGCCGTGACTAGAATAGCCTAATTTTCACAAACCAACACTTTCAAAATACTTTCTTGWGCGAAATGTATAATGAGCTAAAAACTTTAAAAAGTATGCCAATGAATTAGTAAAGTTTTTGAATAGTTTTCATCTACATTAATTAAGTAGATACTTTTTACTTGATAGAACTCTTAAATAGATATATAATTTGTTATAGTTCTTGTGTTCTAATTGTTTAGAATGCCTATTTTTTTTTTTTTTTTTTTTTTTTTTTCATAATTTACAGCAAAAGATGAAGAATCAGATCAAGATAAGTCTAAAATTGTGTCTTGAGCATGGAAAATCAACGAGATAGGAATAAAAAAGGTTAAGGACTGAAGCCGTAAGGTTCTGCTTAAGATTCTACATAAACTACAGCAAAAGGCCCATATAAGGACTTGTGTTTTTTCTTTGTTAATTAAATAAATTAAAAACATCATCTATGTGAAAAGCTTAAGAAAAATGTTGTGATTTAAGATTTTCGATATTCATTAAAAAATATCATTTATTATAAATATTCTCGAGCTTTTTAAAACATGAATTGTCTTATATCAAGTAATATAAAAAATAGACGTTTTTAAATATAAGTATCATCTATTTTGACGCTCTTTTACCTACATAATTTAAAAGTGCCATCATATCAAAAAAAAATTATCGACATTATGAATAAAGTGTTGCCTTAATAGAGGTATTTCAAACATTAATTATAAATATTTCTATATTATAAATATCCCAATACTTTTTAAACACGAGGTCTTATTGAGTAATATAAAAGATGGAAATACTTCTAAATACAAATGTCATCTATAAAACTGTCATAGAAAGTTTATAAAGCGTTTCAATAATTGAAATTGAGTATAATTGGAACTAAAAACTTTAACCAACAAACTATATAGAGATTCAAAATAATTAGGTATATRAGCTCTAAAATGGAAAATGGAACCTGARAGCACCAATGCAAAAAAACATTGATCTAGCAAACATTGCCAACTTTATCAAGAGGATAATTTCCTAAATAATATTTCCAGTCTAGCAAATAACAAAATAACTTGAAAAGGGAATACGTTCAATAGTAATGGACATTATATGCACATACATGGTATCTTTATTATCCATATAAATCTAGATCACAAATAAGCTGTGTTTACATATGGAGCGGCAGCTATATTATAGAGATGTTACTAAGCAAATCTTCACAACTACATCCTCAAATCAGTCAAAAATTATAGCAATTTATGAGACAAGTCGAAAATGTGTAGGGTTGGAAAATAACATATATCGAACGAGACAAGACAAAGTATATCTTTCCAAAATTCWTTGATATACATGATCTTAAGAAAGCGATGACACTCAACAAATTGGCTCGAGTGACACCAAATCATTGTCAACATCTACATTCAGGGAATTAATACATCAAATTGGAATACATTGACTCAAAGACCTTTAGTAATCTATATTAGGAGAAGTAAGTCTACTCTTTTTCCTACGTTAAGGTTTTGCCTCACTGAAGTTTTCTAACAAGGAGCAGTCATTAATATTGCAACATCAACTATACTCTTTTCCCTTAGTTTGATAGTAATTTTCTCATTGGGTTTTATCCAAATAAGCTTTTGTTTTTTGAGATATTTATTGTATATATTAGTAATTCAAGGGAGAGTATTATAATTAATATATTTTTGAATGACCTTTCTACACTAAAAGCCCTAGGTTTTAACTCGTAAATAGAGGGATAAGCCGATGCTTCTCCAATCAAAGGATAATTGATGTTTTGGTTCTTTAAAATTGTGCGATCTAATTTATTTTCAGTGTTCTTTTATTCCTTAATATTTATATGCCTTATGTGTTTGTTCAATTTGATGCAAAAGGACCCATTCAATTATCAAAACAATATACCGCTATTTAGAACTTCAAAAATTTCATAGTTGATTATGTTTAAGTTTTGTTTTTTGAAATGGAGGTATTTTTTTCCTAACTGGTAATAGCTCTAATTCTTAATGTTATTGGTAGATTAAATTCTAAGAGTTTATCTAGAAGAGATGTTTACCGATTATAGAAATAATGAAAAACTGTCTCTCAATTACCGAGGCTCTAACTAAGGAGAGATAGTGAATTATGTTACAAGAAAAATGGGCTTTTGCGACTAACAAATATGTTGCCAAAATATGATTTGCGACGAATTCAAGTCCCGTAAAAAAGAAATCGTCTATAACATTCCTTGCAAAATTTGCTAGAATTTCCAAGGGAACTAATTCAAATTTTAAAAATAAAAACTTGAAAATATTGGAATGCATTTGCAAATCCTTCATAAATTTGCGACAAAATTTGCATTAATATTTAAAAAATATAAAATTTAAAATTAGAAATTGCGTTGCAAATCCTTTACAAATTTGGAAAGGATATTTGGTGTATTTTGAAAATTTAAATTGAAAATTAATGAAATCCATTGCAAAACTATGGCAAATTTGCCACGAAATTTGAAATAAAATTTGAAAAGTAGATAATTAATTCAATGCAAATTTTATTTTTTAAAATTTAATTATTACATAATTATTTTACAATAATTTACATGCATCAAAATAAAGCTTAAAATAATTATGAGAATTGTACTTTTCTATTAAACGAGCAATTAATATTTAAACCACCAATCAATGAGGAAGATTTATCAKGTCAAATGTCCTTATTCAAACCATTCTTGCATGTCAATTTAGTTTAGGAATCCAAAAACCATCATATAAAACTACAAGAAGAAACATGAAACTCAAGACCAATTAAATGCTTAGGACTTCACATCTACTKGGCTTCTTGCTTCTTTGCTGGGAAGTTCAACAAGAACTTCTTTCAAGCCTGAAAAAGCACAACTGATCAAAAAATAAATCCACTGAACRAGTTCATCCACCAATCCAAAAGTGATGAAGGTATCCCAAAAAAAGGGCATCATTTTAATCACTAGTGCAACCCTTTTTAATCACAAAAAGAAGTCATTTTGAAGCTTCAATTTSACACCTAAGATTGAACACTGCCAAAAAATAAGAATCATCTTCAAGACTCTCAAAAGGGATCAGAAAAAATGAATCTCATCAGTTCAATATTTTTAATATATGATTTTCTTAGTCTCATATAATCTCAAAAGTCTCATATATGACTTCCATGAAGTTGTGCGGAAATGACTAGTATGAAACAACACAAAAGAACATGAAGCTGGATTTCCCGGCCATTGCCTTTTGTGAAGTACAACAGAAAGAATGGTATAAAGGCTTGACAGCTTGCTTTATAGACAAGAAGACAAAGGTGAAAAGAGACTGATAAAATGAAAAAAAAAAAAAAAAAACCATAAGCTTAAGGCTTTAACACAAAATTTGATGTTATCGTTGCAAGCCAATAAAATGCACTTCATATTTTCTAAGCTCAACCTAGGAATTACCTTGATTATAGTTTTATTACTACTAGTGATGGTCTTACTTCAAATTTAGTTTATCTATTAGAGGTTTCTTGAGTAAGGGTTCATAATTCTCTTAAACAAACATTGACTTTGATAGTAGGCAATATTCAATTTTAATAATCAGTTTTCATATGATGTATTGGCATATTCCTGTGCTTTAAACAACATATATGAATAAATATTTTTTATTTTTTATGATTATTTTAATAACAAAGTAAACATGATTTCGTACAATAAATAACAAATGATTCAACTTTTATTTGAGTATATGCGGAGGTGATGTATTGTGTATTGACTTGAAGAAAGCAGTACTCCGAGATATTTGAAAGAAAAATGGAAAAGTATAAGTAATTGTCAAGTTTAGCTCATTGTAATTGTTTAAAACAAATCTCTCTCATCTTAGACATGCGTAACAAATAATTAATTTTAAAAAAATATTATAATCTCTTAAATATTACCAGATTAAAAACTCAATTCATTGATTCTTTTCCTTAGAATTCTCAAGATAAATGTCTGAACCTCTTCCTCTTATATTTATAAACAAAATAAATTGATTTGWTTGGTTGAAGTCCAGTTTCATCTAGGAATGACATGCCATTACTTGATTCGCGTGTTGTATTCTTAATTTTCATTGGCTGAAAATTGTCATCCTTGACACATGTCAACCTTTGCTTGGTCAATATGTCAAATACTTCCTAAATAAGTTATGAAAATTTTTTTTCCCTTTTTTCTTCAATCGTTAGGCCTATTTCTCTTTAGCCTTCATCTTTTTCTTTTCTTTTTTTAAAACTCTATCTAATTAGATAAATATATACAATCCAATTTCATATGATATAAACTCTAGTCTAAACATATTTTACATATTGGAATTGGAATTGTCATGAAACTTGTCTCCCTAATACTAATATAATTCTCATTTCTTTTTATCTATATATACACATTAATTACATAATCTTCTCCCTTTTACTTTTTATTGCATCGCCAACTTCGCTACCTTGATAAGTCTTCTTGTATATTTTGTCTCTTGTACGATGATTCTTTATTGTTGATGTAGCATTTGTTCTTGCACTTGCAAAGCTTCGAGGGGGAACCTAACAAGAGAAGGCGAGATTCGTCATCGTTGATGTAACATTTATTCTTGCACTTAAGAAGCTTTCGGTTTCAAATCGGCGGTCTGTGGTCAGCGCCATTGCCGACCTAGCCGTCCGCCAGAGGYGCGCGATCCGCGCCTACCGAATCCATAGCCGCTCKTGACGAAGCTATTCYTGGCCAAATTTTCCATTTTCTTCTTCTTTGCTCGACCAGACCTTGTGCCATTGTTGTTCTACCTGTCGGCGGAAGCCTTGCTGGAAACAGGTTTGTGAGAGGTTGTTGCTGGGCTAACAATCGCCCAGCAACCAGGCGCCTAAGTGCCCAGCAAGCGCCCAGGCACCCAGCAACTACGCGTCAGACGCCCAACAACAGGTGCCCAGCAACAGGCGCCCAGATGCCTAGGCGACCAGGCCCCGTGTGCGACCAAGGCTGTTGCTCGCGCACTCCCTGAGTGCACGCCCAGGGCATAACGCCACTTCCGCGACACTTGGATTTTGTTGATTTAAAGGTAAAAATATTATTATTCAATATTGAAATTTATGACCTATGTAATTATGTCCTAAAGTGAAATTGTGCGAGAATATAGATTAGGTTTAATACCCAAGTTAAGGAGTTTAAGTTGTACCTTTAAGAATGTGATGATTTGGTGACATGAGAATTAAGTATGGACTAAAAATTTACAAATGATGTTCATGGAATAAACATTTAATATTTAAGCTTGGACAATCGTATTTAATGGAGCTTCGTCTGTAATCACAATTAGGTCGTTCTTAGCGCATTGACGTCGAGAGCGGTCGAGGGATTTCGCGTTTCAATTTAAATAGGAACCTTTAACGTAAAGGACTCCAAGGAAGTAAATTCTCACATTCTCATTAATGCATATGTATTGATGTTTTTAAATACCTTTCCGGTAAGTTGAATGTGTTGAAACTGAATTTTATGTAAGTAAATTCCCATATCCGCCTACCTTTTTCGTTATGTATCATGTGGTGAGTGTATTGAAATGTGTTATATTGTATTGAATGATTTCACATAGTATGTATATTTTGTACTGTTATTATGTTGAATGATGTTTATATACRATTTTATGTAGTTCATGTCATGGACATGTAGTTGTGGTATTCTACATTATTCCTGGCATGAGCCATTCATACGTTTAGGAAGCGAATGGTTTAGGAAACAAATTTTGAAAGGGGATGAAATTTTATACATGTATTATGTTCAGGAAAATATTAAAATTTTTGGAAAKGAGTGTAAACTTAGCCATGAAAAATGTGAGTGGGAAATGGGGCATGGGGGACCGGCGCACCCGACCCAACCCTCTTGGAGGGTAGGGAGATATGTAATGTTCACCTCTTTGGAGGTGAAAAGATGAAAGGAGAAGTAAAGTAATATTAACCGCTTTGCGGTTCTATCGGTAGAAAATGTGATTGAATTTCAAAGAATAATGGCCCACTACAAGCTTACTGGTAGGCGTTACACTAAGTGAGCTCACGACTTTAAAGGAATTGAAATGCTTGAAAAGTTCTTACATTTGAAAGGAAAGCTTTTATGAGAAAGTTTATAAAAAGGAAATGTTTTAGAAAGCTTTTATTGAGGAAGTGAAATTTCATAACTTATGACACATAGGGCATTATTCTTGCATTCATCCATAGGATTTTYTTACAGAGCTTCATAGCTCATTCCATTTCTTTCATTCTGCATCTGAGGTGATGTATAGCCAGATGGTGCGAAGAGGTCGCTTATGGGCAAACGATGATACCCCGAAACATTTTCTAAATAAATTTTACTGAATAAGATAGAATAGTTTTTGTGTATTATTATTAAGATATTCTTTATTGGCCTAGCCTATCATGCTTTAAATTCTTTTGGATTTTGTAAATTTTCGTTTTGATAAATGTTAGGTTGGTAAGGAATTTGTTGAAAAATATTACTTATTATATTGGATGTTTGTTGGGTTTTGAATGCATGTTGTTTATGGGTGTTGAAAACGTTTGAGAATCTTTTGAATRTTTACAGGGGGTAGTCATCGAAATTACAGAGAAAACTCTGCCAAATTTTTTAAAAAAAATGTTTTAGTCAAAGGTTCAGATTTGTTTTTATTTCATACAATGATTGATAGGACTATGAGTAAGGTCAGTAATACTCTCAACTTAGAATAGTTCCTAATCTGGGGGTGTTACATAAATGGTCTACCTCTTACTTCATACAGTGAAAGGACAATGCCTTCTCAAAGGCAATCTGTTGTTGTCGCCATTTCTGAGCTCCATGGAGGTGATATTGCAAAAACTGCTCAACTTCAATATCTTCAACTTTTGCAGTGCCAAGTTGCTGAGAAGCTTACTCGAACATCAATTGAGTCTATTTATGTTGTTGAAAGAGAAGTGCTAATAGTATTTGAAGAGATGAAAATACTGAATTCTGTTAATCTTTTAGCCTTCAAAAAGTATTTGGTTGACCTTTTTGAAAGGGCTCGCAAATATGACTCTTTAAGGTCCTCTGCATGTGACTTGATGACTAAAAAACCACAACTTGTGTCTCTTTCTAGAGTCAAGTCGCAACTCATGGAGAGCTTTTCGTGAAAAAATAGCAAGTCAAGTGGAGGGTTTCTTCAAAAAACAAGGGGCTAGGTCAATAATTTCCACAAGCACAAATTCCACTCAGTGAGTGCTGTAGCGAAACTGACTCTTTCTAATGAATGCGGAACATAAAAAAATTGATGTCATAATTGAGGTTTTGAATAAGACGACCTCCATCATATCACATTCTGTGAGATTTGAAAATCCGAGGTGAGCAAAAAAACGACATCTGTGAAATCAACTGTAACAACTCGAGATTAGAAACCATCCTAAGTCGAGAGTATTACTTATTTTACTCATAATCATATCAACTACTATAGGAAACAAAARAAATCTRGACACTTGTCTAAAATGTTTTATAAAAATTTGGACAGAGTTTCCTTGTAATTTCAACAATTACCCCCTGTATACATTCAAAAGGTTCTCAAACATTTTCAATACCCGTAAACAACATGCATCCCAACCCAACAAACGTCCAATAAAATAAATAATGTATTCCAACGATCTTTTACCAACCTAACATTACAAAAATTGAAATTTGCGAAACTTGAAAAAATTTAAAGCACGATTAGTTAAACCAATAAAGAAATATCTTAAACAATACATAAAACCTCTCTAGTCAATCCTTTATCTTATTCACTAAAATTTATTTAAATAACACTTCAGGGTATCAAGGCTTGCCCACAAGCAACCTCCACGCACCATCTAACTACACATCACCTGAAATGCAGAATGAAGGAAATGAAATGAGCTATAAAGCTCAATAAGTAAATCTCATRGATGAATGTATGTGAAATGCACTATATATTATGAATTCATAGTTTACTTCCTCAATAAAACTTTCTAAATACTTTCATAAAATTTCCATTTCAAAATGTAAGGACTTTGAAAAAACCTTTCCATTTCATTAGAGTCGTGAGCTCACTTAGTGTAACGCCTAGCCATTAAGCTTGTAGTGAGCCATTATTCTTTGGAACTCGATCACATTTCCTACCGGTAGAACTRCAATATGGTTAACATCACTTAACTTTTCCTTTCATCTTTTGACCTCCCAAGAGGTGAAAGTTACTTATCTCCCTACCCAATAAGAAGGTTGGGTCGGGTGCGACGGTCCTTCATGCCCCATTTCCCACTCACATCTTTCATGGCTAGGTTTACACTACTTTTCAAAATCTTAACATTTTCCTGATAATAATTCATTTATAAAATTACATTTCCTTTCGAATTTTATTTCCTAAGCCATTCGCTTTTTAAATATACGAATATAGCTCATTCTAGCAATGATGTAGAATACTGTAACTACATATCCATGACATCAACTACATAAAATTGTATTTAAATACCATTTAACATAATAACAATACGAAATATATATTACAGGAAATAATTTTACACAATCATAACACGTTCTATAACACAGTCCAATATAGTCACAACATAACACACAACGAAATAAGTAGGTGGGTATGGGGATTTACTTATTTGGAGTCCATGTTAAAATTCTTATTTAAATTGCAAAGCGGAGTCCCTCGACCGCTCGTAACGTTAATGTACTCAAAAATGACCTAATTATGATTACAAAAAGAAAATTCATTTAATACGATTGTCCAAACTTAAATATTTAACGCTTCTTTCATGAACGTCATTTGCCAAGTTTAACTCATACTTAATTCCCACATCGCCAAACTATCACATTCTTAAAAGTACAACTTATTTCATAGCCTTTTACCTTCTCAACAATTGATAATGGTAATACCAAAAATAATACATTTTTAAGTYAAAAAACATTCTTTATACAATTTAAACTTATCCTTAGATCARATATTAAACCTAATATATGTTCTCCCACAATTTCACTATAGAACATAATTACATAAGTCATCAAATTCCAAAATCGAATAACAATATTTTTACTTTTAAATCAACAAACTCTAATTGTCGCAGAAGTGGCGTTGTGCTCTGGGTGTGCGCTCAGGTAGCGCCCGTGCAACAGCCTTGGTCGCTCACGGTGCCTGGTCACCTGGGCGTTTGGGCCCCTGGTCGCCTGGCCGTCAGGGCGTTGGTTGCTGAGCGTCTGGTGGCCCAACAATTGCCTCCAACAGACCTGTTTCCGGCAAGGCTTCCGACGAGTGGTTCACTGGAGTTGCAAATCTAGAGAGATCCAGTCAGTGAGTAGCTTCCCAAGGAGATCAGCTACCAACCGTAGCAAACTCTACTCCAGAAGAAACCCTGAAGCACTCAGTCAAGTAGCTGAGCAACGCCGGGCGGCGATTAGTGACCAAGACAATAACAATCAGACATAGGGGGGAGAGATCGGGTCTGTAGGTCTAGGCTCAAACAAAGTCAAGATCATCGATGACTCATGCACCTGGGCGAGCAGCAGTGGTGATTGGCGAGTCTTCACTGTTTTGGTCAAAGCCGACGAGTTGGAAGCATCCCGTCGAGCAATAAGCAATTATCAAACAACCAGGTTGAGCACGGCTTTGGACAGGGAAGACGGATCTTGGTCGATTCGAGTCCGCTCGAGTCGTGAAATTATCCTTTCTTCCGGCAGCAAGTCACATCCGTCAAGAGGAGATCCGTTCCAGTAGTAGATCAGATTGGGCAAGTGGCGAATCTACAAAGAATGGTTGAGTGAAGGGATAGGAATCAACAAGCAACGGTACTAAGTCGCGGGGCAGAGTCCTCCAAGCAGCTGGATCTGATAGCTCGTTGCATATCTAGGCGGTGTAGCACACGTCGACAAGTGAAAGGCGAAGAAGGTGGTGATCGACAGCGAGAAAAAAAACAATGCACACGGCAGCACACACAGCGGGAAGGGTTTGAGGAAGAGGGTAGATGGCATTAGGTTAAGCCGATAAGTTTTTTTTTTTTTTTAATAATTTCAAACTTGGGCCCTAACCCAACCCTTTGGGCCTCCCCATTCCATAACCAATCTAGTCCATTAAATTAAATTCTACATACTTTCCTTTCGATTAACATCTAGTTTCCGGATGAGAAACGAATAAGCCTAACAAGTCGAGCCACTAATCAAACAAAGACCCTCATTCGATTAACACGATAATCCCATACTTATTAAACGTATGATAAAATAATAACCACATAGAAAATTATCCAACCCTAGTTGGCACACATAATCATACCACCATACACAATTCATAAAAAGTAAAATTTCGGCTATTACATCAACAACTTGCAAGAGGAACTTGATGCTCTTGGAAAGAGAAAGGAACTTGAAGTTGAACCTGAGAAGAGCTGTGAAGAGTTGAAAAAAATGTGAAATTGTGTGTTCTGCCTAGAGAGATGAGGTTGTTGTCATTGAAAATATTCCCTTTCAATTCGAAAAGGCTGTAAAGAACTCAGAAGATATGAAGGAGCTCCTTGAAGTAAACAAACAAGAGATAATTAATTATAAGTTCCATGTTTCAATGAAACTTATTTCATGCCTGCTACTTAAATACTTGTTTACATGTAATGAATAAATAAAGTATGCATTTTCTTCATTGTTACTCTTTCTCTTCTTTTTTTTTCCTTTTCTTTTCTTCTCTTTTTCTTTAATTTTTTTTATAAATTGTTTACTTAACCAAAGACTGTCCAGTTTGTTATGTTATCCCTTGGAATGGAATYAAGTGAAAACGTAGTTTAAGAGTGTGAAAAAATTTATAGAAAGGGTCGTACACAGTTTATACTTTTACGAGTCAGGAGTATCCATTTTTATGAACTTGAACAAGTTAGAGTGTTTTAGCAATTTTATCATATGCGACACCTTTAGTGATTATTTTTTGTAGTTTTAGCTCATGCAGGCTAGGAGCATCCATTTGTACCAACTTTGACTTGTTGGGATGTTTTAGCAATTTCACCAAATGCGATACCTTTGGCGGTTATTTTTTGCAATTTTAGCTCTGGCAGGCTAGGAGCAATATCCAATTTAAGCTCATACAGTCAAGGTGCATCTTGAATTTTTGTTGAAATATTTAGACAGTTTTAACCCTTGTCAAGGAGTAATATGCATTTTAGGCTCATGCACTACGGAGCATCTTGCTTTCAACGATAATAACGCTTCAAAAAGTTGTCATTGATGGCTAACGCTTAATTCATCTTTGTCAACAAGTTTGTAAAAACCACTTGAATACTTCCTGCAAAATATATGGACCGTCCTATTTTGTTGTAATCTTCTTTATCTTTTGAGGGTATACGATCGGCCTTCAAACTGCAAACACCATGTCACCAACTTGAAAAGAACAAGAATAAACTTTCTTGTTGAAGGCTTTAGAGATGCGAGCTTGATACGCTCCAAATGTTGTTGCGCTTCCAACATTTTTCATCGAGTACTACTAACTCTTCAAAATGTAAGCGCACATTTTCTTCTTTTGCAAACCCTTCTTGTACAGCTATTCTTAATGAATGTAATTGATATTCAAGAGGAAGAACTATTTTGTCACCATAAACCAATGCATTACAGCTTAGCTTGTGTTGGAGTCCGAAATGTTATTGAACACGCCTAGAAAGCTTCTCTTATTTTTAGATGGTAGTCTCTTTTTAACCTATCAAAAACTTTCTTCAACAAATTGCATATAGTCTTGTTAAAGGCTTTGGCTAATCCATTAGCAACTACATAATACATCGAAGAATTATATTGCTTGAAGATAAAATTTGCACGAAGTCTAGTCACTGCATTATTGCGAAAAGAGTTTCCATTATCAGTGATGATGTATTTTAGGACTCCATAGAGATATATAATGTTCGCGTGAATGAAGTCAACAACATTATGCTTTTTCACTTCTCTTAGCGCCATAGCTTGAGCTCATTTTGAGAAATAATCTATCGTAGCTAAGATGACACATGTCCAACATATGACTTTGGTAATGGGCCAACTATATCAAGTCCCCATGTGTCAAATGGCTAAGATGCGGCTGTTGGATGCAACAATTCTGGTGGTTGATAGATGTAATTATCGTGAATTTGACAAGCTTGACATTTACGGGCATATTCCAGGCAATCCTTTACTATTATATGTCAATAATATCTCATTCATTTAATCTAAAAATGGAGTTTGGGTCCGGATTCATGAGCTTCGCAGGCACCAGAATGAACTTCTACTTTGCCTCATCTTCTTCTAAACAACATAAGAAGACTCCTTCAAATAAACGTTGATAGAAGATATGTTAGGAAGTAAACAAATCTTGGAGCCCATCACCGAATGTCACTTTCCCTACGTGATTTTTCAGGCCGAATATCATAAGAAAGGTAATCGATGATTAGTTGATGTCAATCTTCCTTTTCAGCATTGCTTGCTGAAATAACATTGATTATGCTATCTGCTTCTTCTCCTTCATTATCTTCATCTTTATTTTCTAATAAAGAGGCATAAACCAATCTTAACAAATTGATATTTAATTTTGTAGATCCAGCAAGGAGAGGGTAGAAGCTAGTTTTGCCAAGGCATCAACTTGTCTGTTTTCATTTCTTGGCACATGTTCTATAGTTGCATCACCTAACCATTCCATTATTTGTCATACATACTTGCAATAAGAAACGAATTYAGATTTCTTCACGTCATAAACATCAAGAACTTGAATGACTATTAGTGTTGAATCTCTRTAAACTCTAAGTTGTAACTCTTGCAATTCATGGTTATTTCCAACCCAAGAATGAAAGCTAGATATTCAGCAACGTTATTTGAACATTGTCGAGTCAAAGCAAACAAATATGGCAAGATATCACCTTTGGGTGTAACAAAAAATTTTTCAGCTCCAACATCGTTCCGATGAGCAGCTCCATCAAAATACATTTTATATTGAGGTAAGACATCAACCAGCAAAACATCTTCATCTAGAAAATCATAAACCAAGTCCCTTTCGTCAGGTATGGGGTGATCAGCCAAAAAATCCACAAAAACTTGCCCTTTCACGGCCTTCTAAGAAATATAGACTATCTCAAATTATTGTAACTATAGGAACCATATCACCAAGTGATAAGAAAGAGCAAGTTTGGTCATTACATACTTAATCGAATCTGCCTTTGAAATGAGATGCACCATTTAACTTTTGGATTGCGAAGATGAGAGCCAAAGATAACTTTTCTATCGGCGAATACTTCAATTCACTTGGAGTCATGATTCTACTCAAATAATATAAGGCATTTTACCTTCCTCATTTTCTTGAGCAAGTAAAGTCTAGACAGAACATTCCTGGGTAGAAATGTAGAGCAACAAAGCTTTTCCTATATCGGCGCAACCAAAATGAGAGATTTCATCAAGTAAACCTTTATGCTTTTAAATGCATTGAAAAGCTTCGTCTTATTCAAAATGTACTTTTTGCATTAATCTATTGAATGGTTGACATCTATGACCAATATTTGAGATGAATCATCACAAATAAACCAATTTCCCTTACAAGCTTCGTATATCATGCATGTTTCGAGACTTTGGCATTCTCAATATGGCATCTACTTTGGCCTAATCGATTTCAATGCTGTGTTAGCAYACAAYGAAGCCTAAAAACTTTCCAAAAGTAACTCCAAAGGCACATTTCAAAGGATTCATCTTCAATTGATAGCCATCTAGTCGTTCAAAAACTCTCCTCAAACATTTTAAATGATCATCCCATTTTTATGACTTTACAACTAGATCATCCATGTAGCATTCAACGTATTTGTGAAGTGTGTTATTAAACAAATTCTACATTGCTCATTAGTATGTCGTTTCTGCATTCTTTAGACCAAATGGCATCACCTTGTAGAAAAAAATTTCCTTGCGAGTACAAAAAGTAGTCATCTCTTCATCCCTTGGCACCATTCATATTTGGTTATAGCTAGATGATCCATCCATAAAGGATAAAGCCTCATGTCTAATAGTAGAATCGATCATGACTTCAGTAATATGAAAGTGAAATCATCCTTCAGACATGCATTTTTCAAATCTCTGAAATCAATGCATACTCAAATTTGACCATTTTTCTTTCTTACAAGCACAATTCTAGAGATCCACGTAGGGCATTTGGCCTTTGGAATGAATCCAGCCTTGATAAGTTTGTTGACTTCTGCTTCGATTGAAGGGACCAATTCAGGACGAAAATGCCTGTCTTTGCTGGTCTAGCTCCTCGTTTGATGGCCAAATAATGAACTGTAATTTTTAGGTTTAAACCTGAAATTTCTTTATACGTCTAAGTGAAAATATCTCTGAATTCATGCAGAAGTTGAATATATACTTCACTTTCTTTTGGAGATAAAAGAGCACTTATGTAGATTGGGCGTCGATCTTCTTAAAGCTTTCTGCATTGCCAGGAACTTCGGAGAATGTTGAGGTTTTTCCTTCAAAAATGATTGAGATTTGGAAACAACATCACATTTACCATAAACTTCGTTATCTGAGGCTATTTGACTTTCATCAAATGATAGATTTTTTCTTCCAAGGTAAAATGTTGCATCTACAGTACATGCTTCTACCTCCATGAAGGGCTTGTCGTCGGCCATCACCTTCTTCATAGCATCATTATGGAGCTACTTGAAACATTGGTCGAGTGTTGAGAGTACAGCTCCATTGTCATGTAGCCAAAGCCTTCCCAATAACATATTGCAAGAGGTTTTAGAATCGATCACATGGAGCAGAATACTCGATAATATCTYGTCAATTAGCAAATCTAATCGAATAGTACTCAACGCTCTTTAACCTCCTTGATTAAAACCGTTGATCATAAGGCGACTCTGGGATAGTTCTTCTGTGGAAATGTCAAGTTCTTTTAACATACGTAGTGGAAGGATGTTCACTGCAGAACCTCCATTCAGCAATACTCAGTTTATCTTCTTTTCTAGTGCATAGCCAGATGTAAATAGAGGCTGATTATGATGTTTTGAACCAGCAACAAATCATTATCATTGGAAGTTATTGTAGTCATACATGCAACTAAATTTGAAGTACATCCCTCAACTTGCACAAGACAATCCTTTTCAACTGAATCATTTGAAAGGGGAGGGCCAGAATCGTTTACTTTCGCTGGCCTGTGGTAGAACAATAAACATTTCAATATCATCAGTTGATGTTCTTGGAAAGAACTCCCCCATGTAATAGGTCATCGGTACTTTCTTTTGTACGAAACCTTTGAATTGTTGGCAACTTTCTTAGGAACAACCTTATTTCGCTTAAGTACATTCCTTCTCATTGTCTTGTTTCTTTCAATCAACTTCTTATTTGTAGATTTTTTTTTTTTTTCATGGCTCCTTCGACGTTTGGCAACTGTTTAACCTTCAAAATCAGAATTACCAGCTTCGCAACCTTCATGAAGAGACTCAACATTCTTGAGTGGCTTTGCAACCGAAGCTTTCACTGGGCATGTCAAAATTTGTTTACAAGAATCTCTTGTCTACAAAATATAATAGAAAAATAAGATAAATGTGTAATAAAGAATTAAACTTATAAATTTGATAAGAAAATGTTACGATGTAACACCCCCATATTGGAAACTATCTTAACCGGGAATGTTACCCATTTACCCTTACATATATTGAGAAAATTGAGAAAAATAAAAATCTTGAAACTTTAATTAGAAAAAAGRTTTTACAAAAATTTTGACAGAGTTTCCTCTAAAATATCAATATATTCCCCTTTAAATAATTAAAAATTTTCACATCACCATCACCAACATTCCACATTAAATGAAATAACTCCATTCCCCGACATTAACATGTACCAACAAAATGTTCATAGATTTAAAATTCAGCGGAAGCCTTAAATAAAATACATCCAGAACGAATAAAATTTAAACATTCAACTAGTTCATTAATCAATAGAAATTCAATTAATGAAAATGACTCTTGAGTAACAAAGTCTACTCCTAAACGATCTCCACACACCATCTGGCTAGTTATTACCTGAAACGTAAAACAAGGGAACATGAGGTGAGCTACTAAACTTAGTAAATAAATCTCATGTATAAATACATACATGTATCATGAACTATATGTCATGAAGTTCAAAAATTCACTTTGTCAAAATTTTTCAAAATTTTTCTTTTAAAAATCATGAGCTCACTTGGTATAACGCCTAACTATTAAGCTCTACATGGGCAATTATTATTTGGAGCAGCCCAATCACCTTCTACTAGTAGAACCGCAAAGCGATTAACATAACTTAATCTTTTCTTGAACATCACCTCATAAGAGGTGAAGAACACATAAATTCTCACCCTACAGAGGGTTGGGTCAAGTGCGTCGGTCATCCACGCCTCATTTCTCACTCGCACCTTTCATGGTCTAGGCTTTAAGTCCCTTTTCAAAATCCTTAACGTTTAGAAATCATTTAACATAAAAAAACACATCTTCCCAAAACATGATTCCTCAAAATATTTTCTTTTCCAAACTTTATTCTTTAAAAACATTTATTTTCTTAAATGCATGATTATGCCCTTGCCAAACATTTGGAAATACTATAGACTATATACATATGAACATAGATCATATAAACTCTGAACTTAAACTTCTCAACATGTCATCAAGTAAAAAAATTCACATACTTGAAATAAAATCATAAACCACATCATGTAAAAGCAATCCAATTATAACAATGAACTCACATTTAATTCACTTAAGAGTAATTTAATTATAAAAACAATACATATGTATTAATGAGAATGTAAGAATGTACTCACTTGTAGTCCTTAGTAAATTTATTTACTTTAAATCGCTAGCGTGGTGTCTTGATTGCTCACAACTTCAATGTGCCACAATTATCCTAATGTTATWACACAAAYAATATTCACTAAATTTGTTTAACCAAATATATTCATTTAACATGGTGTTCACTATTAATATGTTCGTCATTTTTCCTATTGTTGACATTAACTAATAATTCTCGAGTTTAAATTTTATGTCAATAAGAATCGAACTACTAATAGTATAATTTAATTTCATAACTCATAATTGTTCTTAAAACAACAATAATAATCATAATCACAATCACAATATATTACTTATCATACAAACCCTAAATTTCACCTTAAATTATATTCTAACATACTTCTAGAATTATATTCTCCTTTTTCTATATCATACTAACTTAAATTTTTGCATTAAAATATTTCATATTTTTCCTTAATTATTATTACATAATACACAACTTAGGCCATTCGATTAATTTAAATGAAGAAATTAATGATTCACCTTGAATCTCGAACCATAGGTGTGGTATCGAGTTCAAGATATAATGGCGTCTATTTTGGAAAACGAATATGCTCCGGGCGTGCAAACAGATGGCGAACAGTGGCTTGGTCGCAAACAGACAGCGCGCGCGCAACTAGTTTGAGCGGACGGTGCAGGGTGCCTGGTCTCCTGGGCACCTGGTCGAGCGATAATGACGAGAACAGAGGAGATGGAGTAGTATCCGGCACGAGCGGAGAAGAGAGGAGAGAGAGAGAGAGAGAGAGGAAAGATGGGACCAGTGAGGGCAGATGGAGGAGGCAGTGGCGGTGAGGGGTTAGGTTTTATGTTTAAGAAAGAAGATGAACAGTCATATTCTTTGGGTCATAAATAAATAAATAAATATATATATATATTATTTTTTAAACTAACTTAACCCTAACCAAAATTCCTTCGTGAGCCATTTTTATTCCTAAATCAATTAAACCCAACTAAATTCAAATATATTAATTGTCTTCTGACCGAAAGTCGAACTTTAAATCCGATTTTAAATTTGGATGAGAAGAGAGCAGACTCTAACGAGTCAAGTCTAAATTAATTAATTAATTATTTCTAATTAAATTAAACTAATAAAATTTTTCTTTTAAATAGATATACTCACACAATAATGCATAAATAAATAACCAGTCATAGAAATAATTACTTTATTTCTAATTGACATATCAAACGTTACAACCTCCAAGTCCTTCCGCTGCAAAATACTTAAAACAACTAAAAATCATGAATATAATCTAATATGTGGATTATAATATAAATTATATAATTATATAAAGTTTGTAAAAATAAAAAATAAATCTCGAGTATTGCATAAAATCTCTAAAATGTTCTCAATTCAAGAATTCAATTTGTTGATTCTTCTCTTTAGAATCTTTCGATGGCTTCGCAACTTGATCTTAGGATTTGGAGAAAAATTTGATACTTTTTCTCCTAAACTTCTTTCAATGTGAATTTGTGTATATCTTCCTCTTTATACTTTCATCTCTATTTATATGCAAAGCGAATTGATTTAATTGGTGAAAATATCATCTAGGAGCGACATAACATTACTTAATTTACCGTGTTGCACCTTTAATTTTCATTGGTTGAACCGTATCAACATTTCGTTGATCAAAATGTCAAATACTTTTTTAATTTTAATAAAAATATTTAAAATTAAATATTAATTATCTAAATAAATTATGAAAATTTAATTTAATAAAATTTTCAGATGTAAAACAACCTCTAACTAGTTCATTCAAATAGATCTTTGTACAGTTCTCTTACCAAGAAGYAATTAAGAATCAAATATTGGTGAACTCCAATCTCTATCTCCTTGTTTCATCGATCAACATATGAAATGTCTGAAAAAAGATCTTCTCCATCACTTCCTTCGGACATGTCTCAATAGCTTCTTCTCCATGAAAAATTCTTRTCCATTCTCTACGTGGCAGGAGGAGGGGAAAGTGGAAATAGGGAAATTGTTAAGAGAAGACTCTCAAAGCCTTATCAGACCATGATTTCATTTCATGACACATTCTGAATCGCTTTCTGAGAAATATAGGCAAGTGGCTAAGATCAATAGTGGCCGAAATTATAATTATCTTAATTTCAGTAACGCCAATTTAAATAATACTCAATCTTTTTAATGTATCAAATAAAAATCAGTTAAATATGATCTCAATATTTGAGTTATCCCATTTTCAAGTCACGCCTTTCCAATTTTCATCAATTMAAGATCCTTTCATTTATAGATTTCAAGTGATCTAACTAAGTTTTATTCGCTTCATTTATAATATTTTTTTATTAGCAAAATCACGTAAATTATAAGTTAAAAGCATACTCTTACTATGAAAATATAAGTTAATAACATTCTTTATATATAATATACTATCAAATGATATTCATGAACTATTGTTTGTGATGTTATTAAATATCTTATTCAACAAATTTTAAATGATGGTATAATTAAAAAAATAGAGACGGTGAAAATATTACTTTATTTATTTCAATATGGATATTCATTTTGTTATCGAATTAATTTCTAACAATATTATARAATCCTAAGAGATAGCTGCAGATTCAACTTTGTGGTTCTTGTTAGGAGAAGAATGAAAGAGATTAGGAATAAAACAAGAGGAAAATATCAATGATGGCTGTCAAGACAAATAAAATTATGTTGAATTTTATTTGTAATAGTTAAGCAATGGACTTTTAGGATTTTTTCGATCATATATTATTATATTATTTAAAAATGAGAAGTTAAAAGAAAAAAAATCCTAAAGAAGACAGAAGACACAGACACTGACCCAATCCAAAATCAGATGGGCTACAGTTCGGTTAGAGCCCATTAGTCGGACCCACTCATCACTCATCACTCATCACTCGTCACCCACAGTATTGGGTCAATCTAAAGGCCGACATACAGCGGTAAACTTCTAAACCGGCTGCACCGGATTTCCTATTATCGGTCGAATCAAAATCCAAATCCTACGGACACAAAATCCCATGTTTAAAGTTCTCGAAGTATTAACCGACACGTGTCTTCTTGATCCCCAAAACCCTCACCTCTTTTCTTCTTCTTTAACACCTCCGCCACCTTTTTTCTCTGTTTCAGTTATATCATCTCTACTCCGCTGTTCTTTCTCGCTCCATATCCATCCCTCTCTCTCTCTCTCTCTCTATTATATATATCTTCCTTTTTGGGAAGCCAGAGCCTTCAGCAGCCACTGGTTTAGCTCGTATTTTTGTTGCAGTTCAGTTTTTGATTCTATTCTCTGTGTGCGCTGATCAGAGATCCTTTTTGTAGTATTTCAATGGTGAACTTGGAAATTTTTGTGAGGAAATGTTTGATCTGTTTATGCTAACTCGCTTTCGTTCCCAAATTTGTCTGCGGAAGMGGAAAAAGTACTGATTCGACATCGGAGTCTCACTCGCAGTTGAACTCACTTCTTCTATAATTGGTGGTCGTAGGTTTTTAGAACACACAGATACAAAAGATATAAGAGCATATGACTGTTTCCTGGGTGATTTGAGCTAGACCCATTTGAATACTCTAGAAATTTGGTAGAGGGTTTAGTGTTACTTTTGCCTTTTGTTTAGGTGGTTTCTAGATTTTTTTCCCTTTTCCCTTGTTTCTTTCTCTAGTATTTCTGTTCCAGGGTAGATATTGAGAATTAGAGAAGAGATATTTATATTGAATAGATCAGACTATATATTTCGATTAGTTTTCTTGCAATTTGAAAGTGGCAAAAATGAGTCTGCGTGCGGCCGAGGATGATTCAGCTTCAGAAATCCATCTTCCGGCCGACATAGACTGGGAGATGCTTGACAAATCCAAGTTTTTCTTCCTTGGGGCAGCCTTGTTTTCGGGTATTTCAGCTACACTTTATCCAATTGTCGTGTTGAAAACGCGGCAGCAAGTGATGTTGACCGAAATGCCTTGTCTAAAAATGGCTGTATCCATCTTGAGAAATGAGGGATTTAGAGGATTTTACAGGGGATTTGGGACTTCGCTCATGGGAACCATTCCTGCTCGTGCCCTTTACATGGGAGCTCTWGAAATGACCAAGAGCAATGTGGGTACTGCCACTGTTCGACTGGGATTTTCAGAGGGATCAGCTGCCACCATTGCTAATGCTGCTGCTGGCTTGAGTGCTGCTATGGCCGCTCAATTGGTATGGACACCAGTTGATGTTGTGAGTCAGAGACTAATGGTCCAAGGAAGCAGCTGTGCTGTTCATGCTGGCAATGCTGCTGTTGCTTTGAAGAGTTACAATGGTGGGATTGATGCATTCAGGAAAATTTTGTATGCGGATGGAGTGAGAGGATTGTACAGGGGCTTTGGAATATCAACCTTGACATATGCCCCTTCAAATGCTGTATGGTGGGCATCTTACTCGGTTGCAAACAGAGCGATTTGGGGTTGTATTGGTGGCTATTGTTGCAAGAAAGATGACAGTGGATATAGACCGGATGGAAAGGCAGTAGTGGCTGTTCAGGGCCTCAGTGCTGCCATGGCCAGTGGTATTTCTGCTTTGGTCACAATGCCACTTGATACAATCAAGACGAGGTTGCAGGTTTTGGATGGGGAAGGGAATGGGCGTAGGCCGCCTACGGTTGTGCAAACCGTGAGGAATTTAGTGAAGGAAGGTGGACTTAATGCTTGTTACAGAGGCTTGGGTCCGAGATGGGCTTCAATGTCTATGTCTGCCACAACCATGATCACCACATACGAGTTCTTGAAACGGCTATCTACCAAGAACCAAGACACCTTTGCTTGACTAGATTTTGCATAACCATTGTAGCAAAGAAGAGCAAGGATTGGGGAGATCATTTGTTTATTTCTAAAACCCTGTCTCCTTGCATATCATTTCCTTGGCCTTCTTGGCCCTGCCTAATTGGCAAAGCAATGTAAATTTTGTACAGATGTAACAATCCTTGTATCCTTTGTAAGTTGTTCAATCAAGAACTTTTTCAAATCATCCAAATTGTGTCAACTGGCATTGTGAACTAGTGTAGAAGTGTAYATATTAGTTTGCAATTCTGCCACGTCCAAATCATTTGGCAGAAGTAACTATTACGGATCGAAGATTTCAAGTCAACATGGTAGCTAGGCAGGCAAAGCTCTTCTTACCCTCCGGACTCCGGTAGGATTTTCTCCTAAAAACCACGAATATGTTCCAATTTTCCAATGGATAGTGACAGGTTCACATAACCACTAGTATCAACTATATACTCTTACTGGTACTCTTTTTGCATTTCTTATCAAGTCCTCTCCCATTATGTATGTATGTCTTGGCACTTTCTTCCTCAGATACAGAAGTGCCATTGTGGTGCCATCTGAGAAGCGGGGAGATCTTTTGTTTTCTTTGGTAACTCTAAGGCCCTTCAATGGTTTGAAAAGACAAATGGCTAATCTCTGGGGCGGTTTGCAGCAGCCCTTGTTCGCTTTTGTGCAATGTTCCCAATGGTCTTGAGAGTCAAATTTTGCCCTGCTAAATGGTGTCTTCCCATGGTTAAATTGGTTAAGACACCTCTTCAAAAAAAAAACAAAAAAAAAAAAAGAAAAAGAAAGGGTGGTTAAAACACAATTTTTGTTATGTATATATATAGGAAAATGAAGAGCTCAATTATAAAACTGTGTTTCCTGACATATTTATTGGATAAGATGAATATGAAATTGCCAATTGGTCATGAAGATCCAGATGGTTTAAGATAGTTTATTTTCTCTGACTTTCATTATCAAATGGTGCTTAATTATTCTAATCGAATCTTGTGGCAATTCCAAGGTAGCATCAACTATGAAATAAAAAGCAACTTTAGTATTTTGAAACTGCTGTCTTCTTCTCGAATGGAAAGAGACGCCATGCCCAACTTGTTTCATATTACCAGGAAAGGAGGGCTGAAATATATTCTATGTAAATTTAATAAAGTTGATTACCTTATCCGTTTGTTCTCRTCATACGTAACAATGTTTAGCAGTTTAAAAGAAAGCAAGAAGACAATTAAATATGATTTAAGATSGTCTTTTAAATTGAGTATATGATTCTTAATTACCAAGATTAGATTTGATCCTCAAGAATTTAAGAGGGTAAGCCWTTGATGGTAAAACAAATCTTTTGGCTATACGCCTAATAATGATCGGGAAAGTACTAGGTTGTTGAGGCCCCCAAAAKGGTCTAAGAAGAAAAGGGTACCAGGATTTGAAGGGAAGTAGATAGTCTGCKACTGACATCAACCTACTCATTCTTATTCAAACTAGAACAGCTTTTATGAAATATGAGATGTTCCAAGTAGCCATTGCTGGTAATTTGGGAACCAATCAACCATGGATGGAAATTGCATTGTCTGCGAAACAACTCTTTGGCCCCAGGTATTTTAGGGCAAAGAAGATGGTTAGAATCAAAGGACAGAAGCTTAAACAGAAGGAATCATTTCTCTAGGAAAATAGTACAAAATGAGCTAAGTTTCATAATCCATTAATTCCCATCTCTGTGGTATTAGACCCACCTTCTTGCAAATTGATCCCGTGGGCATCCGTTGTCTTTTCATGGCCATATCCGGACCACTTTTTCAGTATAAAAGGACTCGATCATAAATGACTTGCAAAAACGCAAATCACTTATTAGAATCTCTATACCAAATTACTAACTTTAAATCTTCTAATTCATTCTCTTATATATAATGATAATATAATATTAATTATATTAATTAAAATATAACGTGTATATATATTAACTCTTAAGATACCAAAAAAATAAAAAATAATTGAAAAAGAATGTATGTACTTTGATTAATGTGTAGAGAATAAAAAAATAAAAAATAATTGAAAGAGAATGTACATACTTTGATTAATGTGTAGAGATTTTAACAAGAATGTCTATTAGGCCCAAATTACTTGATCTCACGCTGGGTAAAGATCAAAGGTCCCTCCTTGAAAATTCTCCTACAAGTTCGTGCATTTACTAAACTATCAAGATGAGCATTCTTTAGGGACACTGAAAAGTTTACCTTAGCAACCGAGAGGACGTTTGGGGATCAATTTCTTGTTTATTCGCAGATCTCAWATCCGGTGGCGAAAAGTCAGTTTCATTGGGAGAAACTCAGCTTTTAAGGGTGGAGAGGCATCCTACATCCATCTTTTATCGCCAGACTAGTCAAACAGGGATGATTCTCATTCTGCACTCTTTTCCCTACCCAGCGTTACCTTTCGTACTTGGCCTCCGGACTTCGACATGGGATAAGTTTCTGCCTCACACAATTCAGGCCGAAGACCAGAGAAAATTTATGAGAGGTGGTGACAGTCGTAACTGCAAATTGGGGGATAGAATTGCCACATATATACGCACTGCAACCAAGCTTTTGGTTCACAGTGAGGCACATTTGGAGCGACTGAATTGCTGATAGGTGATAGGTAAATGATGTTTTCGCGTCAGCATAGACATACCGCAACCAAACTCCTGGTTCACAATGAGGCCCATTTTGGGAGAATTTAGCAAGTAGATGAAGCCAGGCTGCCACTTTAATGCGTACACCATAAACCATTGCATAGAATAATACTTCCACCATAACAGGGAAAAGCATCGAACAGTTTGACGGAATCCAATTTAGAACAGCATTATTGCAAATAGAAAGCTACTCAAGTTTGCAACCTAACATAGTGCGACTCAACCTTAAAACCTACCATAATATATGAGAAAATTTTGAACCTACAAACATATTTTTACCGCTGAGACTAGGATCCAACCTATATTAGACAACCAGCAGGACTCACCATAACACCAAAGGGGTGAATACAACAAATGCCGTCAGGGGCGTGCTCTTTTGTTGCTGCAAGTTGGGCATTTGTATTGCTTAATGTGTTCGGCCCTCGCAGGGGTGATCTTAACACACTTCCCATGGAACCACTTCTCACAGATGTCACAACAAATCCAGAATTCATCTGATGCATAGTTCTCGCCACATGCACCACATAAAGTCTCTCCATGTTCCTCATCTTCTTCTTCCTCAAAACCATCCTCATCTTCATCTTTTAGTTGCGCCCGTGAAAACTTGCCCTGGGAATCACCACTGCGCTGTTCCATGAAGAGTCAGAGTTCAAGTCAGTCAACCAACAAAAAGATACAACAAAAATTTACAAAGTCAGCTTACTCCAAAAAAAAAAAAAAAAAAACCGCCTCCTCCATCCTCTCCCCCCAGTCCTTCTATCTTCTGCTTTTCCATTTCAATATTTGGAAGAAGAGAACTATGAACGCTTTAAAATTCATAAATACTGCATATCAAATCACATTTGACTCTGCCTACAAGCAAATCATACCATCCATATCCTAAATATAAAAGATAACCAACAGTTAATTACCAAATTCCTAAAGTTCCTACAAACCAGTCCAACTTCGAAATGATTTCCTGAAGACAGGAAGCACAAAAGCATTTATTGTAAAGCAAACAATCAAGAACCACTCTAGATTACTATCACAAGAAACGTAAGTCTACCATTATTAGCATTGTCTTTGCAGAACATACAGTGCATTTAAGTGCTCATAGATCAGTTAATCTAAATCCAAGTTTTTCCTGCATTCCCCAAATTTAGAGGGGGAAAGTGGTGGTAGGAACAGAGCATCTCCTCATCCAAGTTGCCCACCACCCCCCCCCCCCAAAAAAAAAAAAAAAAAAAAAAAAAAAAAAAAGACCCCCCATGGAAAATAGAAAAGGTTCACAAGAAGGCAGTTCATCCTGCACTAAAGTGAAGGATTGAGAATCTCCTTTTAGATTCCAAAAGCTGATAATGCTGATACAAGCACTTAAAAGAACCTGCCAGAAATTGTTAGACAAGGGATACTGCAATTGAATTATTTGTTAATTTTGCATTGCCAAACTAATATTCCTCGACTCGGATACTGATAGTAGTGGCTACATATAATTTTGACACAAGGCATAGAGAAACCAATGTTCACTGTGATCTGTGATAAAAGATTTAGTAGCACTTATTCCTATTACGATTATTCATTAATCATTCCATAACGGCTCTTAATGTAGATCCAGGGAAGCATAAATTGAAAAATGCAGCCATAAAATTTTAAATCTAAATAAAGCTAATGAAAAAGAAAATTTTCCCGGACGTCAGCAGTACCTTAGAGTTCGACTTCGATTTGTTGCTACTGTGATTTGACACTGAGGACTTCTCCTTTGTTTGCTTCTTGGCATTCCCCGTGACAACCTCGAATACTGTTGGCAGATCATTTATCATATTAAATAGCCTTTTCCTGCATTGTGAAGACTCAAGAATATTCACTAAGATGGTAAGATTGTAAATTCCAAGAGGTCAACATGACAGAAGAMAAATTCAAACTAAATTAACTGTCAAGCGGCTCTATCTCTTTAAGCGCATCCAAGTCACAGCATYAGTCTAATGACTATTGCATCTGGCATCCAATTTTAGGTTTTCACAGAAAGAAGATATTTTTCGTCCAGTTCAGAAGCAACAGAAACCATGTTAACTGAAAAAGACAAGTGTGAATAACTTCATGGAAAGCGAAAGAATATATTAACATGGACAATCCCTTTTACTTGGAAATATAACAAGAAAATGAAAGCTAAAGCTCTCCACGTACCAGTCTACAAACTTTCACTCAATTATAGAAGCAAATCACTGCAGCATTTACACTTCCAGAAAAAGTGCATATGATGTGCAGCCTTTGACCGCAATCCATATGCCATTTTTGCAGGTGGAGTATCATATAGCTTTACTAATCACATCGCAGAGCCATGCTCAAAGTTTCTAAGTAGTTGAAAGGAATAAGCTATATCCAGACAAAGATTAATGTAATTGCAAATTACAGAAGATTTACATAACATAAGACTGATACACAGGTATTCATGACCTAACTACTGTTGGAAAGATGCCAATTACCAAGATCTATCTTCATAGCACAGTAAAGAGAAAGCAGTACCTGTCAGCTTTGTCAAATCCAAATCTAGCACCAAAGTAGAATGCAACAGCAAGTAGCCATGCGTCGCTGTGGACAGCAACCAAAGATAACCAATCCTTCTCTTGCATGCCATCTCGTGCAAAGTTTATACCTAGAGCAGGCTCTGGAAGCTCTGGAGGCACTTCTTCAGCAGGTAGAGTAACATCCCAGTGCTCATTAGGCAACCCATAAAGACAAAGATTTTCCTTTTCTACAACAAAACATCAAGAAAATTATAATAACCATAGATTGAAGGATTTTAGCAGCATCCAAGCTTCAAGCTTCAAACTTCAAACAAACAATGGTGGCCTACATGAATTGAAACTTTTAAAGATGGCTCAAGTATCAGGAAGTACCAAAATTAAGATCAGTTACTGTACAAGGAAGTACATAAGTGCAGAAGCCAGAATGCCAATAAAAGGATTAGCTTTTGTCAAACACACACACACACACACACACACACAAAAAAAAACCGAAACAAAAACAAAAAGGGAAGTCAAACAGTATTAACAATGTTAGATCTCTTCGGGAAAGATCCAAAAGTAAAAGTCATGCAAATGCCTGAAACAGAGAGCACACAGATTAAAAGATTAAGCTTCAAGAACAAATAGAGAAAACACACGTGTCAAATTTTAGGGCTATATATCAAAAAGAGTTTAAGCACCTCTGTTTTTCACCAAAAAGATGAATGGCCCGCATCATTTATAAGGCTACATGAGAGGTGATGTTAAACAAAATTCAGGGTTCTTGAGTTATACCAGAGAGACACTCTAGTAGGTCTAAGGAATCACTCAAGAATGAAAGGAAATTTGGAAGGAGATGGCACATAAAAAGAAAAGATAAAAACTAAGGAAGACATGCSAGGATCGTGTTCTATCAGGCGCAGAAACCTCTCATAAAGTTGTACAGTCAAATACTTTAAAATTAAAATGAAAGCCATAACAGCTCCATAGCCTTTYATTTATGTAGATTAAAGAAAACAAGCTTTTACCTGCTTAGAACAGCAGTTTAACTCACCTGAAAAAGGAAACCCCATATCCTTTACAATCCGAATTTTCTGTGTTAATTTATTTTCCCAGTTTAGCTCAATCAGGTATGGGCTTTACTCCTCCGACAGTTGATTCAAGATAAAATATCAAATAACATACATGAGAACAAGACGACTTACATGCACTCAAAAAATAAATAAATAAATAAAAAGACCTACTAGAAGAGTCCATTCCCTCCACTACAATCCAGAAAATAGTAATAATAATAACTCCCTAACCRATGGCCGAACCCAGAATAACTTGAATAAAAGAAGCTCRAAGAAATAAACAAAAGGACTTTTCAGTAAAATAAAAACCGCACCAGGGTCGCATTGCTGATAGAATTCTTCAACGTCTACAAAGAATCAACCAAAGTAAAACACAATCAGCAAAAAAATCATAAAAATCAAAAGAACCAAAAACAAACCCACCAAAGGATACTACCAAAATTCAAAAAATAACAGCAATCATTACCACCCACCAGAATAACAACTAAATCTAATTAGCAGTTACCAGCAGTAAGAGCTCTAATTAAGCCAGCTCTTCGACCCTTGAAATCCCTAAAGACCTCTTCCACCGTTCTTGGACTGAACTGTTGACCGGCATCCATCATTATCTATAGTACAGCATAAAATGTTCTAGCTTTGTATATGCGTGATGTGGTAGAAACGAGAGGAGTGTGTTACAGTCACAGATAACAGCAGTGAGTAGAGGGAGGAAGTGCSTGCCTGGAGGAAGGGAGGGAAAATTTTGGGAAATTTTTTGACCTCCGTAACAGGTACAGAGGGAGCGAGYGGAGTGAGAGAGACAATTGTTTGGGTGTTTGAATGGGATTGAAAATGGACAATAAGCTGGATTTGATAGTGGCTAAAGAGTCCGGATGAGATTTTGGATTTTTGCTTTTGGGCTTCTAACTTTTTCTATATAAAAGTTCTCATTSAAGACATACTTTTTCCTGTTGAATTTGGACTCCATCTTAACCCTTTTTGGACAATCGACCTTAAAATTGACGTAGAAAATGGCCTTCCAAATATGGTAACCAACGCTAACGAGTGTGGGGATTAGACTTTCAATTTTTGAATTATTATACTCATGGAGGGGTTCTAAAATTACATCTTTTTTTATCTAATATATATTATTTAGATAAAAATAATATTCATCTCCTTTAACCTCTTGCATTTAATTCAAACTAAAGAATGGATCATTTTTATCCAATTAAACGGGATGTAAATTCGGAATAGAAAAATATAAATTTAATCCCTCCGTAACACTTTTCCAGTAATAGAAAAGTTTGAATAATTATATTTTTATTTATTTTTAGGATCCCATTTGTCCATTGCTTATAAGTTATTACTTTTGTCTTAAAATAATATTTATTGATATATTCTCATTTATTTATTAGGCAAACTTATCATTTAAAAATATTAAAATAAGCGTTAGTTGATCGTGAAAAAAAAAACACTCTGCAAAGTTAACTTAAATAATTGTAAGTTAATGGCATCTTATCCATAAACACTTTCTTTAAACAACTTTGAAGAAAGACCAAAAAGCTCAAAAAATGAAAAACACGGCCTAGTATTTCTTGTTTTGGATAGTTTAGGGAAGGGAAGGAATTAAACATTAACTTATGTCTATGTTTGTACTTTCAAAAGCATTTTTAACTGGTATAAAGGTTTTTAAATTAGGGAAATGTTAGATCATTCAAAGTTGATCCACTTCTGATGCGGATTACTTTCCCTGTCAAATTACATTACTTAATTGTAGTTAATTAATGTTAAAATCACATGAAATTATTATTTCATGTCATACTTTTTAACAAAATTTTTTAAAATTGATTTTCTTTTTCTTTTTTGAAAAAAATAGCAGTTTCATTCAAGCTCTGCAAAGCCGGCTCAGTTTGCATGAATTATTATTATTGTTAGCGTGGCTTGARCATAGTTGCGCCCAGCTAGGTTTTTTTATTCCAATTTTTTTAAGAAAAATTGAAACTTTTTATACAACCTTAAGAATTGAATGCAAGGATTGGAGGAGGTAAATGTTATTTTTGTCTAAATTTTATATATCTATTAATATCGGGTGTGAATTTAGAATGAAGCGGCGTGAATTTAACCTTTCTTTACGATAATTACTAATTACTAATTAAACTGATATTTAAATTACTAACTATTATTTAAATTATTTATTRCTAATTATTAAATACTACATTACTTGTTAAATGGCTCTCAAAAATGCTCTCTCGACTGAGGAAACAGACAAGCTCAACCACAGCGTCCGTAAGTTCAACAAAGGGTTACAGGACCTTCATCAGCATGGGGGACTCCAAACCCTCCTGTACAAGCTATTGATAGCCAAGAGTCTTTTGCAGAGACAATAGAAGATGTTACCCGACGTCTTCCCTTTTACATGAGGATAGTGATGAAGATGAAGAGTTGGCTGACCGCGAAGACATGGATGTTTAGAATACTAACAAGGAGACCTATCCTTGGCTAGCAGTACATGTACTCTCAGATAGTTTTCATTGATTCCGAAGGCCGTGGAGAAAGGCTCTAATAATTAAATTTCTAAGAATGTTCATTAGTTATTGCATTCTGGAGCAACATGTGAGAGATCTATGGAAACTAACCAACAGATYTGGATTGGTTGATTTAGATCGTGGCTATTTTCTGGTTCATTTCCATACCAAATGGGACTWTGACCATATCTTAGAACAGGGGCTCGGATCATCATGGGTCATTACCTTACAGTGTCMAAGAGGAAAATCGAATTTTCGCCCCTCATCGGACCAAATTGCRTTCACTCCGGTTTGGATATGTTTCCATAAGATATTCATCGAACTTTTTGATGAAGAAATATTTCTGGAGTTAGGCAATGATGTGGGAAAAGCTATCAAGATAGATGCAAATACCTTATCTATGACCTGGAGGCATTTTGCCCGTGATTGTGTTGAGGTCAATCTCAACAAACCACCTATTCCTCAAATTCGAGTGTTAGGACATACTTAAACAGGTTAAATACGAAGGCCTATACCTCATTTACTTCTGTTGTGGAGAATATGGACATCGACTGGAAGATTGTTCCTTCTTCATATCAACAACAACCATATATATCGACACCTCCGGCYAGATCTGCTCCTCCAGTGGAGCCACTGGTGATCCAAATAATGGGTCATATAGTCTATGGATGTTGCCAAAACAGTGGCGTCGTCATCCACCACTTCCGCCTTGAAGGCCTACCACCGAAGCTGTCGGGATAGCATTCCAAAATTCGCCACATCAGCAAAKCCGCACATACAATCTTGGGCAAAATTCCAAAGAGGTACACTGCACTCGAACCCCACTATATCTAGGACTAARAATGACACGAGATTCAGATTCTGGATCTTGGAAGATCAACCTCAAGTTTCCTCTAATACCGTTAGCTGAGCAAGTTCGGCCTCGCATACAATTTATACTGAATCCGTCAACCTCTTTGACTTTGGACACTAGCATCCTGAGCCGGTCCAAGCCATAGCAACACACCAGTTACTACAAAAGAAGGCCCAAAAATAAAATCCAAGAATTATGGACAACAATACAGAGTGAAGACCAGCTCAGTCACTCTTTCGGCCCACCAACAACCCACTAGATTTGGCATTTTGGTAGATGTCCAACATCTTGGTTAGCTCGATTCCATCTAGACCTCGGGCCATTCTAGAGACCATAGAAGCTGCCAATTCGGCCACTGAACGTGCTTCGCTCCAACAACACATTCCAACTCCAATACCGATCAGCCCCCCTGCTTTGCCAAGCCGGCAACATGCATGGGGAAAAGATAAGTCACATATATATGTTTTCCCGGATGGAATTCGACGAGGAGAAGAGGGTATGTCAAGCCAAACTCAAACGGAGGTACACATACAAAATGCACAAAATGATATGGGGCTTAATGCTCATATGGAAGTGGAAACAGGGGTTTCTTTCCCTTACCATTTAAAAAATAGTTCTTCAATGAAGATAATAACTTGGAATTGTAGAAGAGAAAATTTCGATAAGATTTTTCAATGTATTCTATTTATGTAAAATTCAAGAACCTAATATCTTATGTCTTCTTGAAACAAAATGTCCTAATAGTAGGGCACAAAGTATAGATAGACCTACAAACCTGATGGAATTTGTTGCTACTGAGGCTCTGGGATTTAGAGGAGGGATATGGCTTACTGTATCAGATCTCGTGACAAGGTAGATTGGATTYTGTATTTTGTCTATGCCTCCCCAAAAAAGTAATATTGTGATGAATTGTGGAATTATTGTATGAAACTTGAATTATTACAAAGCTCAATGCTTACCATTTAATTTAAAAATATATAAAAATATCCTTGAAATAAATAAATAATTACAAATCTCTAGCAATTTTGCAAGGGATTTGCRCWGCCTCTCTCAATCCCTCACAAATAAATAAATCCTYGTCAATCCCTCGTTGATTTGAGAGGGATTTACAATGGAGGAACTATTAATTTAATAAAAATATAAAAGTCCTTCTCCAATCCGGAATTCATTTGCCAAAYTCTAACTCCTATATCCTTAATACTAAATTAATTAAAATTAAAATTCCCTCGCAAATTAATATATCTCTCGCAAATCCCTTGCAAATTTACTAGGAATTTAACTGATTAATCATTAAATTAATAAAATTACAATGTCATCGCCAATCCCTCGCAACATCCTAAACCCTTTAACCGATGCCCTAAATCTCAAATAAATTAAAAATTAAATAAATCCCTTGCAAATTTACTAGGAATTTAACTGATGAATCATTAAATTAATAAAATTACAATGTCATCGCCAATCCCTCGCAACATCCTAAACCCTTTAGCCAATGCCCTAAATCTCAAATAAATTAAAAATTAAATAAATCCCTTGCTAATTYCTCACCCATTGCAAGGGATTTMCTAGGGCTCAATTAACATATGGCTTTTCTAATTTTAATCTTAATTTTTATTTTTCAGAAACATGTCCCTTGCTATTGTGCGAGAGATTTGCCATGGATCAAATAATATATGCTATTTTAATTTTATTTTTATTTTTTTATTTTTAGAACAAGTCCCTTGTTCATTTCTCATAAATTGGTGAGGGATTTGTGAAGGTTCAAATAACATATGATTTTTTTAATTTTTATTTTTTTAAACGAGTTTCCCACTAATCCCTCTCAAATTTGTGAGGGATGTGCGAGGGCTCAAATACATATGATTTTTAATTTTTAATTTWAATTTAATTTTATTTTCAAACAAATCTCTCGCTGRTCCCTCACAAATTTGTAAGAACTCAAATAACATATGATTTTTTAATTTTTATTTTTAATTTTATTTTTCTAAACAAGTCCCTTGTAAATTGGTGAGGGATTGCAAGGGTCAAATAACATATGCTTTTTAAATTTAAATTTAATTTTTTTAAACAAGTTCTTCGTAAATTTGCGAGGGATCTGCAAGGGCTCAAATAGCATATGACTTTTTAATTTTAAATTTAAATTTAATTTCTCTTTTTTAATCAAATCATTGGCTAATCCCTCACAAATTTGTRAGCGATCTGAACGGCTCAAATGACATATGCTTTTGCAATATTAATTTTATTATTTTGAAAACAAGTCCCTTTCGAATCTTTCGCAATTTTGCTAGGGATCTGCAAGGGCTGAAATAACATATGGAATTTTCTAATTTTAATTTTAATTTTACCTTTTTTAAACAAGCCCCTCAATAATTCCTTGCAAATTTGCGAGGAATTTGCGACAACACTTACAAAATATTATGACATGTTATATTACATACCTTTTGCGATAGAATTATCCTTGCTAAACGGTCACTAGGTTTTRTGAAAAAATTTTGAGCCAAATTTGTGAGAGACTACAAGAGATTTGACTCCAGATGCTATTCACTCATAAGTCCRTCGCCAATTTGCRAGGAAATGGCGACGAGATTGTTTATGTTCGCAAATATCATACCTATTTAGGTGGCTATTGCAAATTCATCGCAGATATGCAAGATATTTTAAGTTCCTTGCAAATTCATTGTTGTAAATCCATTGCAGATTTGCGAGAATTTTAAGTTTCTTGTAAATCTGTTGTAAAATTGCGAGGGATTTTTAGCTCTCACAAATTCTCCTTGCAAAATTAGTTTTTTTTTTTTTTTTTTGGTAGTTGCACAAAGGTGGACTTGAGGGGAGCCTCCRGGGGCCCGTGCCACAAGAGCCTTGATGAATTTTCTTTTCTTGACTTTCTTTCTTTGAAGAAAATATTCCTCTTTGCTCATAATACTCAGTGTCGCTGCATTGCATTTTTAAGCCATTGCTATCCATTATAGCAGCATCAAGTGAATCTTCACTTGTTCATCACGTGACCTTCTTTTTTACTACTAGAATCATTTTTCCTACAAAATAGATTATTTGATCTTAGCAATTGCACRTGAATTCTACAATTTTATACTTTTGCACAATTAAAGTCACTTGATTGATTATAGATAATATTCAAGGTAAAATAGTATAAAGTCGTACTTCATCGCATTAAAAAGGGTGAAAAACATGTATATAATCATTAGTAAAATAATGATTTCCCACTCACATCAAGCCTTCCGTTAAAAAATTATTATTTAATGTAAAGTATAATGTAGAACCCTAGTSAGCCTTATTGTTTAGAGGTGATTGAATTTGTTTAATGTTTTTAAACATAAGACTTGACATCCTTTCAAATCCCCACTTCAGTTAAACCTTGACTTAAAAAAAGAAAAAGAAAAAAAGACAACTCATGAGTCACAAGTAAGAGGCCACAATCCGAGGCTAGCATACCTACAATACTCTCAAGTTTGCCTYTGCAGTCTCCCTTTTTCCTGTGCTTAATTTACTGGCATAGATCCTAGCAAATGGATATTCACTTCGTGAACTCTAGTTAGTGACTGATGCTTCTATTTCAATTTCTATTGGGTATGTTTCGTGCTCTCTCTTCCCTCTCTTGTCCGACTTTTATGGTGTCTTATGCATATTTAATTCTGGACTGGAAATTTTTTACTTCTTGATATGTCTAAGAGCACAATATTTCTCTATCAAATTCTTAAACTTGARCTAGTTAACTTGTCCATCAATAGCGACATGATCACTGTGAWAAATCAAACCAGTCTGCCATTCAGCGATTGTGTTRTGCTATCAACACATAAGAAACAATCGACTCTTGAGAAGTTTACTGAAGAAGATTCTGAGCAAAATTATCAATATATTTTCTCCGAATCACCTTCTTCTAATTTYKTTCCTTTTTTCTTCCTGCAAGTAGATATTTGACTTAATTTATTTTTCCTTATTGCAAAGGTAGAGAGAAGAGGCAYGTGAATTTCTTTCCGGATTCAATTAGGATTTAGGGTTCATTATTCATGTAAGTTCAAAATTAACCATATTATCTTTGATTTTTACTTTGCTTATGGTTATTTTTGGGTGTATTTACCTTTCACTTGGTGAATTTCTTACTATTTGAACTAAGATTTGTACAGATATAWTGTTTCTGTAACTCTCTTCTTAATCCGATTTATGTGTTATTTTTTTGGTGCAATTGTGCAATTCTATTTTTTTTGGGTGTATTTCTCTGAATTAACCTAATTTATTTTCTCAAATCTTGGTATGATGATGGTATTTGAGTTATGGTTTAGTTATTTTTGGACCRTGTTTGTTATTGACTAGTCTTGACCTTAGTAACTATGTGATATATGATAGACGAAATAATTTATAGTTATTAATAAATGTGACTATTTTAATRCTTACTGAGCAAATGTTCATTTCTTTGTATCAGTTATTGACAAATTCATCATTAAGCTTAAATATGTGTTTTGTTCTTCGAAACAAACTAGTGAAACTAGTAAAAGGAATTTAAGAGATAAAAGGGTTGAAATAGGAGATGGTTCAGTTATTTCGGGGATGTTAGYTATGAAAGGATTGAATTTGATATTGAACAGTTGCCCTTCAAATCTTGGATTGAGAATCCCAATAGAGAAGTATGATGTCAATGTTCAGGATTTTATTCGGAGAACATATTTTCAAAAGGGTCCTTCTCAACCTAGAGATCATGTATTTCCAGTCACAAGAATTGGTAATAAAGATAGGCAATTTTATGTATCATAGTATGATGAGCATTCGAGTTGGTTGGTAGCATAATATAGCAAAGATGTTGCATTTTGCTTATATTGTTATCTTTTTAGTGATGTATGTCGTCCATTTGTTAACAATGGGTTCTCAAATTGGAAAAAGAAAGAACTAATTAAAATGCACATTGCAAAATCAAGTAGTGTACACAATCAAGCTCAAATTAAGTATGAATCTTTCAAGGATCAGGGRCACAACATCTGATCTTATCTTATTAKGCAATCGAATCAAGGCGAAATGACCATCGTATTTGGTTGAATGCATCTATTGATTGTGCTCGATTTTTCCTATGACAAGGGATAACCTTTGGTGGACATGATGAATCTAAAGAGTTGATCAATTAAGTTTCATGAAAGAATGATGTCCAGTAAAAAAAAAACAAGATTTTTTACAATCTTCAACGTCAACAAACAATTTATAGAATCTATTAAAGGCTATAAGATTCAACGTAGGGGAAGTCTTTTATTATATATAAAAGTTTTACATTGTTGAATGATTGATGTATAAGTCACCTGAACTCATTAATTCAGTGGAATTATGTTTGACACCTAGACGTCATCCCATGAATATAGACATTTATGCTTAACATGTTAAATTCTGTGTTTATTATTTTTAATTTATTCTGATTTATTTATTCTCGTAATTATAAAGTAATTCATTAAAAAGAATTCCGTACTTTGCATCTGGAGTACTTCATTTAATTTCCTCTGCRGTTTTGGGCTTTGGCGGTATTTATCATGCGCTTCTTGGTCCTGAGACGCTTGAAGAATCTTTTCCATTCTTCGGTTATGTATGGAAAGATAGAAATAAAATGACCACAATTTTAGGTATTCACTTAATCTTGTTAGGTCTAGGTGCTTTTCTTCTAGTATTCAAGGCTCTATATTTTGGGGGCGTGTATGATACTTGGGCTCYGGGAGGGGGAGATGTAAGAAAAATTACCAACTTGACTCTTAGCCCGAGTATCATATTTGGTTATTTACTAAAATCGCCCTTTGGAGGGGAAGGATGGATTGTTAGTTGTGACGATTTTAGAGATATATAATTCGGAGAGACATGTATGGTTATGGTTACATTTGTATAGTCTTGGTGGAACTTCGGCATATCTCAACTAAACCCCATCGCGTGTGAGGGTGAATAGATTAACTCAGAAGGGATTAAAATTTACGTTGTCTGGCCTGAAATTGCATTAACAACAATTTATATATATGTATCATTATATATTATAATAGTTCTAAACATATATCTAACCGATGTATTTTCTTTTTTTTTTCATTTTTTAATCTGAATCTCGTTTTTTAAGTATTTCGCGTTGCCCTAATTAATTAATATTTAATGAATAATTGTAAATTTAGTAACCACGCTTGAGAAGGGAGTCATTTATATGCTTTTATTATGGCGCAGTTAGATTAACGAAATCTTGTGTTAACTACACAGGCTTAATAAAATATAAAAATATTATATATAAAATATAAATGAGGAAATGTTTTAGCCGTATACGTATGTGTATCCTTCTATTTCAATTTTGTGAAAAAAATAGTTTTGATCCCCTCAATTTGAAATTTTCAAATTGAAATATTTAACCTATACATTTTAATTAATTTAATCTATTATTAATATTTTTAATTTTTTATTTAATTAATTTAATAATTAAGTTTAATTAAAGATTAATTAATAATTTCTTAAGATCTTTATAGGTCATTCCGGTCGTGTGAAGTCTCAGCTATAGTTTTCATCACATACCCACGAAGCCTCTCGAATCAAACGAACTCTCAATTTCACATTCCAATTTCCAGAATTTTAGGTATTTATCTTGGAGTCAATTTGCTACATGGTCGTCACACTTCAGTACTCAATAAGGTGCACGAGAAACTTGGGGGAATGGAAAATGAAACATTTCCTCGATCTAGTAGATCACTTCTGATCAGGATAGTGACATCTTCTATATCGCCATAGCCAATCACAAGAATTTCCAGCTAAGACACTAATGGAKTTAGAGAGATTAAATTGCAATTTCTTTTGGGGTCACAATAATCAAGGAAATCATTCACACACAGTTACTTCCATTTGGCAGCTTTGCTCTTATTTCCTATCCTCAGACCTTCCAAGTTCTTCGTAGACCTTTCATTTGTATCGGTTAAAGTTTTCATATTTTATGGTTTGATTGATAGCCATAAACCTTCTCAAATGACCGAAAACAATAAACAGACAACTGGAAGCCATAAACCTTTGGTTTATACCCACCATGCGTTGTATATTGCTAACAATAGTTAGTGACAACAACTTTATCATCACTAAATCATCGCGGCTAAAGGATTTCAGTGACGACATTTTAATCTTGTCACTAAAGAAAACTCATTGATGATAAAATCATGTCGTCACTGATGTCCACATCGATTAGCGATAACTATTGTTATCCTTATTACACATTGTCACTACAATCCTTGCCTTGACGCTAATGCAGTGTAATCAATAACGAGTTCTAAAAATTTTTAGTGACAATTTTACTTTGTCATCACTACTAGACAACTTTTATTGTCATAATGCAAGTTAATTTAGTGCAATTTAAGTTTGTTATCTATCGTATTACAACTAATTAGCTATGAATTGAATTAGCTGTCACAAATGAACTACAATTAGTGACAATCTTGGTTTCCATAACTATAGTTACTTTAATTTGTTGTTATCATTGTAACCCACTATTGCAAACCTATATTGTCGTTGTTCCTAACTATTTTAATGACAAATGGGATCACCAAGCAAGACATTTCTAATAACTCCATTTTGCAATACATTAAATAACTCAAAGTAATCGTTGTATCATAATATACATAAGTAAATCAGCACAACTATCCATGAATACATATCCATATTGGTACCAACCCTAAAACAAATATACAAATGGAAGCGTTGTAGTATATACAAAATCCCCAGGGTCAAAATCCGGCTGTACCCATTAAGCAAAGTCAGCTTCAGTTTAATATTCTCTTGACAACCTCATGCGCTTCATCATCTATGGACATAATCACGACATCTTTACAAGATAAACAGTAAAAAGATATTAGGTCAAGAAGAATATGAAAGCAAATCAATTAAAGATYGAAATAATTGTAGCATGATTTTTTCATTTTTGCATACARACTAATCTGAAGTATGGTTGATTTTTTGCTTAATAAATTTATGTGCTTCTGCCTTGTGGCATTGTGGTACCGTCAATCAATAAAACAGTACAACACAACCAGAACTTCAAAGGAGAGTTTGATAACTAAAATCCTTTGACATCCCAACTCAATCAAATAAGAAAGAAAAGCATTATCACCAGCAAGTAATAGCCTACCTCTGGAATAATAAACATGATAAAGAAATATATTCTAACTCTTGAAAACATAAAATCCAACTTCACATAGGAAGAAAGATAAAACTTCCACATGCATCTATAATTCTTCACTATCCATAATCATTAATCCAACAATGTCATGACACTAAAGCCTAGAAAAAAGGGTGTAGACTTCATATTTATATATTTCTAGTGTAAATATCTAACTAATACCAACTCAGAACCATCCAACTTCTCTGGGTTAGTACTCACCCAATCAAATTTCAGAAACATCTCCCATAAACCTGAATACAAAAAATCRGAACGAATCCAACAAATTGTCAAATTGAAATACATAGTGCATTTTTGCTACTGAAAATGGAAAAAAAACATGCTCAATAGAAAAGCACCTATATTTTCGTAATAGATCAAAACGGGGAGATTGGATTCATAACAGATCAAAATGTGGAATGAAAATAAAGAGAATCAAATGAGAATAAATTTGCTACCTATAAATTAAGTTCAAGAAAATCCCAGCATAAGGGAAGAGGTGAAAGAATTCAGTTACTTTCTTCTTTCAAAGCTTCAGCCCGCTGAGCTAGTTCGTCACATTCTGCCTGTCAATGTGCAGGTGCCGAGAATTATTGATCTCCATGCAATAGRCTATAAAAATGAAAACTATCCAAAAATAAAAAAATAAAAAAGCAGTTCTAACTTGTYATCACAACCTCGACTGTCGAGCTAATTTTCTATGATTTCTTCTCTGCCTTTTAATTTCCCTTTCATCCTGAGCTTAAGTGAAGAAGTCAAATGGAGGTTCCAGAGAGTATCTAATCACTTGTGAAGAGGTTCATTTTCAAGAAAAATAGAAGAGGTTCCTTCAATGAAATGAAGTCTTTGAGCTGGAAAGCATTTTCCTAAATAATCAACTCTAACTGGACCAAATTCACACACAATTGAGAGGAATATAGGAAGAGATACTACTCATACTGGAGGTTCTGTAAGGGGTATACCATAAGATGAATACCATTACAGGATTTTAACCTTACTATTCCACTGATGTCCTTCTCATCACCAAAAACTTCCTCCATAAAAGGAAATGGTATGAAATTGAAAAGGAAAGAGAAGAAAGGGAACTAAAGAGGGTAAAATGAGTAAATAAGGATATGAAACAAATGCTTTAAAATATGTTGAATCAGCACCCTCATGAACCCTTCAGGAGACAACTCCAATAGGATCAACAGAAGACAATGCATATCTTTTATTTTGTTTATATTACTATTTCCAGATTCTGTTACTCTTTGTTACGGTTGCACCTGGTGAGGATCAGTAGAATTACTGATATAACTTGACCAGAGTTTAAGTCCATTCATTCTAATATTTCTTTCTCATATGATCTTACTAGGCTAGTAATGAATTAAGATGAGCTACTGACAAGTCATTGGCAACTCCCATGACAGACTATTCAGAATTTCTTAACATAGATCACCATTCTCAGAGTTATATTTCTCCTATTCCTTTTGTCTACTGGATCTACTAGGTACAATCTTTTAGTCCTTTCAAGAAAACCCAGACTTCAGAATTCAGTTTACCTTATTTACATGTTGYTCAGGTAAATTCACAAAGTAACTCAGGCTTGGCCRSGAAAGTTGATTCATTTCATTTGTGAGCAAGAACATTGTTATATCAAGAGACGATCACACAGAGTTTGTAGATAGAGAACTATCAACCTATATCAGGGAACTCAAGAATTTAACTAGTGCTGATGACGCATTAATGACGCATCGTAAGGGGCACTAAAACTCAATTACACATCCAATCAAGRCAAAATCAAATCCAGGATAGAAATCCATCTTTGGAAGAAAAAAGGAGGATAAATTGAACTAATTAATGTCATCCCTCCAGAAAACAGAAAATTATCAAATAATCTTCAATTTCCTACTACAAACGCAGTAAAAATCTATTCTTAAACATTCCAACAGCCTACACAAACAAAGAGTTAGCACAACGGCTCAAGCTTGTCCGGAAAAAAGGACCATAAATTCTATTAAACTTCAGAAAATGGTGAAATAAAAAGTTAACATAAATTCTATGAGACTTACCCGGCAAGGTCATCTACCCCGGATCACGAAAACTAATTACAGGGATTTTCCTTTTACAGTAGAATCTCTTCCTTGACAAGTGAAAATTCATAAGGACAAAGCCTCAAAGACTCAGGCAAGCTCCCAAGAAAAGCTTTGATTATGCTTGCCTGAAAACGTATCTTCTTTCAGGAAGTCCAAGACGGCTTCTTTGTTGTAGGCCACTGAACCCATTTSTTCTTCAACCTATCGGGATAAAAAGGACGAAGCTTCATGTGGTAATTAACAATAAAAACAAAAATTATTCATAAAAGACCAAGAAATCCAGAAATAGATAGGCTAGAAAACGATGAAGCAGCTGAGACAGAGAGAGCGGGCCTATCAAATTTCGGGATTGGGGGTTTAACCTAATTCAAAACTCAAAAAGCCAGATCTCGCCTAGATCGAATATTGTGGCAGAGCCTAGTAATTGTTATACCTAATAAAAATAGGTCGTCCTTGTAAGATAATTTGTTTAGKAACTTTTGGGTTCCATTTGTTTTTGTGGGCCTTGATTATGGACTATAAAGTTCTGAAAGCATCTATTAGCCAAATCAACTTTAGACATTGTTGTTGGGTATATTTCTTCTTGGTCTTATGAGCCTCATATTGGGTTAGGAATGGTCTTGCGATATTGAGTAGACCAAAATAAAGGATATGGCTCATTGTCAAACATTTTTTTAACATTCAGCAAAAATAACCCCAACTATTTTTTGGATGGGTTTTCTTTGGCCATGTTTTGCTTATGATGGGGGTACAAATATAATGATAATATACTTTTGACTCTAGTTAATTCCAGTTTAATTACTTTAATTATAATTATGAAGAATATGTACTAATTACTACATATTCCAAAATTGTGGTGAAAACAAAATTTTTRCTACGTTTTCTTGTGACTTTGCAAAGGGAAGCGAGCAAAAGTCATTTTCTTCTGTAGTGTCTAACGTAAATTCTTAAGCCAATAAAAATTAATAACTATATCCAAAGTGAAAATAAATAAAAAATAAAAATAAAAATATGAAATTAACTATATCCTATTCAAATAATGAATCTAAGYAAATAATTAACATAGACTAGGCCCATTGCWTTCGATRGACCATGAAAGACTAGTGATTGTGTTAAAAAAATAATTGGCTTGCCAAAATACATTTCAAATTAATCCAAGCCCATATTGTTGTTGGATTGATTATCCAAAAGGGCCATCAACTAATAAGATGTTTTGATGGGCTAATTATTAGGCTCCATATGTTTTTGGCCTTGTAAGTGTATGATCATGAGCTGTGAAATGCCAAGTGGTCATTAACCAAGACAACTTTTCACGTTCTTGTTGCGATGCATTTCTTCGGCCTTATGGATTGCGTGATTGGGTTGGTAATAACCATGAGATAATAACCTGGCCAAACTAAAGAGCGGGTTGATTTTGTTGCATGAATTCTAGTCAAAYTTTATGACATGGAACAAAAAGCCCAAATTAATTTTTAGAGGGATTTTCCTTTTTTTCTTTTTTTCTCCTCTCATTTTCTTGTGCCATGTTTCTTTGATTATGAGAGTGCAAATTAATTATAGTTATCATCAGCGTTTCTCCTACTTTTAAATTTTAAATCTCAATCTTTGTACATATAACTTTAATTAATTCCAAACTTAATTATTTCATAATACTCTAATTCATTAATTAAGAAAAGAAGTAAACAATTTCATCTTAATATAATCATAAATTTCAGTGTAGTAAAAATCATGGGAGAAAGAAAAAGCATAAAAGGGATTACATCAACTTAACCAACAAACTGAACCTACTCTACCCAAAAGACTAATCCATTCTTCACTTCATGTTCTTCGTTTACTGCATTTTGTTGTCTTCTCATCCCACTGTGGATTTTTCATTCTTCTTTTTCCAGTTTCATCATGAATGGATTAACCCCAAAATTTCATCTTCTTTTGTGTGGGTGTCTGTATTTGAGTTAGGGAAGAAGGAACTTTATCTTTTGATATCCTTTCAGACTGATAGAGGAAGATGAGAGGGAAGAGAAGTATAGCAGAAAAATCAATCCAAGAAACGAAGAATAAAAGTGTAACATGAGTGTTTCAAAGAAGAAATGGGAACAAATAAAAGTGTCTAATCCAAGCTCGAATTTTAAATCTTGAAAATATAAACCTCAAAATTTCAATCTGGAAAATTAAAAGTTTGTGTCAAATTTTGGTATGAAATTACAGAAATACTCTACTGATCCATGAAATTATGGATCATCGTCGGCCCTTAGCACTGTCCATTAAATTAAATGTAATTTCTCATTTTCCCATCACAAATCAATCCAAATGCCTAATGTTCATCCTCTGTTCACTTTTCTTTTCTTGCCTTCCAATACAATAAATAATTGTACAATTGAATATTAAACTCACAATTCAAAATATTTTCTACACGAGCCATGCTCAATAATGGCAAAGTGATTAGTGAAAAATCGTTAGCTATTTCAGTTGTTTTTTTTTCTTTTTACGAATGAAAATAAATTATATATTGTCTTCGTTTGTAATTGAATATTAATATTTGATTTGAAGCAAATGTAGAAACACATTAGAATATATGTAAATTGTCATCTTATTTTCACTGATCGAGAGCTAGTGCTCCAACTCATATGCTAGGAAAACTCATAATTTTTAAAATGAACGAGGCTGAGAGGAGAATAGGAATGCCTTTTTTGTTTATTTGGGAGTTGKAAAGAAAGGGAAAGAAGGGATATAGTTATAAGATATTTTTGAAATTATTATTTGAAAAATTGGATAGAAATAGAAAGAAAAATAAGGATAAATTTGAATGAATACGATAAACTCCTTAAAAGCTTTCTCTTCCCTCCCTTTCTACCCATTCTTGGAGAGAGTTTTTTAGAGAAAAAAAACTTATTTTTTCTCTCAAGTTCTCTCCCTTTATCTCTACTTAGGATTCCCCATTTTCTCTTCTCCTCTCGTCCTTTCTCTCCATGCACGTGAAAACCTTAATCTTTGAAAAACATAGAGATATAGACATTCAATTTTGAGCGGGAGTCAGTATCTAGAGTTGGTTAATGCAAGATACAAAGAAAGTGACTTTAATCTGTTTCTGAGATTTGGGTTCTCTTGTGGCATGTTAGTAGGGACAAAACCGGTCCTTCTGTCATATCCAGGCAAATGCACACGTCCAAGAAGGACTGCAAGAGTTTTTTAACGATTTACTCCGATAGATAATTTCAATGATTATTAACTGCAGTCAGATCTACTTGGAGAAATATGAGCACCAAACTGTCCAAAAAATGCAGTTTTTAATAACCTTGCCTAGTGCTGCTTCAGTTCAGTCTTGGAAGACTTCCGAGAAAAGATGGATTTTAGGCCACCCAAGTGGTAGGTTTTGCCCTATCATGACAATTTCACAGGTTCAAATATTAATCTAAAACAGCATGTATGAATTCTATGGAAGAAAACCACAATAATTCAGTACATCTGCCAAATCTAAGCAGAAAGCATAACATGCTTTTCAGTTCTCGTGTTCTCAAAAATATGAGAGAGCTTTCCTGCAAGCCTTCTTGGATCATTATCAAGACACTATAAAGCGAAAAACCTGGACACTAACAGAAACAGATATACTTACAGCATCTCCAGCTTTCTGTTTTATTTATTTGGAAGCAGAGACATGAGCATGAAAACCCAGATCAAAGTTTCTTTCTTATTCCATTTTTAAGAACGCAGTAGTGACATAGCCAAGGATGAACTGCCGAAGATCCACTCAGAGTGCACATTTTGGTGCACATTCATCAATGGATAAGAAAAGCTTGATGCCAGCTTCTAGATGTGTCAAATCATCTCCAACATGTGTGTCCGTGTGGAAAGGAGATCTGGAAAGCCCGACTTCTGGCTGCTGGAAAATGCCATCTCCACTGAAGATGCTTGTGATATCGGAGCCAGACGGAGTGGGAGTTTCCCAACTGCCGCTATCTGAGAGCTGAACTTCAGTACCGGATATATCTCTACCTAACTGCGGATAATGGATATCTTCACAATGTTTAGGGAGTGAAGACTTGGAATGGTTAGTATCCTTTTTATTCAGAAAGCGCCCTCCAGAACCCCTTGCTCTCTTTAATGCATGCAGATGTCGAGACTCGTGAAGATATGGCTGTAAAAAAGGCGCTAACAACTAAATCCCGACTCAAAATTTGTAAATAGGCCCAAAAGCTGATGACTCAGAACATATGAGTACCTTTCGGGATTTGAGAATTTTATTCTGAGCTTCAAGCTTTGCACGCATTTGTCTTCGCCTGAGAATTGCGCRGTATTGTTTTGCGTTAACATAGACAGGTATGCTTTCGCGACACTGAAGAGGAATCGAAACTCTAGCCTGATTGATCCCTAGCATTTGAGGATAAACCTAGTCATAATGCAACACGTATTTCCATGAGATGAATATTCGTTGTTGAACCAACTTCATGAAACTAAAAGTGTTGTTACAAACAGGAGGATACACAAGTGTTGTATGTCAAAGAAGATCTTCCAAAGGAAATGCTAAGCATAATACATGCAAACCAATATTCCTAATTTACTGTCTTCCTTGTCCTGGCAGAAAAAGGGAAGTAAGAACATCTAAGATATATCCTCATCCATCTGGACTGCTAATATAACTATTTATTCATTTTACAAGCATTCTCCTGAATAAACCTTCATCAAGGAACAAAAATGAAAGAAGGAAATAATAGAAACTTGGCTTCATCCTATTAATAGACATTAAAGCATCCGATCCTGTTTCCATGTTCTGTTGACTTTTCCTAATCCTGCATTATTTTCATCATTCAGGAACATGTTTGGCAACAGTGTTCAAAATACTAGATGCTGATTTTCAGTTACATTTTTTCTACTTCAAAAAGTTGGATATTCAGAAAGCATAAGAAGCCTAGGATGATAGGAGGAACATAAACCTATTTAGATCTGCCMTGAAAAGGGCACAGTTTAGAGAATGCACAACATTATTTTCCCACTTGTGATGTAAAATGACATGCAATAATTTTTTCTACATGCATATTTTCTTCCTTCCTTTCTCTTGTGCATCATCCCAAATCAGAGGAAATCCAGAACTGCACTCGCTATTTACAAAGGATATCTTTTGTTTATTATTATTAAATATTTTTGGGCAAAGGATTTGAAGACTTGCCAGAGAATTCGGTCCACAAGCAGCTACAAGGGCACCAACACAGGATTCAGCCCACTGATACGGTCTGCAAGCCTGTGAACAAGATTAAAGAAAAGATAAGACACCATCATTTTCTCATTTTCTTACCTTTGTTCATTTCATGTAATAGCCATTGTGTAGATCACATGTTCTTTCAGGACAACTAAGGTCATAAGGAGTTTTAGTAGGTTTCTTTTCCTTCTGAGTGATGAGAGTTCTGATATGTATATCTGAAGCACAGAGCAATCATCTGAAGAAAGCTGAGGTGTCTAATAGGTAAATTTGAAGTTTGGAACAATCATCTCAAGAAAACTGAGAACATTACTAATCAGTGTCCTCTACTTTGAGTGAGGAGGAAACTATTGAGATAGACTTACCATTGAGCGATTATAATCATATTGTACTTGACCAAATGCATAATCTGCATTGCCATATGGAAGAGATGATCTCTTTTGATGCTCTGCACGCATTTCACAAGTTTCGTCAGTACCTAATTGAAAGAGAACATCACCAATTGTCAGTAGGTTTCAAATTAAGCCAAGGACAAAAACCATCCTTAACAAACAACTATTGATGCATGCTCGAGCTCACTATGTTAGAGGGATTAAAAGCTTTTCAAGTTTCAAATTACATGTCCTAGATATATTATAGTCTGTAAACCAGAAGAAGTGTTCAGGACATCGTAACACCAAATCTTAAGTAGATGAATCTGCTTAAATGTTTAATGTCAAGTAAAGCATGTGATATCATTGATCATCAATGTAGACATTGAATTATGAATCAAATTCAAGCATATTTCTTATCCTGAATCAGTTAAAGCAAGTTTCTCTTGGACTAAATATGGTTCTTCATGTCAAAGGGATGCAGGAGAGGAGCCCAGCTTACTACATCACAAAAAGATAATAGCCACACTGGTTCCTTCAAACAATCAGAGGACCCCATTTCCCCTATTACTATTTTTTTTTTTTCCCTAATTGCAAACCTGCAAAGTAGAAAGATGTGCCTAATGATGGCTAGTTTCCCATGTCCTTGCACAAGGGACTCTGTCTTGATGCAACCACCTCAAAATAATGACAACATAAAAGAACAAAATGAAAGTTAAGATCCTTACTTTTACTGATAAGTATACATAAAAGATGTGCTGCCACAGGTTCCAGAAAGCTGAAGTTGTGACTCGGACAAGAATGAATGATACTTTACTCAAGGGCAAGAAGTCATCTGTTTAGAGATTATATGCATAGTTGGAGTAATTATGGGTCGTTCGGCCAGCCAACTACATAAATCATTGAGGTAGAAAAAGTACTTGCAGGTGTCAAATTACCCTACCCATTCCTGCAGGTGTACTGAAACTATATTGCATTGAGTTTGCTTCTGGATCCCCCTTATGTGTTGATATATCTTAAGATATTTAGATTGATTTACAATCCTAACTTGATCAAAAGATAAGACAAGCATCAGGAGCATTACCATGCCGTGATCCAAGATTTTGCACAACAGAGTTGTTTCTTGCCGTATTTCTCATTACATGGTGAGATTGACAGGTGGACATACTAGAGGATGAATCCTGTTCTTGAAATTGAGATTCTGATTGCTTCTTGTGATAAAAAAAGTTGAGAGACGATTCAGAGCCAGTAGCTATGATCTTTGGAGGAGAATCTTTTGCTCACTGGAGTTCCATAGAAAAGTTGCAATAAAGAACGAAATGTGCGATTGAGCAGTTGAACGATTATCTTTATTAGAACAGTTTAGCATCCTTCATAATAAGTAGAGCTCTTTTTTCCTTCTCTCAGATGAGAACTCTCGGACCCTATTATGACATGGCAAAGCTCCAGGTTGGTTGGTTGTTCACCTGGCTCAATTAATGGCAGATTGATCAACATGAAAGTAAAAACTTGGTGTGTTTCAAAATAATGGTGAAGGACAAGGAATGAGCCAAAAAACTGATGCGTCATATTAATTTGCAGAGAAGCAGAAAAAGGATAACCAGCTTAAAACATGTAAAATTCGAAAAAAGTGTAGATAGCAAAATAATATATGTAGCTTTAATAATGAGTAGAAAAAAACCAGATTTTCTGTTTGGGGAATTTTGTAACTACTTCACCTACGATACGTGAAACTTCTGGCACTGACACATGAGAGTAACATTCCAAAAACAAAGAATTAGTTCCAGAAAGAAAAAATAGCAGTAACATCTGATTGCATTCGTTGTATTCTTGCAAAGCCACATATCTGACTGAACCCGAATGTATGCCAATCATAAGCTTAGAAGACAATTGCCAAGTCCAATTATCCTAATAATACTTAATCACTAGAAATTCGACATAATTTACATAAATGGAAATAGGAAGCTAAATGAGCACATGACTGAATCAAACCTATCATGTAAGGGAAAGTGTTCTCCATGAATACTACTCGTCAATAACTTAAACGGAAAAGATTCTAAACTTCAGTGTCTATAAATTAAACCCGAAAAGATAAATCCCATGTTTCCAAGAATAGCATTGTAGAAGCAWACAATACCTGAAACTAATGGCAAAAAGTCTAATTAGCAATAGCAGCGTTTCAAGTTCAAACCAGCAGGAATGGTTTTCACAAAGGACACATAAATGAAAACTGGGATGACAAAGAATAATCCTCTAAACATGAATAAAACGCAAGATAAATAGTTACAGGTCTTGAGATTTTGGGGTAGAGAAACGGACCTACGGAACCATAAAACTTCAGATGAATCCTGGGGTTCCTTCTTTGACAGCAAATGTTCTTTCTGGTTCTTGGCTTTGATGCTAAGTCTTTAATTCTGCTCCCTCCTGAAAACTACTTACTGTTGCTCCTTTCAACATCAAGAAAACATTTTCAGCTCAATAACAGGACAAACTCATCCTTCCAGCTACAAAAACACGTAGTACAAACAGTCGAACACCACTCAGAAAACAATCTTATTTCCACCTACACCTCCACCACCAACACCACTACCTTCTTTTGTTTTCATCTGGAGTTTTTCAAGTGGGCACCCCGCTATTAATGGATTACGAGTCGTTCCCTTCACAATGTGTATATGTTTAAAGACATATCTACCCATTTGGATTCTAYCCATCAAGAAAAGAAAAGAAAGATGCAGAGCTCGCAGCTGTAAAATATCTAAAGGCGCTCCATGTGTTAAAGATTTGAACTTTGAACTATATCACTTACCTCCAATATTTAATGTTAAAAAATGTTTAACATCAGAAGGTCCACCCGGACCACCACCCCTGAAACTTCATTCCCCACCCAATGAGTTCTTTAAGAACAAATTCATTACTTCTCAAGAAAAGTCCATTTCTTTATGGTAATTTGTGATTTTCTGAGACGACAGAGTTGAATAAGATTGAAGAAAACAAAACAGTCGAGTTTGCAATGAGACCATGCTCTGTCAGATTCATAAAGGACTTAAAATAAAAGAAATGCGTAGGCGTTAGGAAGRTTGAGATTGACATCACACTTAAGGTTAGTTGAAAATTGGAAGAAGAAAAATGGCGAGCAAAGCAAGATCATCTCCTTTTATTCTATTTTACTGGAGAAAAAGTAAGTAAGCCGGGTAACAACCCTACTGGCACTGGCATGACCACAGTGTTGGGTGAAATGTCCAAATTGAATCATAGTTAACGGGCTGCGACAAAGGTTAATTTCTCCYAGAAGAATACATCTGACTAAAGCCAGTCTTCAAACTCAGTTCACCATGGAATGTGCCGAAAATTCGTTCTGCTGGAGAAGATGAAAAGAGCAAAAGTTTTCACAGTTCAAAGACCGGTACTGGTACAGGAGTTGCACTTGCAGTAGGATCATAAGGATATGACATCTTTTTTTTTTTTTTTTTTAAGTTTGTCAAAATCAAATCTTTTTTTTTTTTTCCTTTTCCTTGAGTCCTTGAAATGATCGAAAGTACCAAAGAAGAAGTTAGTATGATGGATAAATTCGTATATAAAAACAAAAAGACAATTTTTTTAACATATAATGCGTTTGGTAGGAGATGCATCATGAGCAAAAAATCACACAGATTTGCTGCTTATGTTGTTTGATCTTTGGATCACTTTAAGAAGATGAGACAATAAATAGTTTGGTTACTTTGGTAGATTTTGTTCATTTGTTTACAATATAGAACTGTAGGAAGTGAGGTAGGCAAAGAAACGGCAGTGTAGAACTGTAGGAAGACAATGAGCTGGGGAATCTACATATTACATTTGCCTAATTCTGCACCTCTACCTATTTAGTACAGAGCGAACCATATTCTTGTAAGATATTTGTAAGTCGAAGAGAGAAATGAACCGAAAGATGTTATGAAAAAGGTTATATGAGATTCAGAGAGAAGGAAGTGAGTGCAGTTCTTTTACTTTCCACCTAAACAAATTCCAGGCAATAAAATATCAAAATGGGAACAGAACAAATCTGCTATTCTCCTATTAAATATTCTCCAAATCTTATAATTAGAAATAAAAAATGCAACAAAGGACAAGTAGACCTTAGTTTTAACTTGATCTTATCGATAATAACTGCCAGATCAAGACCTCATAATCCAGTAACTGCCATACAGATCATTTGGTGCAAGGATAACTATCTTTAATCAGCCGAAGGATTAGTGGCGTTAATCAGACTATCATATGATTTCTTTATCCAAATATGATTGATTGATTCATTGSGTTGCATACCTGCTATCAAAGACAAATCAATTAGGTCCTATGGTCCTTCATTTTAGTCATCATTTTAGTCTTTCTTTTTCTTCYCCTTTTTCCTTCTTTTGGAGGCGTGGTGGTGATGGAGAAGGGGACTCTTCAGGCTGATAAAAGCAGTATAATTTAACATTTGTAAAAAAACTGCGCAAGACAATTGGATCTATGAAAAGAGTTTCAATCGCAAAAGACTTTGCAGATTACAGTCAAATGACCACAAGATGCAGATGGATGTCATACTGCAAGTCATGTAATGAAAGTTTCAGTTTCATAGATTGTTAACTTTGAATCCTGAATCAGGAAGAAGTATGAAAGTAGGCGACACCAGAATATCAAAACATGTAAAGAGAACAAACCAGCAAATACTGCAAGGTCCAAGTTCTTCAGCATTTGCAATAGTGACCAACATTAAAAAGGATGCTAGAGAAAAAGGTAAAGAGGAGTTGCATTGCTTTGGAGGCCAAAGGATGGGAAAAATGTGAAACTTCATTCTGCAACTTAACTTTTCGCCAAGATTTCGTAAGGATATTTCCACACTTTACTCGGTAGTTGAGATGCAAATCACTCAGTTGGGGTTCGCTGATGTCYCTGGATAGCAAAGCTGCCCATATCTCAGGGATGCCTTCACCCAAATTTAGTGTAAAGGCTTGCTGAAGAATATTTCACCATGAAAGATCAGATAAAGGCTTTCATGACTCCATAAAGGAGCTATTCAGCATGACTTAGACATCTTCTTGCATCACTTGGGCTCAAAATAAATCATGTAAATATCAGCTCATCTCTAAGTTTATAACCTTAGTGGAGCATTACTAAATAGGTCCATATGCATAAGTGCCATTACCATATTCAGCTGAACCAAACTCAGAGCAGAAGATTGATAGGAGATATGAGTTCCAAATTGTGCTCCCATCTGTTCACTGTTAAAACGCGACAACTGAGTAAGCGTTCAGCTCCTTTTTTCCTCTTTTCTCAGAAAAAGGAAATTTTATTGAAAGCAGTAAATAGTTAGGCAGTACATCTACGCACCCCTTGATTGAATGCTAAAGATTTATTAAGCATTCAGCTCTTCCTCACTAAATATATTTACCTCAACTTACAAATTCGTCCAAAATCTTCTGGTAACTGTTAATATCTTCTACGTTACACCCCCTTTTCATCTGCTCAAAAAGATTTTCGACCTCAAACAACTTCCCTTTTGCAAAAAGTTCCYTGACAAAAACTTCAAAGACCTCAAGTCTAATTAGATAATTCTGATCAATCATTTCTTGACAAACCTGAATTGCTTTTTTCTCATTTCTATCCTCGCAATATGCCTGCAGTAAGTGATTGTACAAGGTGGCATCAAGCAGGGAACCACTCTGAAGCATGTCATTAACGAGCATCTCTATGTCTTRCATCCTTCCTTTAACTCTCACAAGTCCAAGTAGCACTATGCTATATGACATAAAATTTGGACGGGCACCCAACTCGGGCATCTGTTTCAAAAGAACAAGAGCTCTATCAAGCTCATCCAACTCTACGAAACTCCTAAGAACTGCATTAAAACCATAAACAACTGGAGTCATGCCTTTCACCCTCATTTCCCTTAGAAGAGCAATTGCTTCATCTGGCAGTCTCATATTGCTGTACTCCGTAATGACGAGTGCATATGATCTCTCGTCAAGTTCCATACCAAGACCAACCATCTCCTTGAAATGCTTAATGGCCTCATTGGATCTTCCCGCCTTGCAATATCCCCTCAACAAACACGTATGAGTTGCAATATTATCTTTCAATCCACACAGTCTCATTCTCGTCATCATCTTCCTTGCCTCATCAACATCTCCATTAAAACACAACCCATTGATCAAACCGTTGTAAGTTACCACATTAGGATGAACGTTTCTCTCCAGCATCTCATCGAAGCACCTCATAGCCATAGCTACCTCTCCTTTCCTACAGTACCCATCGATCAAAGTAGAATAAGTAACTGTATCAGGCAAACAAGTTCCACTCTCGACCATTTCATGAAGAACTTTTCGTGCATCTTCCATTAGACCCTTTTTACAAAAACCACTAACTATAGTGTTATAAGTGACTACATTTTTCTCACCCGTCTCATCAAACAACTTCTTCGCATAATCAATCATGCCCGCCTGACAAAGCCCTCTAATCATTATGCAGTAAGTTGAAACATTAGGTTTCACAACACCCTCTTTAATCATCTGACCGAAAAATCCCGAAGCCAAATTTAATCTCTTGGCCTTAATCAGAACCCCTAAAAGTGCATTATATGAAAACAAACAGCGCCCACATTCTGTCTCTTTGACGTCACGAAAAAGCTTAGCAGCCCGTCTCAAATGGCCTAAATCACCATGGGCTTTGATTAGCTTACCCACGATGAAATCACAAAATCTATTATTGGACTGAAGTAAATCGGTGGCTAAAAAAAATAACTTGTGAGATATGAGTTGGTCAGTGATGGCAATGTAGCAGCGGAACGAGGGGTAGTAAGTTTTTGGATGGGGTAAGTTAGAAGCCCAGCAGAAGAAGAAAAGAGAATGGTAAGGGCTTGTCTGGTTCTTGATAACTTGGATGACTAAACCAGGGTTTAAGTGGGGAGAAAATTGATTGAGAAATGAAGGGTCTGTGAGGTTTATGCTCTGTTGGGGTTTYAAGTTTCTTTGAAGGTGTGAGGTTATGGTGGGGACTAGGTGCTTTGAAAGGTTTGAGTTGGTGGTGGTTATGGCTTGCATCGCTCCGTGCACCGACTGCTTACAGTTTTGGCGACGGTACAGAGAGAAAATGCAAGGACATTAGACCATCAATACTACCAAAGAGCCCAAATTGACTGAAAGATATAATATTTATTAGACTCCAGTAAAAGAAAAAAAAAAGAAAACCTTTCAATTTGATCATCTTGCATTCTATTTTAAAATTCTACTCAAATGATTTAAATATAGATTATGTAAAATATTTAATAAATCTGTTAACATTCTCCTTTAAAATTCCATTCAAAGATTTAAATGGATTCTATGAATATGTCCATTAATATATTGTGATTTGTAAAAATAATAAAAATAAAAATAAAAAACAAAAAAGGAAAGAGAGAAGACAAAGCAAAAGAGGAAAAAGAACCAAAAAAAAAAAAGAAATATAATTAAAAGGAACAAAGAAGAGGCCGCCGCCATCTTAAGGTTACAGGACATTGACTCTATCCCGATAATATATCATTTAATTCTTGATTAATTTATTCTTCAAGTCATGGTTGTAATCTCGTGAATTTGTTCTTCTATAGTGACTAATCATAGAGGAAGAATAAGAAATATGTTTCTTGATCGACGATTTTTATGAGAGGGGAGACTTGGCAGCGATGGTGAAGATCATGGGAAGACTCGGCGGCGGGGGGGAAGTCCAAAATAACGGATCCATGGAACTTTCCCTTTCCATATGAACGGATTTTGTTATTTAGAATGTAAAATGATCGAATTAAAATATTATATATAAAATTAATAAATGAATTAAGTTAAAGTAAGATTTCAAATTTAGTTTTTATCAAAATAAAATATGATTATAAAAGAATTTTGAATTCAATATCTTTCTAAATAAAAATTTAATTATGCATATGCAACCTCAGCAATCTMACTAAAAAACATATCTACTTTAAATGTAATATTATTTTGGTTTTAGAAAAAGAAGAAAGAGAAAAGGAAACATTTTAATTGTTTGGATAGAAGGAAAAAAAAAAGATGGGAAAAGAAAAAGATTGAATTTTTAACCATTCAGAACATTACAAAGAAGTTTATTTCCTTTCGTTTATTTTGACATTTTTCAATTAATTCAAACCTTCTATTACTCTCCTCTCCTCTCCCTCAACCAAAACCATTTCAAACAGATAAAGGTTTTAACTCGCATTTGAAGTTTGGATCATCAAGAAAGGGCATGTGACTTTATGGATGGTCTTTGTTGGATAAGAAAATGGGATCTCAAGAAAGGGCATGTGCTGTGAAGGACTTTTATCAAGTATAGTTACTGATCTCATCATCTTTTCTTTACTGAAATAAATTCCCATATTTACATAAAATTATGTTTGATTGCCTTTCTTGGAACATATCTAGGCTATAAGCTGCACTTTCTGCAAACTTCTCCTGAAGTTCAGTAATTTCTTGTTCAAACATGGTGGCCTAGCTAGTGTAAAATCATAATGGAGGCCTAAGAGTTGAAAAATCAATTGCTTGTGGAGCCTGTTGAATGGTCTGATTTGGCCAAGACATGATGTGGATTCTGATGCTGTCCATTCTTTCCATGGCTAAAGTCAGTATTTCCTTAATCTCAGCATTATCACAGCAATTTATTAGGCCATCAGAGCTCACAGTTGAGGGCATGAGGCTCTTTCCCTCTAGCCTTGAAATCACCACTAGATGCCCAGCTCTGTTTGCTTGCTCGAGCAACTGCCCAAGACCAGAACGCTCAGCTGCAGTCCCTTTGTTGACAGAGTAGACACAGACGAAACCCTGCAATTATCATCGAATTTTGAGTATTTTTATTGTCACGTCTTGAGACCTAGCTACTTTGGAAATTATCAGCAATTGCAAAACATGGTTTTTCTCACGTCATCAGTTCGACTGATGTCCATTCCAAATCGCGTTTCTTCTCCTTCGGGAGTCAATCTGAGTGGCAGCTCTGCAACCCCAGGGAGGTACCATAATCTTACACCTTGCACAATTTGGACTGCGGAAGTGGACTTCTGTTGCCTGCCCCGTGTGATCTCCCTGCCCAGGTCGTTGTTTTTCTACTTGGAAAGAAATGTAATTAACAGAATAAGAAAATGACTAGAAGAAAGCTATATTTTACTGCAGAAAGATCAAGAAGACGGGTAGTAGACAATACCGGGAAGATAATTTGCTCAGTTTGGATGTTAACGAATATTAGTGGTGCTCCTGAAGAAACTGCCGCTGAAAACCAGGCCATCGTTCTCACTGTTGTAGCCTCAACGTTGTGTTCTCTTTCCATTGGCATGAAGAGAATGGAACTAATGATTGTAGATCGCTCATCTGGAAGATGGGTTCCAATCTTTGTTTTCCAGTCATACTTAATTCCCTGTCGGTTGAATCCGCAGTCCACATTCACTACCTTCCTGCTCATTTCTGCAGGTTCACATAACTCCATCAATTTGCCATAGCTAATATATGCAGCATATAGAAAGAAACAACGTACCCTGGAGTTCAATACATTTTTGAAAACTCATATCAGCTAAAACAGCTATATGTCTCTCATCAGAAGCTGCTCTAACGGTGAACTTTCCCTGCAGCTTTAGGCATCCGTCTGGCACGATACATGCTCGAAGCTTGAGTCTACGGTCGCCTCTCCTAACCTTCAACCAAATTCTTTCTGCTTCTCGACTAAATTTTCCAAGTTCTGAGTTCAGTTCAGACCTTGCCTTGGCAAGAATGAATGAGTTATCAGCATAACCTTTTCCAATGCCTTCGATTATATCTCCAGGCAATGGCATGCTCTCGTCCCATTCTTCTGTAAGTTCTTGCTTCACTTTCTTCACACATATCATTTTCCGAGCCTCGGCCATTTCTTCTGCTTGGAAATAAAGCAATCCTACTAATGATGTTGCTAATACCAACCAAGGTATTCCAAGTCTTATGTATATAAGAAATCGGAGATATCAAAGTGGAACTTTAGTTCTCAATGCCTCGGCAAGGTAGAGAAGTTAATGCCATATGGATATATAATAAGCCCTCCTTTGGTTTTGATGCTTACAATGCCGTGCTTAGTTCTTGGCCGGCTTTCCGATTCTGTTAAGTATCTTGGGAGCATCTACTAGGCTACTAGGCAATTCTGATAATTGAATATCCCGGAAAATAGAATATATGTTCAGCCATGGACAAAATAAGAAAATGACAAACAAAAACTCTGCCATTTGATAATTCCAACCTTAAAAATACTCTTTAAAGTTGGAATGAAACTCTTTCTTTTACGTTGTTGAACTTCTTCACGCTTTGGAAAGGGCAAAAAGAAAGTATAAAGAATAAATAGATCCCTTCTAACAAGCCTGCTACATAACTGTGGTATATATACAGAGAAGCAGCACAATATCGGTCAGGCATCAAAGTGAATAAAGTATAATCAATTATTAAGTTTTCCAAGAATAGTTGCCAGTTCATCCTCAAGAATCTGTATCTGTACCAAAGTATCAGGCCTTTCTTCATCAGCACATGTAGTTAAACTCTCTGTCTTCTGTTTTATTTTCCTTTTAATGCCCTTTATCTGTAACCCATATATAAAACGAGTGAAACATTTAGTAAATAATTTTCAACAGGAATACAAAAGTAAGGAGGAGAAAAGAAAGAACGAGAAACACAAGAACAAAAAAGGCACATGTAGGGAGAGGCAGAGAGAGAGACCCTTCTGTAGGGCCACCTTGACAACCCTCCTTCTCTGCACTTCTTCTTGATCACAGTAGGGCACACATTCATTTTCTTGGCCACTTCATTAATGGGAAGATCGAAGTACGCTGCAAAATCTTTCAGTTTCAACTTCCCCGTTCTTTCCCTCTGCATTAGAATAAACACATTCAGCGATTCAGAACATGAAAGAATATGGAGACGGAAAGAAGTGTTTTACAAACCTGTGCCGCAAGATTACTCCTAGAGGGCCCTGCTTCATTTCTGTCTACCTCCTGTTGCTTTAGTGCTATGCGCCCGTCACCAGCATCTTGTTGGCCTGCAAGGTTTTTCATATGTTGTTTCGTCTGAAAACTACCTATTTGGCGAACATCTATCGGGAATTCTTCATCTGACGCAATACATGTAACATAAATCTATAACAAACTATACATCTTCGATGAATACATTGCAATTTCTGATTAACATCAGAAGTTAATTCACACAGTAAATATTTATCTTCCTAGCATGTAAAGGTTACTAACCTGCAGAGACCATCGATGATTGGAGAACATCGTCTGAAGCAAGGTTGTTGTTTTCTTTAAGTCCAATGCACAAGGCCTGATAAAAGTTTGAGAATGGATCTTGTATAATATGGTAGCCTTCCCGTTTACGGTCTTCATAATACTGAACTATGAAGTCCTTCACACTGGCTACGCTTTCCTTGCAAAAGCTGAAGGATGAGACTAAGATCAGAAATGCAAAACTTGAAGACAAGCATTACAATGTTCTCAACTGAATAATGTAAAGAACATTCTATGTTGTACCAAATGGATATGACTACAACATGGTCTATATAAAGATCTTCTCCATAATTCTCTAAATAAATCTTTCTACTGATTAAGCAAAGCAAATGAACCAACAATCACTTACTCAAACATATGGTACTCGTGGTTTCCAGAAGGGAGGTCAGGATCAAATTTATCCAGAATTGCATGACTGAATATTCCAACTTGTCCATGAATCTCAAGCTTTCTTACTTGTTTACCTGCCAAGACAAATAACAAATCGATTAATATAATAACTGATCTTTCAAAATTTTCAAAAGGAGAAAATAAAGGATTCTGAATCATTATTCATTCCSACTCCATCTTTAGTCACAAATCTTTACATTTAAAGATTGACAAAGATTTGATCAAACTAATCCTTCTCCAAGSGAAAAGAAGAAGTAATATAAACGAAAACACAATGATAGTTATCGCCTTTCGGCTTACTTCGACTCACCATTAGCGTGAATTATTTCCCTAAGTATTTGGCAACAAGAACAATTGTATGGAGATGGTAGAACCGGCCAATCTGGGATTTGCACTGGATTTCCAAAACCTGCACTCTGCGGAAAATTTTGACAGCTATTCACATTGTCCTGGCCAACACTTTCTCCATTAGGTCCACATACACCACCCCCACCATTTCCTAATATATCTCCATCACTAGGTTCATCCATCATCATATCCAATAGAAGCTGATCTGATAGGGGATCGTTAGGAACCAAAGTTGGTTCAGGAACTGGCCAACTGCGTAAACTTGGTTCAGTCATTGATGGTAATTCCGGTAAACCAAGACTTGGACTTTCATCATGAAATAAAAATTGATTATTGCAAGGAATGTTATCTGAAGGATCATGGAACGGAACAAATGGGTGTGAGTGTGAGTTTTCCATTTCCGGGTGGTTGTGTCACTTCTCCCACGGACCTCGATATTTGATGAGATCGCAATGGTGTTTACGACGCTTGGTTTGGACCAAGCGCCGAAACATGCATGCAAACAGAGAAATATGAAAGTATTTCCGGTGAAGTTTTGGGATTTTAGTGAAGGAAATGATACTCGGAAGAAAGGCGGGAGTCAGGGGCAGTCGCAGTTTATTACAGTTGTTGAGAGGGCAACGATCCGTGTTTCAAACTTTTGTGGTTTGAGATCCGAACCGCTAGCAATAAGAGGAGACCGCTGAGTTTTTGGTTCAGTTGAACCGGGACCAGATTTTTTTTTTTTTTTTTTTTGCAGTGCCTGTTCTTTCTTCTTCTTAAACTTTTATTTGATCTATTTTCATCCAATTTGTTTGGGCCATGGCTTTCGATTGAAAGAAGTTGGAAGGAAAAGAAAGAAGAGGAGAGGAGAAGGACTTTAGTGTTGGATTAACTTTTGCAAAGGAAGAAGGGGAGGAAAAGGAGGCGAATGAAGGGATTGTGTTTAATTAAAAGTATATAATTTATTTTTAAATTAGAAAAAAAAGAGAAATAGATCAATTTTAAATAGCTTTAGGTCTSATTCTCTTTATCATTTGCAAGCCATTTTGCAAAATACTCTAAATGTGTTTATTTATTCATTTTGCAAAATACTCTAAACGTGCTTACTTATCTATTTTGCAAAATACATTTCAGAAAATAAGAAAAAAACATATTGTTTTGAATGTTTGCAACTAAAACAAGTTCAAAAATCGAAAACAAGAAAAAAAAAAAGACAATTTGTTTACAATTATGAAAAAATAAAATTAATGAAAAATAAATAAATTGAATAGAGAAAAAACATATTAAAAATTTTATAAAAATAAAAAATTCAATAAATAAAAATAAAAAATAAAAACAGTCAACTTGTACCGGGTCACACATATCATCCAATACCAATTCATCGAATTTTTTCAATTTTTTTGAATCAAAATTTTAAGCTACAAAATCACATTTTCAAAGAAAATAATCATAATCTAAAGAATAATATATTACTAACCTTTCATCAGAGAAATTTCAAAAAAAATTACAAATTAATTTTTAAATCGAAGAAAAACGAATGATTTGCTAAAGAGAATTTGGAAGAGAGAGAAAGGAATTTAAAGAGGTCTAGTATCTTCAACATGACGAACTATCTTACGGGAAAATTAAACTCGACAAAGAGGATTAAGGTGGAATGTTCAGGATGGTTTAACTACAAGCTTTTGGTTGGACATTTGGTTGGACATTTGGATTCTAGATGACCTTGCTATTCCACTCTACCTGTGAATTACTAGGAAAAGGGAACTCCAGATGCTATCAGACATTAACAGCAATGGAGGGTGGCGCATGGATTTTCTAATGGACTATCTCTTGGGGTCTATCTTATCTCCAATGGTCGCTCTTTGTGGAGCCAGATTTTGGTGCCGCCGCTACTGGCACCCAATTTTTGAGTAGCTTCTTCAACTGAATCATGGGTCAAGTTAAATCTTGATGGTTATTCAAAAGGTAATGACTTTGCTATACGATTTCCTAATTGGGAGGCAAGCTATGTGAAAAACATATGAAATTTTGTTCGAATGGCTGGTTCACTGCCACGCATCTAGAACAAATAGGTATACTATTATTCTAAGTGGTTGAAGAGTATGTATAGCACATCTCGTGCCGATTTTATACTTCTTTTCATATCTATAGTAGATCCCTTTTCTCGGGGGGGGGGGGGGGGGGGGGGGGAAGAGAAGGCACCCATTTAGTGACACTCTATTACACACAAAGTAGAGTTAAAGAACTTTATTTAGTGAAACTCTTTCCCTTCTTTGAAATTAAATAGATGATTGTACATGTAATTGTTAATATATTTAAGTAAATGTCAATTTAATCCCTAAAATTAGACATTTTTAACAATTTAAGTCCTTGGGAATGAAATTATACATCGTGCTGTGTGGCTTGACTAACGAGTAGAAAGAGTGAGATTGGTAAATTCTTCCAAATTGAGGAATTAAATTGATTCAAATCCATCGAACTTGATTGCAAACAGTGTCTAATTACGGACTAGATGACATTTACCCAAAAATGATTTTTTTTTCTTGGTTGAGAGTTCGGACCAATCTGGAAGCATCATATATTTTAATACAAATTTATCATTCTTTCTTTTAAAAAGTTAATTGAATTTAGATAATGATTTGATCATCATTCATCATCTCCCCCCCCCGCCCCCCACAACCATAGGAGAGAAGAATTCTGGACATGCAACTAGAGTGTAGGGATCCCTCCGCTAACTTTTAACTATCATTTGTTTTGTTATTACCAGAGAACTTTTTTTGTTAGGTCATCAATATCATTTGTTAGTTTTAAAGTTTATAATTTTATAATGTTTTAAATTAATCACATGTATGAATACGTACCTAGAGATAATCACGGTTCATAAACTGTCATTTCACGATTCATCAAAAAGATAAATTGAAACGAAAAATCTAAAATAACAGTTTATGAACCGATGATTCATGATTCTGGCAAGGTTATGTTTTTGAGCTTACGATTTTTAATATTGTTTCGATTTCATCAAAAATTTTAAGAAAAATTTTAAGCTTAAAAAAATTGACAAGGTAAAATTTTAAAATTTTTGATAAAGAAACAAAAGTTTGTTATTAAAATGGGTTCGAACTTAGTTTTTTCCCAAAAATTAAGCCGCTTAATATTCTCTGAAGGTATAGAGGAATCAAAATCATCGTAATTCTCTTATTTGTAAACTCTCTTACCTTAATACCCATGCTAGTAGAAGTTCGCTCAGTGTCGATATCAAACAATTGGGAGAAGTTCGGAAGAAGGTTTTCTTGTTGTCATTTCTCAACTTTAACCCAATCATGGTGACAAGATTGGGCTGTCAAAGAATCGAAACTTAAAGAGGTTCAATTTTTTGATAATATATTTCATGTTTCCCCAGCATTACTAAAAGCTTGCTCGATTGCAACTATTGATTCTGAAACCGCAAGCACATCCCCGACAATCAAAGATAAGATCATAAATTTTTTCTTTTATTCCACTCCACCAATGTATGGTGTCAATGCTTTCAACATCATCATATGCATCTTCAAACTCAAAACAAGTGTTTAGATCCCAAAGATGAAATGTGGATATATATATATATATATATTTTTTTTTTTTGTTCCATTGTTTCATTGGTAGATATGCATGACGATTTTGTTTACCTGTAGCAGTGTTATAAGTTGACTCCTCAATTTGGATTTTTATACCATAAGTAACACTATACTCCACGTACAAATCAATTATATTTTTTCTTAAAATCATTAATTATTCTAGAAATATCAGGTTTCATTATAGAATATTCTTGTAAACCTACTATTTTAATCCTATGATAAAAGATAGTCTCAAGTAGATTATTCGAAGGTACTTCATGATGATATTTAGCCCACTTCATTTTCATTACATTATCACAATCATTAAAAACATCTATTGCAACCCACTCCTTAAAAGCTACAACAATGTTAAGACATTCATAATTAATTAAATGATAAGTTGAATACTCCTTTCGTTCTTTTATATCTGTCATTTAAAGTTGTTCTGACACATGTCAAAAGATCTCGTAAATAAGCTAAATTTTAGGAGTGAAAGACTAAATTACCATTCCTTTGATTTTCTCTCTCTTACAGCACTTAATAATGACTTAAGAAAAAAAATACAAGATTCAAGTGGTCAATAATGAAGACTTTCTATTTAAATTTGTGATAATCATTGATTGAATTACAATTAGATATAAGGGCAAAATAGGAGAAATTATATTAATTACTTGGGTAAAATATATCATTTGATCCTCAGGATTATCAAAGTTTTGGATTTTGACCTCAAGTTTAAAATGATAAGTTGATATCCTTAATGTTTCAAAAATTACAAATTTTGACCTTCCATTAAATTTTCTATTAAACCCTAGCGGCGGAAAGGTATTTTAATCATTTTTAAAAAATTCTAATCCAAACCCAATTTCTAACCCAATTCCTAACCCTAACCCAAGCCTTAATCCTAACCCTAACCCTAGCCCTAACTCTATCTTGTTCCTCCTTCTCTTCGAGACGCCGCCATCATTGTCCTTCTTCCCCTCTTTCTCTCTTCCTCTTCTCTTTCTTTTTTTCTTCCTCTCTTGCTCTTCCTCTTCATCTTTCGCCTCCTCAAAACTGTTGTTGTCGCCACCATCACAGAGGAACTTCTCGTTCTTCCCCTCTTCCTCTCTTTTTCTCTTCCTATTCTCTTTCTCTTCACTTTCTGTTCCTTTGTTGCTGTTGCTTCTACAAACAACCACCATTGCTACGTCAAAGTCAAAAGGAGTTCGCAGTGATAGTAATAATATCGAGATTACAAAGGAACGCAGGTGGAAAGGGAAGAGGAAGAGCAAGAGAAGAAGAATGGAAGAAAGGAAGAGGAAAAATAATCTTGCATTGCTAGCGGCAACAATGGTTTTGCAGAGAGAGGATGGGGAAGGAAGAAAAAAAGAAAAAAATTAAAAAGAAAGAAAGAAATAAATTTTATTTTAGAAAATAATAATTTTAATAAATGAATTAATTGATTAAAATACTCCTAAAAATAGGTCACGGTTAGTGATTTAACGGAAGATCAAAAGTTGATACTCTTTGAGACGTTAAGGGTACCTATTTATCGTTTTAAAATCTGATGGTCAAAATCCAAAATTTTATTAATCTCGAGGGTCAAAGGATGTACTTTATCATAAATACTCTCTTAGTTTTATAAATTGATAGATATTTAGATGCAAAAAAACAACCTTAAACTACAGATATAAGAGAAGAGAGGAAGTAATAAACACTGGACAAAATATAACTAGCATCATTAAATTTTTTTAAGATTTTCAAAAATTTTCACAAATATCCCAACTAGTTGGAAATAAACACAACTTTGTACATTATGGTAGAAAAAAGCAAATAAAAGTTTCTTATATTTAAAAGATTCATTTAATAACTTATAAATAGAATTTCAGCTGGTAGGAACATCAGGGGGATTTTTTTTTTTTTTTGGGTCTTGTTTTATTTGCTCTAAAAATTTAAACAATTCTTTGTTACTTGTGGATGTTACCAACGATAAGACAAAACAGTTTTGATAAGTTAAATATAAGATTCAAGGTTTCTTAAAGCATCTTGTAGACATAAATTCAGAACATGAAATGCACACCTAACATAAAAATGATTACCACTAAATTGTGGTTCACAATATCTTTAAGTTCGAGAATCGAACTGGTGTCAAAATTAACATTATCAAAACTCATTGAAAATACTCTTTTTAAAAGATTATATTATCTATCCAATAATAAATAACTACCATATMAGAACGTGTTTATCAAYGATCACTACAAATAGATACCTTATTATCTAAATGAAAAAATATTTTATGTAAATATTGTTTTCCTTTTTTATATAATTTATGGAAAGTACTTGTTATTGTTGTGCGTGGAATATATTTGGTAGTAGGATTTAACGCATTTTGAAAATAATCTACAAAATGCAATTTTTTTTTTCCTAAAACAAAAAATTAGCTGTTCAACAACAACTAATTTAGCTATTTCATTTCTATTTTTTCATCACTATATTTAAATAATGAACCAAAATCAATAGTATACTCGATTATTTGTATAGGTGAAGATTTTATACCAATTTTATCTAATAACAACCAACTTAAGTCAAATCGGAGTTATAAGAATGGGAGATATAAGGCTGATAGGAGTAGTAAGGAAGCTAATCAAGTCATGGCTATCATTCCTAATATAGTGGACCATGAGAGTAATCTAGCARGTTGTATTGAGACTCAATCATGTCAAAGTGGTAAGTCGGTAAAAGATTTTTATCTTCATCATTCAATAGAGTGTAATAGTACAGAAATAAGGCTTGATTGATTGTACTTTTCTTTTCGTTCATTGTATTATTCCTTTCTATAACAATGTCTATAAATATAATAACACTTGAACTTTCTTCTCATGTTGAAAAGAGAAAAGTCACTTTCACAAAATTTTGTTCAGTTTAAATTTCTTTTTATGGTATCAGAGCTTTTGTGAGACAAGAAAGTTCCATACTGCAAAATAATAGCTTCAGTAATTCTTTAATGTTGCCAACTTTGTCATACTCAAACTCACCCCAGAAAACTATCCAATTACTCGCTCTTGCAGAAAGCCAGGACATGGTTGGACTTCTTACAAGTGAAACAGAGAAACCATCCATGTACAAAAACAACATTACAGTAGAAGAAACTTCAACCAATGAAGCAAAAACATTCTCAGAGGAATATCTCAAATGGCGAAAAGAAGATCGTCTCCTACAGGGATGGATTATTGGAACACTTACTAAAAAATCTTTAGGTCTCGTTATTGGGCTCAAATCATCACAACAAGTTTGGAATACCTTGAAAGAAGCAATCATCAAGATTAACACGAATGAGAATTCACTATTCGATAACAACTGACATATCTTAGAAAAGATCCAAATCAGTCCTTAGCAGAACATTTGAGAAAGTTCAAAATTATTTATGACATATTGTAGCCATAGGGAACCCAGTCCTTGACAAGAAAAAAGCCTACTCGTTAATTGCCAATCTTGGTCAGAAGTATAAATCTCTTACAACGACAATACTCAAACCTCCCATGCTGTTTTATGCGAGATTGTGTCACACGTAAGCATCCAACTCACTATTTTATGCCTTTTATGGACAATGTAACCAAAACAAGGGGAAATTTACAACAATAATCATTTGAAAAGGTAGAGGTTTTCAAGCTATTAAAAATAATTGTCAGCATTCAGATCATGCATAAGCTAATTCACAACAATCACAAAGAGTGAACAATCACACTTCACGACCACCACCACTAGATAAATCAAGAATGACAAATGCAGAACGAGAAATGTACAAGCACGAGCACTGTTAGCTTTGTGGAAGACTAGGATTGTAATACTCGAGATTTTTTTTTTTACAAACTTTATATAATTATATAATTTATAAATTCTAATCCACTAATTAGTTAGATTCATAATTTTTAGTGATTTGATTATTTTGCAGCGGAAGGACTTGGAGGCTGTAACGTTTGTGTGTCAATTAGAAATATATTATTATTTCTGTCACTGGTTATTTATTTATGCATTATTGTGTGAATATATCTATTTAAATGAGAGATTTTATTAGTTTAATTTAATTAAAAATATTTAGTTAATTAATTTAGACTTGACCTCTTAGAGTCCGTTCTCTTCTTATCCAAATCTAAAACCAGATTTAAAGTTTAGTTTTGGGTCAGAAGAAAATTAATAGATTTTAATTTAGTTAGGCTTAGTTGGTTAAGGAATAAAATTGGCCCAAATGAGCTAGACGTTACACCAAATGAGCTCATGATTTGAAAATGAAAACTTTGGAAAGTTTTGACAAAGTAAAATTTTGACCTTTATGATACGTAGTGCATGATACATGCATTCATGCATGGATTTTACTTACTGAGCTTAGTAGCTCACCTCATATTCCTTATTTTATATTTCAGGTGATGACTAGCTAGATGGTGTGAGGAGATCGCTTAGGAGCAGACTTTGATACCCAAGAGTCATTTGTGTTAATTAAGTTTTCTATTGATCTATGAACTTGTTAAATGTTTAAATTTATTCGTTTTATTTCGAAAGCTTTCACTGGATTTTAAATCTATGAGTATTTTTAAATTATATTATTGGGTTTCAGGTGATTTATATGTGGAGTATTAGAAATGTTTGGTGTGAGATTTTTTGATTGTATATAGGGGGAATATGTTGATATTACAGAAGAAACTCAGTGAAAATTTTTGTAAACCATTTTTAAAACTTAATATTTTTATTTTTTCCAATTTTCAAAATCTATGTAAGGGTATTAGGATGGAGTTTCTAATCTGGGAGTGTTGCAAGGACATATTGGCAAAATTGTTGGAGTATACCAAATCAACCGGTGAACAATGAAGATCTTTCTCAGGCTCTTGTTGCCCTCACCATGGATACTCTAGTCTCAGACGTTGAATAGACAACTGACACTAAAGTCTCAAATCACATGACAACATACTCATGTATTTGACAAAATCTCTACACTCTTAAAAAACTCAGAATGGTTGTCTCTAGGCATGTTACATTTGATGAGAATATGTTTCGCTACAAGACAAAAGAGTCCTTATCACCTTCCAATATTAGCATAACAGATTTTCTTGATACCCCTTTCCTATCTTAACAAATTCAACATCTCCATCCACAACCATGGACTTCACACATATCCCAATACCAACCCATGTTTCAAGCTTGTTGTCATCTATACCAACTTACCAACTTAGATAAGCCATATGAGTTGCTGCTAAATCATGCCCATGATCATACTTCCTATAGTCTTGACATCAACCTCTCACCGCAAGAACATGGCATGACTTCCTTAACATCCTCCTATTGAAAACAACTATTCTGTGAGTATAATCCTACTTCTTATCATTCTTTTGAACATGTCCAATCAACATCTCATTTTATGGTTACAAGAGCAAAAAATGGTATCTATAAGTCTAATCCCAGATCTGCATTAATTCTCACCTGTCATGATATACCAAGTGAGCTTCAACATGATGGGTGGATGAAAACCTTTCTTGACGATCTTGATGCTTTACATCAAAATCAAACATGGACCTTAGCTTCCAAAGAATCTCATATAAATATTATGGGATCAAAATGGGTCTATAATGCTCTAAACTAAGATTTGATGGCACACTTGATCGGCTAAAAGTTAAACTTATCAGAAGGTATCACTAATTTGACGGTATCTATTATATCGAAACCTTTTCTGCTGTCATAAAGCCATGTAATATTCACTTAGTTTTTAGTTTAGCTATGGTTCAACGATGTGATATTAGATATCTTAATGTCAAAAATTCTTTCCTCTAGCGTTACATCGATGAAGATATTTATATGGAGCAAACACCAAGTATGCATGATGCAGAGTTTCCATCTCATGTTTATAAAATTCAAAAAGCTCTTTATGGCCTTAAACAGGCACCAAGAGTTTGGTTTGATAGTTTTAGTGCCTTCTTGCTCAAACATGGTTTCTTTTGTAGTCTTGTTGACCCATCTTTATTATGCACTCACCACATGGTACATTGGTCTTATTCCTTTATGTTGATGATATGTTATTGACAGGATCTAAATCAAAGTTATTTGTTGAGTTTATCATAACTTTACATTCTAGATTTTCCATGAAATATCTTAGACTCTTACATTATTTTCTTGGTATAGAAGTTCAATGGTCCACCAAAACTCTGTATCTTTCTTAGAGTCACTATGCCTTAACTATTCTTGACAAAGCTCAAATGTTGGATTGATACGCCAATGGAGTCTAAGACTAAGGGTCTTAATGATAACACTCCATTCTCTGATCCTACTTTTTATCGGAGTATTGTTGGTACTATACAATATTTAACACTTACAAGACTTAATATTTCCTTTAGTGTTAACTATGTTTTTCAATATATGGAATTACCAATTGTTGCCAATATAAAAATGGTTTTGACGTATTTTAAGATATTTTAAAGGTTTATTACTTTTCATTTGCATTTAATTGAAGATACTATACTTGATCTTCTTGCCTTTTTCATGCAGATTGGGCAGGTTGTCCTACTACTAGATGGTCTAAATAGGTTTTTGCACATTTTTGAGCGCAATATTACCTCTTGGTGTGCTATTTTCACGCTCAATTACTGAAGCCAAATATCATGCTATGGCTGACACAACAACTGAATTAACATTGCTCAATTTTCTCTTACCTGATCTTCATGTTTCTCAATCCCAACCACCAATACTCTTTTGTCATAACTTGAGTGCTTTACACATGACTGTTAATCTTGTTTTCCATGCTCGTACCAAAAATATTGAACTAGACTACCATTTAGTTTGTGAGAGAGCTTCAAGAGACTCCTTATTACTCTATATGTCCCCTCTACCCTTCAGCTTACAGATATTTTCACAAAGCCATTATGTAAGACCACTCTACTTCATTTCTGTAGCAAATTGTACCTCCAACATTTGCACATATTTTGGGAGGGAAATACCAACCAACTTGAGTTAAACTGGAGGGATAAAGATAGGAGAGATAAGGTTGATAAGAGTAATAAGGAAGCTAATCAAGTCATGGTTATCTTTCATTATATCGTGGGTCATGAGAGTAATCTAAGAGGTTGTATTGAGACTCAATCATGTCAAAGTGGTAAGTCAATAAAAGTGCATTTATCTTCATCATTCAAGGAGTGTAATAGCATAGAAATAAGGATTGATTTATTGGAATCTTATCTTTCCATTCATTGTTTTTTTGCCAGTTTTGCTCTCTCTTTTAGAGACAAATAGGCGTTGGCTTTGTTTTCAACCCTTTTTGAAATCTTGACTTTAACACTACCAATTCCCTCATCTTCTTTAGAGAAAATGCCTCCAAATCAAGTGTCCTATATTTACTACATTACCCTCATATTTGAAATTGTATATACATTAAAACGCGACCTAGGGGCCCGTTATAACTCAATAGAATGCCTTGATCCCTCTCTTTTTCAGTTTTTTCTTAGCTTCCAATTAGGACAAAAAATTTTACCCCAATTTACCCAAGTCTCTATAAATTTTGCTGCTCCACTGTAAATCTTTTCCACCAATTCTTTTTGCTAGTTCTTCTCTCCGCTCGTTGCTTCTTCTTCATCGCTACTTACCTTGAATCGGTAAGTCTTGTTCACCACTTTTTCTATGATTTAAGTAATTGAAATTTTATCTACATGAACTTTAACAAAGGCCATGATTTAATTTAAAGAATTTTAGAAGAGGTAGGAGGGGGTTTCTAGAGGTATTAGCTCTATGGAGTTACTATATTTTCGTGAACAAGAGCACACATTTCTCTCCATATCACGGATCAAAAAATCTTTAAGATGTCTCTTATGTGATTCTATCTCCTCTATTGATGTCATCCTCTCGAGGTCAGGCTCAAACATCCTAGAAACAGTCATTACACCAAAACATTGAGTTGAAATTTCTCTATAAAACTTAAGTATTATCCCAATAATAATTAGACATACCAGTTCCTATATTCCAATTAATAAGGTTCCAACATATTAGTGAGCTATTAGCATCTTCTTGGGATTTATTTATCCTTTATTCATTTTCTTTTTCTGTTAGATATCCCATTGATTTAAAGTTTTGTGATAATGCAAATTAGGTCTAATTAGAACTCCAATTCTACGTTAAGAGAAACAAAAGACAAGATTTGAACAACATACATATGGTTTTTGATATCCTACTTGAGTGATGTAATTATGCTTTTAATGTCAAAGTATTTGCTAAGGAAATAAAGACAATAACCTTAGATATCATTCAGCAATTTGAAGTTGTTGAAGTAGTATGCGCATTTCTTGCCATACTTGTTGAATAATAGACAAAAACAAGCAAAATATTACAAGATGGAGATCTAAAAACATAATGAAAACTAAGCTACCAGCATGTTTACCTCAACTTCAGTGGTTGTGGCAACTCCCCTAGTTAGAGATATCATTGTATCATATATATGAGCTTAATTCACTAACATCAGTATATACATCTAGTTAGATTTAGACGAAAAGAAGAGAACTCTGCAGGTAAATGAATTTAACATAGAGTAATTGCACAACATTGCATTTGGAAGAAACTATGATTCTAGACATTGTTATTGGCGAGAGAACAACTCATGGGGTATTGAGAAGCTCGCAATAAGAACATGATACTCAACAACATGAACAGGCCATAAGGGCTTATAACTTGATAAACAATTCTACTATATAATACATGTGAGGTTCATTGAGAGGCCACGGTATGTCAAAATTTGGCTACAAAAAAGGAAAACATAAAATGACAAATACTACAAAGCAATGAATCTATACCATCCTTGTTAAGAAACTGAGAATGAACTAACATTTGGTGTCAGTATAGCCACGGGGGATGATGATGATGATGATGATACAAATGACACGCCATCTACGGATCTCACAATCAATGTTAGTGAGTTGTCCACAATGCTGAGGGATTTTCAGTCTTATGGATCTTTATAGGTTCAGGTGAGCTGATTGAAGAGGATACTTCTAGTTTCAGTCTTAATCGATGGTCAGAAAGGATCAATGAGTTGAGGATACATTTGGTATTTCAAGATAACTATGAGATCATTTATGTTGTTTGCTAGTGGTCATTGGGCGAGCTTGGGAATATAAAATTATAAAGAGTAAACCCAACATGTACRTTGCGTTATGCAAGAATTCAACCAATGCAACCCTTGTTATTGGTACATTCAAGTAATCCTGAAAAGCATTCACTAACTGTGGCAAATTACACAATACAATGAGGAACACACATATATATCTCGAGTTGTAACCAATAATTGCTTCAATCTAGCAAGTAAACACATTGCCAAACACATTACGCATCTTAAGGGAAGATTCAAAAATATCTATCAAATCTTTGATCGCCGAAATAAAAAAATTGTTTGAGTTAGATTGCTCATAATTGAAGAGGTGGAATGCACGGAGGTTTGCCATTGAGATGGTCTATGGTAATTGGGAACATCTCTTCAGATTTTTCCCAGAATATTTTAAAGCATTGAAGGACACAAATCCATGGACCATTATTAAGTAGAGATATTATTCAGAAAACACTTCTGATGTGAATATGTTTAATAAGGTATTTTGGGTATTTAAGCCATCAATTCAAGGTTTTCAATACTGTCGGCCAATCATTTCAATAGATGCAACTTTCTTGACAGGATTGTACTGAGGGGTTCTCTTGGTTGCTAGTAATGGGATGCAAATAACTACGTGTTCTCGCTAGTATTTGCTATTGTTGGGGATAAGTCATTATTGAGTTGGGAATGGTTTCTCACTCTATTTAGAAATCATGTTGTCCTACAAAGAGAGATATGTTTGATATCCAATTGCCACAAAGGAATATTGGGTCAACAGAGTAATTTAGAGAGTGGCAACCACCATTGGCAGTTCACAGATACTGTCTAATGCATATAAAGGTAAACTTCAAAGCTATGTTTACAATTAGGGATTTGACACAAGCAATGTATAAGGTGGGTAGTGAGTGCATGAAAGAAAAGTTTGTTGCTATCGTCGAAGAAATTAAACTACGAAGTCCAGTAGCATACAATTATTTAAACTCAATAGATCTTATAAAATGGACACTTGCATATGATGATGGTCAAAGGTATGGTTGTTTGACAACAAATCTTTATAAGTCGTTGAACAGTGTCATTAAAAAGACAAGTTCTTGCCAATTAAAGCAATAGTCAAGTTGATATTTTCTCAAATTCTCAAGTATTTCGCCAAACACCATGAGCAAGATACTCATTCTAGACATCAGTTCCTGCCTAAAATTTGGAAATCCTTTTCCGGTGCTAAAGAAAGTTAATGGCATATACTGTGACTCCATACAATATACCACTTAGCTTATACCCCGTGAAACTCTATTTAGGGGAGAGAGAAGGGTTAACAATGTTTATACTGTGAAACTGAGTGAGAAATGGCGTTCCTGCAACAATGTCGGAACTCCATTTGGATTTCCTTGCTCACATGTTGTTACGGTTTCCTGTGAATGAAGTTTGAATGTAGTTAATTTGATGCTGTTTACTTCATTACATGCTACCATAAACACATATCAAGAAAATTTCTTTCCGGTTTGCAAATGAATACTATTGAGGCTATCACCCTTCAATCTTATTCACAATCTGTTGAATATGATGGGAAAACATCCAGATCGACTTCGAAATACAAGGATTCCATATGAAATGGATTACTAAATCCCGATATGTCTAGAAGATGCGAAAACCGTTAAGGAATAGGTCACAATAGATGGAATTGTCCCAGTCGTGAAGTGGGTGGAGAATCTAGTAAATATTATATCTATTTATTATGTTGTTCTAGAAGACTTTTTTCTATCATATGTTGTTGTTAATGAGAATGTTATTTGCTTATTTTGATCTTTAAATGAGGACGAGATGTTGTCTGTTCATTTTGATCTCTTAATGAATATGTTGTTTGTTTATTTTATCTTATGGAATTGATAGTTTATGGTTAAATGGTTGGTCGCTGTTTTTCTATGTTTTGTTGTGATGAAGATGTAGTTTGCAGACATTTTGGAAAGGCCTCTAGATGAAAGTGCTGGTCATAGTCGTGTCTTCTCTTCGGTAACTCTACAAAACCTTGTGTTATCCATTTATTTTAAAAATAAGTTTAAAACAAGGGATGATTCGACCTGGGCCAGCGTTTTCAAAGAGGATAACGCAACATAGTGCAACATTTTGTAGTATTTACCACTGTATAGGGTCTTTATTTTCTCAAGAAATTGAAAAATAGAAAATGGGAGCTATGGCCGCGTTGTGGTTCAAGGAAGACGTGGACATTGATAGCCTTAAAGCCAAGATTCCAAAAGGAGATGAAAATAGAGCCAACACCTGTTTGGCTTTAAAAAAGAGAGCCAATTTGCCCAAAAAAAAAAAAAAAAACTTCCATTCATTGTATTGTTCTTCTCTGTAAGAATATTATAAATATAATAAGACTTGAACTCCCTTATCACGTTGAAAAGAGAAAAATCACTTACACAAAATCTTGTTCAGTTTAAGTTTTTCTTTATTGCCACGGTGCTTTTGTTTCAAATGGCCTTGTAAACTTTTGTATCGTCCTCCGAACTTGAATTTGTATGTAGAAATGCAATAACTGATGCAATGTACTTCATAGTCTCCGTTACTATGTTGTTTCTTAATAAAGTGTTACCTCAAAATATTAGATCTAGAGAAAATTGAGAGAGAAATTGAGAGACTTAAGGTAAAATAGATAGAGAATAGAAAAAAGATTGAGAATTGGTGGGATTCTTGTGAATAAAATGGAGTTAGGGGAGAGTATTTATAGGAAGAAAAAAAGATTAATCTATTTTTTGTAAGAAAGATTCAAGAGATTCATTTCAAATTTATAAGTTGTCTTGTAAATTTGTCATATATCATATATCAATCGATGATCCAATGAAGTGTCTAACCGTTTATTTGATTTTTGGAAAAAAAAAAGTTGAGTTGTCATGTGAATACAAAAAACTTCAATTTATAATTATAAGAGTTAATTTTTGATATATTAATTTTTTTAGTTTGTTTAGATTGCCTATTTCAATTCATGAAAATTTATGAATTGAAATAAAAATTATCGATTCATGAATTGTGAGTCGAATTAATGATTTTTAAATTGTTGACTATGATTCCATTATGATCCGATTTACTGATTCAGATTGAAGTGTGTTCATCCCAACACCAACCTACGACTTCAAAAGTTTTTTGAAGTCTTTAACCTCATTCCCTCTTTTCTCTTCCTTTATATCTTCATTTATTATTAATTTTTTGGATCAAACATCAAGGTTCATTTAAGCTTGTGACCAATCAGCCACAGCAGCACCCATTATAGCATCAGGGCCATACCCCACCATATTACATCAGACATAAAACAGACTGCCTAAAGCAGCTAACAAATGAGCAGGGGTGTTGGCTTCTCTTTTAAGTGCAAAATCTTCAGCGCCAGCAGAAGAGCATCACATTCAAGAGCACGATGAATGGCCTTCCCTGAAGTGGTCCTACAAGTGCAAGCTAAATCTCACCTAGTGAGTTGGGGACAAGAATGCCGACCCCAGCAAGGATTCTAGGAAGCATCAACATTGATCTTAAACATAGAATCTGGGGAAGGTGACCAAGTAGTAGGAGGACCTCTGGCATGTCACGTATAGTGACTCTCGGTAGCCGTTGCAAGCTACAGTGGCCTCCACAGATATAAGCTTATTGCTGAACATCCATTGGTTTCTAGCTTACCAAACCGCCTAGAGAAGCATAATAAAGAACCTCTTCCAAAGGACGAAGCTATGGATACATGAGTAGTTTATTAATGACCTCAGAAACTGATGTGGTATGAATACAAACCCAGTCCATGGATACACCAGCAAGCTTCATTACCCGTTTAGCATAAGGGCACATATAAAAAGGTGGATATCCGTCTCAGACTCTTCTGTGCAAAAAAAGGCAATGCAGCACTGGAATAGAAAGCCGACGAGAGAGGCGAGATCTCGTGGGAATGGCACAGATGCCAGAGCCAAATGCAGACCTTCGGAGGTAGTCGTAACTTCCAGATTTCAGACCAAAAGGGCAGGGAGACCGCAGAAGAGTTTGTTGTCTCAGACAAATCAGAGCTATCTCGAATCATGAAGCTGATTTCTACTTGATACGCCGACTGAAAGAAAAAACACCGAAGGATTCAATGCCAAATTAAAAAATATCAGGTTGAGGGGAATGTGGCAGTGGCAACATAAGTATTTCTGCAATACCTGATGACTGGAAAAGCTGTTGGGAGTAGAGGCTCATTCCATCTCTGGGGACCTGGAATGATAAGAGAGCTCACGCAGATAAGGTAGGCAACAACTGCGTTTTAGGCAGAAAAATCCAAAATGAGTATGGCGTAGGTAACCATGGATTCTGGAGAACAGATATTGATTCGCCATTGCCAATTCGCCAACGTGAGTCCTTTGTTGAGAAGCCCCTTGCCTCCCATAAATTACGCCACAGGTAGGAATTATTGCTGCCCAACTTTGCCCCCCAAAAATCAGTGTGAGGAATAATAGTTGGCCCTAACAGCCCTTCTTAGCAACAAATCAGGAAACTGAAGTAACCTCCACCCTTGTTTGACTAATAAGACAAAATTAAAAACCACGAGATACCCAAACCTAGCCCCCATTGCATTTTGTCGACACATAAATTTTCATTTTTTCCAATGAATACTCCCGGCCATCATATGTTTGATCCCGTCAGAAATTAGAAAGTACAGAATTCAGCTCAGAACAAAAATTGATCGGAAGTAAAAAACTCAGGACAGCCCGGAAGATCGATTGAGTCAACGTAGCCCGAGCAGCTTGAGATAGGAAACCCTCCTTCCAGTCATGCATTTTCTTCTAAATTTTGTCCCGAAGATAAAAAAAGATTTCACGCTTAGACCTGTCAAAAAAATAAGGCAAATCCAACTACTGACCCCTGCCTCAACGTCCCCAACATAGAAAACCTCACAAACGTCTCTTTTTAGGTCAGCAGTAGTTGACTTGCTGAACATCATTCACCATTAAATATTACTGGGTGACCTTACTACAGAAAAACTGAAGAGTAGCGGAAGGGTGCGTCCATGGCAAGGACAAGGACTGAAGTCAAATGAAAACCAGAATTACGTTCTTGTCTTCAACCCTTTCTTCCACCGTTTCTCTCCATTGCTCTGTTGCTTGCTCAATTCGACGCCCTACACCGTCACTTCTCCACTCTCTCTCTTACTTCAATTCCAAACGTACAGTCAACAAAATCAGCTATTTTCCCCCAAACCTCCTTGCTTCAAGGCGTAGTACAACACCTCTCACTGCATCATCATCAGCTTCAATATCATCCATGGCTGCCTCTTTCCAACCTGAACAAGCTAGGGTTCCACGTGCCACACCGTTACCAACTCCTCCAATCACCAAGGCGAGTATTTCGTTTTATTTGTGTATAGTTCTTGAATTTGAGCAAATTTTGTTTTGAAGTTGAATTTCTTTCTTTAAATAAATAGTTTAAGATTGGGTTGTGTCAATTATCGGTTACTGCTGACAAGGAGAGGAATATACTTCATGCGAGGACTGCGATTGAGGAGGCTGCTGAAAAGGGAGCAAAGCTTGTGGTTTTGCCTGTGAGTATATTTTATTAGCCGTTTCTGGGCTTCCTTCGATTTGATGCAATTTGCTCTTGTGACAGAGAAAATGTCTACCTGGTTATAGTTTGTTGTATATATGGTGAAGTATTATTGAGTAGTGCAAATTGGTGATTGGGCTTAAATTGGTGCGTTGCTTTAAACTGTATATGTTATTAGCATTACCAGTTTGATGTTTTTGTGTGCTCGAGTCTTGAGTGTCCCTATGTTATTATGCTGGGCTGCGAATGAAAGAAGTTCATTCTTTGGTTCAACTTTCATCACTTATCACTTGATGTTTTGGTTATGCTTTTGCATTTATCAGGAAATATGGAATAGCCCATATTCAAATGATAGCTTCCCCGTCTATGCTGAGGAGATTGATGCTGGTTTTGATAAATCTCCTTCAACAGCCATGTTGTCCGAAGTTGCTCGTCTTCTAAAGGTTACAATAGTCGGAGGCTCAATTCCAGAAAGAAGTGGGGATAAATTATATAATACTTGTTGTGTCTTTGGTACTGATGGAGAGCTGAAAGCCAAACACAGGAAGGTGTGCTCTTTTTCCCACTTCCTTTAGCTTCTTGGTTATATGGCTTATGATAGGCTTATTGGTGCAGGGAGATTTGACTTTAGCACTCATGGGGCTGTTAGTATTTTGCTTCAAATTCATTGAGATCTTCACATCAAACTTGCACTATTATGGTTATCCTAGTATATAGCATTTTTTCTTTTTGGATCAGGTAACGAGAGATTAAACAATGTTTTGCTAGTTCAGTTTTGCAATTTTTGACATGATTAAGTTTTTTAAGTTCGATTATGCAGAAGTAGTCTAGAAAAACAACATTCAAACCATCTTGTCATGCTGCTGTTGTTCACTCAAAGTCAAGATTTGAACTTACAGATTATGGACTGAAATGATTTTTTGAAGAAAATTTTATTTCATCCTCATGGAAAGACATCCATCCTCAATACTTTTAAGTACATCTGTGCAAAATGTGGATCTATTGAGAAATACTTGCATTCATGCAGATATTTGGCACTAATGTGAAAAAATCGCACTACCATATGCATTATGGCTAGGTGCACAGCATTCATGCTAACTCTTCACATCCTATTATTCTCATAACAGATACACCTTTTTGATATTGACATTCCTGGTAAAATTACCTTTATGGAATCAAGGACTCTTACAGCTGGGGAAACTCCTACTGTTGTGGACACAGGTATGCGTAGGTGTTGAATAAAGATTAGTCTGGAGTTTTCCTTGGCTCTTACTAAAGAACTCAATTTTATTGGGAAAGTTTAAATTTTGTGACACCATTATGTGTTGAATTTCTAATGAATCTCAAACATTGTTTTCCATGTCCAATTCTTAATTAGAATAATTTCTATTGAGTTAACCTGGAAATTTTCTTATTGATTAAAAATTTAGCCAATTAAGATTAAAAAGAAAGGAAATATGCCTCCTTTTCCCCACTTCTGTTTGCATATTCACAAGTTATATTTTGTAATAGATCTGCTACCCGCTACTGATTTTAATTTTGGAATCTATGTTAGTTTGCATGTGTATTTTGTTTATCAAATAAAGAAAAGGAAGGCCTCCTATTTCTATTTATATGTTATGAGATATATGAATTTGCTAGTAAGATCGCAAAGTAGGGTTCTGTGAATAGTTCACTATGTCATGGTTGTTACCATCACTAGCTGGAGCATCCAATAGTTCACCTACCGGGGACTTCTTCAAACAAGTAACATATGTAGCCTTTAGGATAGCAACCATCAGTACCTTAAGAGAATAACAATCAAATTTCTTTGACTTCATAAATCTATATAACCATTTGACATTTGCCTCAGTATTCTTGAAAATTTACTATTATCTTTGGTGCAGAGGTTGGACGTATTGGTATAGGTATCTGCTATGACATTCGATTTCAAGAACTGGCAATGCTATATTCTGCAAGAGGTTTGTGCATAATAACATTCTATTTTATGATTTTCCTTCGCAAGTTRCATCTTTTCTCCAGCAGCAAATAGCCAGTTTAAGAAATATTTATTTCGGAATAGGATCAAAGAGAATGTTGAAGAACATGAGATGGATGACATTAATGGTTGCGAAATCAGAGGATTTGAATGTTGGCCTCCAGTAGATATATTAGCTTAGTGGGAATCATGTATAAGGYTTAGAGAAGTTAAATTATTCACTTCAATTTTCCTTTTTCCTATCTTCTTCAGAATCTATAACTTTTCGTATTCCTGCCTATGATACAGCATATTTTGCCTAGTGAGAGAGAATTTCTAACCAGGTTCATTCGCATTTGATGTGCTTTCCTGGGATGACATTATGTATGCGTAAAATTTACAGATAAATAAAAAGTAAGGAACAAGCAGGCCATTGTGCTACTTCATACAATCCAAAGGTATAGATTAATATTCAGTGGTCTCCAATCGTTATGTTTTATATTGTATTTGAAGGAGTTTCTTTTCCAAGGAATGTGACAAAATTTTTCTGGCTCCTTGTAGCACAAAATGGTGATGGTGTATTATTCTGGCATAGGCTAATTGATGGAGAAATATTTTTGTCTAGGATGCAGCATTAAGCAAATTGTTAATGGCCTCTTAGAAAATCTTGCTTATTTCAACTTTTGTATTTTCAAAAAAAAAAAAAAAAAATTGTTTAACATATGATAGCCATGACACTCAATCTTCAGGAGCTCACTTGATTTGCTATCCTGGGGCTTTCAACATGACGACTGGACCATTGCACTGGGAGTTATTACAAAGAGCAAGGTGATAATATTTCTGTACTTGGTCAGCATATCCTTGCATCGTCATATTCAAACTTTTGGTCATCCAAATACATTACTTTAGCTTTAAAGTTGATCACTGAGAGAATTTATTTCCTATACTATTAACCGAGTTTTCTTGGATGTTTTTGTTTTTTTCACTTTAATTATGACAATCRTGTCATATCACCTCCTTAAAAAGACAGGGAAATATTKTATGCTTCAATGATACTTAGTTACATGGGTTGCGTAATAAATGCAGGTTCTCATTGGATGAAAACTTTATCTATTYGTGAAGCTTTCGATAATGTATTTGACTTGGTAATGGACTCAGGTTCTAATCAAGTGGTGAGATGGATTAGTTGAGGGTGCAGTCCAAATCAGATAAATTTAGGCTGGTTATGATTGACGGCATCATGATTTAGCTAAATGATTAGTAAGAAACTTTAGGTTTTTGAGAGACCAATTGGAGTTGCTGAGCCCAGAAATTTTGCAGCAATAGACCAGCTATGGGAATTGTAGGGCTAAAACTATGGAACTTTACCTCTTCTTGGAGTCATTATATCCTTCTACTGACTTGGTGACCTTAGTAACACTGCAGCAACCTAGCTCTTGCTGCAAGGCTTGACCTTATCGTGTATTATGTTTATTCAAAATAAGATAGATTGAACTTTATTGTTTTGTTACATCACTTTTAGAAAATGAAAAGTTTATTTTGGATATTTGTGTATGTTGAACCATATTTATCTTGTCACTTCCATTCAACCATAAACACTGTGGCCCTTAAAGTTGTCATTTTTTCCCTCGTACTATTTCACTCCACATATTTGCCTTAGAACTATCAAAGTTAATTTGTGCTGCCCGTCTGTCAAATCTTTCTGTCAACACTAACAGAACTAAGTACAGTTTATTGTTCTTTTATTCCATATTCTCCCATTCTTTTCCCCTCTTCTCCTTCTCCACCATTTTCCTCTGGACGCCCTTGCGCCATTTCTTCTCCCAACTTCTCCCCATTTCTCTTCCTTCCTGTCCAAATCTTATTTGCAATTGGCCAGCCAGATTTCATAATCTGGTCTATCCTTTCTAAAAATCATCCCATTCCACATGTCAGCAACAGCAGCTTAAAGTACCAAGTCCACATTGGGGGAGATCTGCATCTATTCTAGCAATAGCGACAAGGTAAATTGACCATGCCGACGAGAGGAAGAGGAAAGGGGGGAAGTCGGGGAGAGAGAAAGAGAAGACAGAGATGGAGGTGGGAGGAAGAGGAAGGGTTGATGTCAGGGAGAGAGAAGAAAGAGAACCAGAGATGGTGATGGGAGGAAAAGGAATGGGGGACGCCAAGTGGTGACACTGAGGCAGATCGGCTGCGGCGATAGTAGTGCGAGGAAGGAGGCAGTTGGGAAGAGCTCTGTGGTAGGAGAAGATAGCAAATGTGGCAATGGCAGCTACGGTTTCTCATGGAGGATAAGAGGGGAAGAAGGAGAAAAAGGAAAAAGGAAATGAGATATTCTTTCTTTTGTTAAACAAAATGGGGGCTATTTTTTATTTTATTTTAGGGAATAAATGGGGATATTTGTAGTCCAATTCAAATTTTATCTCTTCTGTTCTTTTCACTTATTCTAATACAATTACAAAAAATAAAAATAAAAATCTTTTAATTTTCTATGTAAATAAAAACTAAGAGACTAAAATGGTCCTTCGTTCTTTTAGCATTGATGGAAAGATTGGACAGAAGGACCACCATTGGTAAACTTTGTTAGTTCGAGGGCAAGTATGTGAAGTCAAATAGTAGTAGAGCAAAAATGAAACTTCCACTGAAGTTTTAGGGCCACCAAGTTTTTTTACCCTAAATATTATGAAGCATGTTGAAGATAATTAACTGGTCAAGGTAGACTATGAAAGAAAGTAGAAGTTTGCTGCTTATGAACCTAAGAAAAGTAAGTTGTGAAGGACAAACGCCAATCCCCATGACTGAGAAGAAAATGAGGGAAAACCAAAAAATAAGGAAAAAAGAAGAAAAACGGTAAATGAAAATTTGGGCTACTGGTTGAGGACAAGGAATATGTTTATGTGATATTTTTTGTTGCTTTGGCATCACAAATTATTTCTTTTACTTCTTTCTTATCAAGATTTCTGCTGCTGTTCTCTTCTTTAATATTACTGAATTGGGTCTTTTACTTTCTTATGCAGAGCTGCGGATAATCAGGTATGAAATTCATTTTTTGTCATCTCACTTCCTCAGATTGTGTCTAAGTTTTCCGATATGGCCATGTTTATGGTTCTTTCTACAATCTTGACTTCCTTTCTGAATTATATGCCTATGATTTGGTCACATCTACTTCTTTCAATTTTCTTTTCTGTAAACATTCTTCTCAATTGGTTCCATAGTGACATTTTGTTCTTAACTCAAGATCATCGAAGATAAATTGCTAGACATCTGCTTTCATAAGTTAAGCTTTCACGCGCCTTGTAGAGTACTTTGTTTCTAGAATTATTAACCTTGTGTTGGCTGCTATGGCTTTTCATGCGTTTCCAGAGAGAACTGCAAATTGTTTGACTTCAAACCCTTTCAAATTTCTTCAAACCCTTTCAAATTTCTAATTTCAAACCAAATCAGTTGTTGTCACAATTTTCTGAAGCAGTACAACTTGTTGTAGATGATGTTCTTGTACTGAACTCCATTGTATATCTCATTTCTTATTTGAAAAGCTTGCAGTGAAATGGAGCATTGGATTACTTTCTTTTCCCCTTTCCATGTCATGTATAATCAATTGCATACATTCCAAATGCCTGATTTTGGAGAAAGTCTTTTCTTCAACTCTAAGACTCAATTATTCTATCTACCAAAAAAAAAAAAAAAAATGCAGGTCTGGTTTCTCATGGTTCAACAATGGAAATAACCTGAGATATTGAGAGAAAAACGAAATTGTATTATTTCTTTTCTCAAAAGACCTATATGAATTATGGATGAGGTTTTCTTGTGTTGAATGTTGACTGTTGTGTCTGATGGGCTGGCTACAGAAGGATGTAAATTATGGAATTTGTGTCTGGTGCATCTTATGTATGCACTTGTAAGTTTTAAATCTTTTTTCTTTCTTTTAAATTTTGTGACAGATGTACGTAGCAACTTGTTCACCAGCTCGAGATGCTAGTGCTGGATATGTGGCTTGGGGCCATTCTACACTTGTTGGGCCAGTAAGTCAATACTTCCTCTCTGTCTTGTATGGTTTTTCTGGTTAGAGTTGTAGGAAGTATTTTGTTTTGTATTCTGCAACTACCATAGTAAATGTCCATTTGTAATTCTCGTGCCATATCTTTGGGCTTGTTCATGAACATTGTATATTCATTTATCGAGGAAGAAGAGAGAAAATGCAAAAAGGAAGAGGCCTAAATATTGACCTTTTCAGCAAACGCTGATATATTTGTTCATTTTACAGTTTGGAGAGGTACTAGCTACCACAGAACATGATGAAGCAATTATTATATCTGAGATAGACTATTCACAAGTTGAGCTCAGAAGGTAATTTCCCCATTATCCTTCTCTCTCTCCATCATCCCTGGCCCTTGCCCCTTAGGGTGGCAAAGCAAAGAAGAAAGAAAGGGTCAAAAGCGGAATTGTATGGAAAAATTAGATTGTTCTTACTCATATATTGTCATATGCAGAACTAATCTTCCTTTGGAGAAGCAAAGGAGAGGTGACCTCTACCAGTTGATTGATGTTCAGAGGTTGAATTCCAAGTAAATTTGTTGAAGATCATCAAGCATACTGGAGGCATTAATAAGATCTACTGTTTTATAATAGTTTCAATAACTAATTTGGCAGTTGGTAATCAAGAAACTCTATAGAACTGACTTTTGAAGAAGTTGGCCGCACGTTGGGATAATTTGGAAATGGAATCTTTCCCCTTATCTCGGGTAAAATTCATTTTGTCATCCAAATCGCCTAATATCAAGATTTAAATTTAGAGCTGTGGTCAAATATATTTCGTAAGTGTTTGGCACATGTATGTTTCTTAAATTAAGCCAAAATAGTAGCTCGGTCTTATCTTTTTCAAGATAGCAAATCATAGTCAAGAATTGTATGAAAATAADTAGTATAAGATATGGTCATGGTCATGCATCTGCATCCGAGGAATGATATTGAAGAAGAGAGGAGGGCGTGAGGGATAGACAATAATAGGAAAAGGGCAGCCCAGACAAGCAAAGATGAGTTGCACCGCACGTGGATCAGTGTGCGTAGCTACAGACAAAAACGCAGGAATTCGCTGTCAGAATGAGACAGACCAAGACCGCAATGTCTCCTCACTCGCGCCTTTTATGGGCAAAAGGGCATCGTTTGGATGCTTAAATAACCGAAAAAATTAGCTGATTTTTTTATATTTTATATTATTTTTTCCATCGACCTTCTTTTAAAATCATCTTCTAACTTTTTTAAGGTTATTGCTCAGAAAATAATCTTAGTCATATATTTACAATGAAATTCGATCCATCTTTGAACACTTATCTTAGATGTTCGAAGGCATTTTATCGGGAAAACAAGATTTTTCTTCGTTCATGCGTTTTGGCTAACTCACTTTTCTTTAAGGTATGAAAATAAAGAGGAAAATATTTAAGAATTGTATATATAGAGTTAGTTATCGTCCTTAAAAGTTCAAGTAGTTGCTTGTGTTCTCCTAAATAGATCCTCTCCCCTTACCTACACTGGTTTTTGAGAGGTTGGAATACATGACACCATTCAACTAGTTTCAATTGTTTGTATTTATTATTAAGTTTTATTTTAAAATTCTTATGATTGGTGCATTGCTCGTGATTTAAATCCTCGAATTCCTTCACTCAAAGGACACACATAACTTATTTCTTTTAGATTTTTGCTCTTTAATTCTATTAAATTTTTCATTCTTTGACTTCTAAAAGGAAAAAAAAAAATACTAACGCATAATATCATTCAACTTTTAAAAATATAGAATTTTTAGTTTTTTATCATATGAACCAACTGTATTGACCAATCCATAATGGTTCTCATTGCCCAAACTCGTGCTTAATTTGTCATCCAATGTATATTAAGTACATGTTTAATATGATATAGCTAGATATGTCAAATAGATATACTATTGATCTATTAGTAATTTGGATTAGATAAGATTAGAATGCAAGTTTGAATTTTGAATGTAGGACTTTAAGTTTCTCTTGTATGAGGGGTCATAATCCACTTATGACTTGTCTTTGAGTAATCATATTCTTGATAGAAGGAAAAATTTCCAGCACCAAGAACAATAGGTTGTTCCACCATCTCCATCAACAACAATCACAGAATTATACAACGGCTATAAGATTCAATTTAAAAAGGAGTTACTACTTGAATGATTTATCTTTAAGTCCCTCGTAAAATTTGTAATATAGTGAATTTTTTTTGACGTCTGAACAGGGTCTCATGGATGTATGCATTCACGCCAAACCATGTTAAACAGTATCTTCATTATCGCTTTGTTATCTTAATTGTTTCCTCAAGAAATTGTTGAATCGAATCATTGAATCAACTAATTAACTGAAGTAGGAATTATATTAACAAGTGGTATCAAAGTGAGTTGTCTGTTCATGAGAATTAGATCAGAATTTGTATTGATTGATTAGCTTCGAAGTATGTCTTATTTACTAGTTAATTGGATTGGCTTGAATTTATCATACTTGTTGTTAAACTGTGATTGTTGCCCACACCCGTTTTGATTGCGTACACATTGATACTATTTTATTACTAAGGATGATTGTTGTGATTTTCGTGAAGGGGGTTTAACTCATAAATTTTTCTTGTTAGATAGAACTAATTATTCTATGTCAAAAGCCAGAATGAGGACTTTCTTAAAAGTTATAGATGAATGAATTTGAGTTTCTGTAGTCACAAGGTGTAGTCCTCCTTAATCACTAAGAATGGTAATACCACAAATAAATTAGTGCCTGAATGGAATAGTGATGAACTTGTTTAAGTTAATTGTAACTCTAAAGCACTACATACTATATATAATGTTCTTACCTTAAACATATGCAAGTAATAACAACTTGTTAAGTTGCTAAGGAAGTTTGGGATAAGTTAGAGACAAAAAAAATGAATGAATTGACCAAGTAAAGAAATCAAGATTGAAGAGTCTTACAATTGAATTTGAAAATATCTATGTCTGAGGATGAATCTATTGCTGATTTCTATGGGTTGTGTAATTTATAAAATGAATGTTAGGCTCTTGATATAATGCTAAACTTGTTAGCAAATTCTTGTGATTCAAATGATTCAAAGCGAAGATCACATCCATCAAAGACATTGACAAGATTGACCTAGATGAAATAATTGATTCATTAAAGATGTATGAGCAGAATTTAAACAGGTGGAACAAAGATAAGTATGTTAAGAATGGGAAAAGGAGTTGCATTGACATACGTATGGTGAAGATAATTTGAGTTCAATCAATTTGGAAAACCTAAATGAGGACACTATAGCCTTTCTCAACTATAACAAATATCTACAAAGGAAAATCAAGAAAAACAATCAGCCTCAAGGGCATAAATGCAGTCCTACACGGAAATGGAAGTCGAAATCTATCTCCTTTCTTTATTAGAACAACAATGAGAAGGGTACAAAAAGGCAAAGGCATATTGTAATGAATGTGAAGGATATGAGTGTATACAAGCAAAATGTGCTAACACTCTTAAAAAGAAGGACATGCCATGAAACATAAGAAAGCTATGAAAGTGAACATGAACACAGTTTTGTGGCATATATGGTGACAAAAAATAAAGAAGAAGGGAAAGACACTGAAATGGAAGTTGAAAAAGAGCAATCAAATTAGATGCAGAGGACCTTCAAACTACTTATGAAGATATGTATACTTAGTGGTTAAAGGCTGTGAAGTAAATTACAGACACAGAAATGAAGAACCTTAATATATCTAATTTCAGTAAGCAAAAGAGACTTATAATATATCTAATTTTCTTCCTACATGCCATTTTTATGGTACAAAGAGATATATTAGGCCAAAATGTTTTAAACTGCATTTCCATGTACACAGAATGTTTAATGTCACAAAAATTGCATCATTTGTATCTACTCCATCTGGAAGAAAAGCAACGACTAAAACTAGATGCGTACCAAAAATTACTACATATCAAATTGCACGCATTTCACTACTTGCTTATAATACTGATCAATGATATTTTAATAGTGGATGCTCTATACATATGACTGGAAATAGAGACTTGTTGACTAATGTTAAACCCTTTACTAATGGTCTTTGTGACTTTTGGTGATGGTAAAAAGGAAAAAATATTTGAAAAAGACTTACTTATCATGCAAGGAACTATGAATATGAAGGATGTTCTATATGTGGAAGGACTAAAGGCAAACCTTATTAGCATAAGTCAAATTTGTGATAATTAATATATAGTTCTATTCACGAAAAAGAAGTAAATCCTAAATGATCAAGATAAACATGCTAACTAGAGAACAAACTAGTGACAATAACTATCTTTTAAATGGCGCAACGTAAGTGTCAAAAATCCACTATAGAAGCCGCTGAAATTTTGTATTACAAAATGAGTTACTTGAATTATCGTGACATTTCAAGATCAATAAAAAATAATGCAGTATAATGCAGTTAGAGAATTACCAAAAGTTGATATCAACCTAAAGAAGGTGTGTGGACCATGTCCACTAGGGAAGCAAACCAAAAGTCAACATTCACCTACTACACATTTGGCAACAATACACACACTAGAAATTTTACATATGGATCTAATGAAACCAATGCAAACTGAGAGCATTGGAGGTAAACTGCATGTATTTATTTGTGTTAATGATTTTTCTAGGTATACTTAGGTAGACTTTATCAAAGAAATATCTGACACATTTACTAAGTCTATGTCTTTTAAGTTACAAACAGACAAGGGTCAATAAATTGCCAAATCATTAGAATCCGAAGTGATCATGGTAAGAAATTTGAGAACTATCCTGTAATATCCGAGATTTATTTTCATTTCTACGAACTTTATATAATTATATAATTATATAATTCATATTCTGATACACTAATTAGATTATATTCATGATTATTAGTGATTTGATTATTTTACATCGGAAGGACTTGAAGGCTATAACATTCGATGTGCTAATTAGAAATAAATTATTATTTCTATGACTGGTTATTTATTTATGGATTATTGTATGAGTATATATATTTCAATGATAGATTTTATTAGTTTAATTTAATTAGAAATATTTAGTTAGTTAATTTAGGCTTGACCATTAGAGTTCTTTCTCTTCTTATCCAATTCTAAAACCGAATTTAAAGTTCGGTTTTGGGAAGAAAACTAATGGATCTTAATTTGGTTGGGTTTCGTTGGTTAAGGAATAAAAATGGCCCATGGAAGAATTTTGGTTAGGGTTAAATTAGTTTTATATCTTTTTAAAAAAAAGAATATAAATTTAGGAGGATAAGAAGATGACTATTCATCTTCTTCCCCAAAGGAAACCATAACCCTAACCCTAGCCCTAGCTGCCACCTCYCTCTGTCTGCYYGACGCCGCTCRTCGYGACCTCTCCTCTCCTCGCTCTCCCTTCTCTTTCTCTCCCTCCCTCTCTTCCTCCTTGTACCTCGCCGTTGGTTTTCTTCCGCATCTCTGCGGCCAATCATCACCTTTGCATATCTCCACTGCAGACCCACTATTGTTGCAATCGAGATTTTGTTGCTCGCTGTGCTAGATCCATCCAGATCCCACGAGTCGCCGTGATCTCTGTGCCATTCCGTGTTGATTGCCCCTGACCAGATCGATAATCACTACACTGCCAGACTAAACTAGTGCTTGAGGTTCCTACTGCCACGAGGACACCATAATTTCTAGTTATTGTTCACCTCTAGAAGGAGATCACCAGGCGACCAAGCACTGTGCATTTTCCTTGAACCAGTTACGTGTGCGTTGCGTGTGTGCAACTAAAATTGCCTTTCGCATGCCCGGAGCGTATTCCTTTCCCAAGCATGATTGACGCCATTACGTCGTAGACTTGATACCACACCTAGGATTCGGGATTCAAGGTGAATCCTTAATTTTGCCGTTTAAATTAACCGAATGGCCTAGGTTTTGTATAATTTAATAATAATTAAGATAAAATATGGAGTATGTTTAATGTGAAATTTAAGTTAGTACGTTGAAGTAAAAGAGTCATATATTTTTAGAAATATATTGAATATCATTTAAGGTGAAATTTAAGGTTTGGATGATAAAATAATGTATATTGTGATTAAGATTATTATTATTATTTTAAGAATAATTAGGATTCATGAAATTAAATTATAATATTATTAGTTTGATTTTTATTTATATGGAAATTAAACTTGGAATTTATTGATTAATGTCATCCGTAGGAAAAATAATGAACGTTTTAATGGTAAACACTTATGTTAAATGAATATTCTTCRTGTAACAATATTAGATACTTTTGGCACATTRACATTGTGGGCAACCGAGGCACCCCACTAACGATTTAAAGTAACCAAATTTACTAAGGACTTCAAGTAARTAAATCACCACATTCTCATTAATTATGATACAAGTGTATTGTTGTTATGATTCAACATCTCTATGTGAATTGAATGTGAGTTCATGGTTATAATTGGAATAATTTTATGTGATATGATTTATGATTTTATTTCAAGTATGTGAATTTTTCTACTTGATGATATGTTGGAAAGTTTAAGTTCAGAGTTTRTGCAATCCATATTCATGTGCATATAGTCTATAATATTTTGCACAATTTTTGGCATGGATATAATCATATATTTAAGAAAGCAAATGTTTTAAAAGAACAAAGTTTGGAAAAGAAAATGTTTTGAGAAATGAAATTTTGGAAGGATGTGATTTTTATGTTAAATGGTTTCCAAACGTAAAAAATTTCAAAAAGGGTGTAAAGCCTAGACCATGAAATGTATGAGTGGGAAATAGGGCATGGGGGACCGGTGCACCCAATCTAACCCTCTTGTAGAGTGAGAATTCATGTGTTATTCACCTCTCATGAGGTGATATTCAGGAAAAGATTAAGTTATGTCAACCGCTTTGTAGTTCTACCAGTAGAATCTGATGGGGTTCCAATTAATAATTGTCTACTGTATAGCTTAATAACTAGGCATTACACCAAGTGAGCTCACAATTTTATGAAACGAAAATGTTTGGAAAGTTTGATGAAATGGAAAGTTTTGGAAAGTTCTCACAATTTGAAAAGGAATTTTTTTGAAAGTTTTAAAAAAGTGAATTTTTGAACATCATGATATATATTGCATGATACATGCATTAATGCATGGGATTTAGTTACTGATCTTAGTAGCTCACCCCATATTCCTTTATTTTACGTTTCAGATGATGACTAGCCAGATGGTGTGTGGAGATCATTTGGAAGCAGGTTTTGATACCCAAGAGTCATTTATGCTAATTAAATTTTTTATTGATTTATGAACTTATTAAATGTTTAAATTTTATTCGTTTTATTTCAAAAGCTTCTGCAGGATTTTTAAATATATGAGTATTTAGTTGGTAAATGATATTATTGGGGTTGAACTATTTCAATATGAGTATTTTGTTGGTAAATGTTAATGTTGGGAAATGGAGTTATTTCATTTAATGTTGGAATGCTGGAGACGTTTGTGTGAAATTTTTTTACTGTATAYAGGGGGAATATGTTGATATTACAGAGGAAGCTCTGCCGAAATTTTTATAAAACCCTTTTAAAATTCAAGATTTTTATTTTTCCCAATTTCTACAATATATGTGGAGGTAATTGGTGACATTCCCTGATTAGGATAAAGTTTCCTAATTTGGGGGTGTTACATATTCATATGCTAATTTTTTGTAGTGAAAAGGGATTGCTTATGAGTTTTCCACACCTAAAACTCCCTAGCAAAATGAAGTAGTGGAAAGACAGAATGGGACCTTTCGAGAAATGGCTAGGGTGATGTTAAATGCAAGGAAATTACCTATTCGACTTTGGATAAAGGCAGTGAACACGATGTGCTACCTTAGCAACTAGATTTATCTTTGAAATGGAACTAAACAGACATGTTAATTGTGGAAAAGAAGGCGACCTAACCTTTATCATTTTCATATATATTGGCTACAGGTGCTATGTGCTTCGAGATAGAGAATACTTAGGAAAGCTTGATGCTAAGAGTGAAGAAGAAATTTTCGTGGGATACTCTATGAACAACAGAGCCTATAGAGTATACTTACCTTGCACTTGTCAAATCATCGAAACTATTAATGTAGTTTCCTGTGATGATGAAATCTCCACAGGAACTACATCCGAGGAAGAAACAGAGTCCAGTGTGCCCATACACAACTCTGATCAAGCTGGTTCTACTTATGCGCCAAGTGACACAATTGTTAGAGGCACACAATTTGATAGTTAAACTATAGAAGAAGAACCTATAAGCAAGCACAAAGGACCACCATCTTGAATACATAAAGTTCATCCTCTTACAAAAGTCATTGGAGATCCTCAAGAAACTATGGCAGCTAAAAAAATTGTTCACTCGAAAAAAATTGCTAATGCTTCGTATATCTTGTGTATAGATCCTAGAACAGCAAAGAAGGCCTTCTAGGATGAATTCTAGATAGCTGCAATGCAAGAAGAGTTGGGGCAATTTACACGTAATGAGGTTTGGAATCTTATTGCAAAACCAACCCATTCTAATAGTATCGTGTAAATGAGGTTTGGAGTCTTATTCCAAAACTACCCCATTCTAATAGTATTGGTACTAAATAGATCTTCAAGAACAAAACAGATGAAATTGTTGTAAGAAACAAGGCCATACTTGTTGTTCAGGGATACACGCAAGTCGAAGGTGTAGACTTTACTATTAAATAGATCTTCAAGAACAAAATCGATGAAATTGGTGTAAGAAACAAGGCCAGACTTGTTGTTTAGGGATGCAAGCAAGTCAAAGGCATAGACTTTGAACAAACTTTTGCTCCAGTGGCTCGCTTGAATCAATCAGATTCCTACTTGCTATTACATGTCTGAACATCAAGTCATACCAAATGGATGTGAAAAGCACATTCCTAAATGGTATACTCACTGAGAAAGCCTATGTTGAACAACCCAAGGGATTCAAGGATCCTCATCATCTTGAGTATGCATATAAACTTCACAAAGCATTGTATGGCTTAAAGCAAGCCCCACGCACCTGTTMTGAACGTTTAACTTATTTTCTCTTGAATAATGTCTATGTGTGAGGTAAGTTCGATTAAACTCTTTTTATTAAGTATGTGGGACAAGGCATTATAGTAGCTCAAATATATGTTGATGACATAGTGTTCGGGTCTACTTGCACTACACACACTACTAAGTTCATTACACTTATGCAAACTAAATTTGAGATGAGTATAGTAGGAGAATTGTCATATTTCTTAGGTCTTCAAATAAGAAAACTACAAAAAGGCATATTTGAATCTCAAACCAAGTACGTCAAAGATATGATTAAGAAATTTGGACTTGAGAATGCAAAAGGTGTAAAAACACCTACAGGAACCACGATTCATCTAGGTAGGGATGAGAGGGGAGAAAAGTAGATCCTACATCATTTAAAAGCATGATAGGAAGCCTATTATGTCTTACTGCAAGTCATCTATATATATTCTTTAGTTTAAGTGTTTGTGTTTGATATCAAGCTAACCTAATGTAATCTCATTTTACCGTTATTAAACATATTCTTAAGCACGTTTCTCGAACAACAGAACTTGGTTTGTATTATTCATTTGATACTAATTCTATATTAGTTGATTTTAGTGATGCAAATTAGGCAAGTAATATGGATGATAGAAAGAGCACTTCTGGTGGGCGTTTCTATGGGGGGTACATCTAGTTTCGTGGCATAGTAAACTACAAAACTTCATCTCTTTGTCCTATATTGCAACAGGGAGTAGTTGCACTCAACTTTTATGGAGAAATACATGTTTCATGATTATGGTATTTATCAACAAACCATTATCTTCTATTGTGATAATACTAGTGTGGTCAACATGTCAAATCCTATTCAGCCTTCACACATCAAATGCATAAATATAAGGTATCACTTTATTCATGAACTTATTGAAGACAAAACCATATTAATTGAACATGTCCCTACTAAAGATCAATTGATTGATATTTTTACAAAAACTCATCCAACTAAAACCTTTCTGAATTTAAGAAAGTCTATCGGAGTTTATTCACCACTGTGAAGTATATGTTATTGAGGATAATCATTGTGTCCAAATACTTCATGTTATTTTTTTTCTGGTTCTAAATTATCTTCCAGTGTGTGCCATTCCAGTTTAAGTGTGGCCACTATGACATGAGTTATCTATGTGTTTTGATGCCTGGGATTTGTATTAAACCTCAGATGTCTAGTAGTCTCTATACTTGTTAGCATCCTTCTCACTCCCTGCGAAGACCCTCACTAGATAGCTGTCACCTCTTGATGAGTGAAAGCCACCATAAGTAAATAATTTTAGTGTATTGATCCCTATCCTACGATTGTTCTATCACGACTCAAATGCTATGTCAATACATAAGTGAAAGTCATAATCTGAGAAAATAAACAAATTATTGAGTGATTTGTAGTCCTATTATGAATACATCATGTCTCCAAAAAGATCTTTGAGGTATATCTCATGTTAATAGCTTAGTATCTTTGAGGGAAGAAGTTGATTTTCATTCCCCTTGAGGACACTTACACACACGCATATATCTCTTGGTTGGAGTTGGTGATTGGTTTCTAATTTGTATTGTTAACTATTTTTAGGACACATCTTCTAGCATATGTCTTATGGAAAATTGGCTTTAGTAGCTCACTCAATGATCACTTTAGTCTGAAATTTCACTCTTTCTGGTTTATATTTTGAACCTATGCATTATGGTTATATTTTGAACCTATGCATTATGGCGTATTTCTACACTGACATTGCAGTATCCTCTATCTGATTTATTTTCCTTATGTGAATATCTCTTGTGGTTTTTTTTTTTCCTTTTATTCATCAAAGGCTTGGTTGGTTAGTTATTTTTGTTAAAACACTTCAGAGGTCTATATTTATTCACTTACTTCCTATGTTGCTTTTTAGGGGCTGTTTTTATAATGAACTACTTCTTAATTCGAGGCTAATTAGATTGCAAATTAGGACTGAAACGAATTTTTTGCTATCTATATATGCTACTTATAGTTGTTGCTCATAAACAAGGGAGAACAAGCACAACAAGAAATATTTTTGGCAAATTAGGTTGCTTATAAACAAGTGGGACTGAAACAGTAATGTTTCATTTAAATAATCTAAGACCCTTTTTTGTTGTGGTTATTTTTTCTTTTCTTTTTTTCCTATTTTTTCCTTTTCTTTTCTTTCTTTTTCTCTTTTGTTTCTCTCCTCCATTCCCATATTCTGCCCTAGTCTCTCATAGCTTTTTTATTTCACAGCTTCATGGTGACCACGTACCCACTACCTTGCGGTCTCTTCTGCTGCTCTACTTGCCTCCACATCGGCTCTACCGTTAGAGGTTGTTCCTCCCGCACCGTGGCCTTCATCCCATGGGAAAAAGAGACACGTCCTTAGTCGGATGTTCCTGGTTCGTCGGTCGATTCCACAACCACCATGTACATCTCTTTGCATGATTTTGTGACTTCTCCGTCTAGGCATCGAAAGCCTCCACCCACTTTCTCTGCCGCTGTACGCATTACTCAGAAGTCCAACTTGGTGCCTCCGGTTTCTGGTGACATAAAATTAGGTTTAGTTAAACTTACCTCTTTTCATACCTTGAAAAATCGAGCACATTATCAGTCTAAATTAAGTAAACGTCCTATCATTGCTTAAATTCTTGTGGGTGTCAATGATTTTTGAGGAATTTGGGTTGAGGCATATCATGCAACAAAGGGGTTGGACTAAACTGTCTTAGCCTTACATCCTCCATCTCTGACTTTAATTTGGGAATTTTATGCACATATAGATAGGGAAATAGAGTCTCCGAGTGAATTTCAATCAATGGTTTTCTGTTGTGGTAAATGGGTGTCGTTTAGCCCTTCTGCTATTGTGTCTGCTTTTTGCATTTACCTATTGTTGAAAGTGCTAAATTTTCTTTAAGTTAGATATGTTTGAAGTAACTGGAAAATTATGTGGAAATTCTGTGTCTGTGTGGTCTCCTTCGGGGGCTCCTCTATCACCTACTTAACCGCCTTTTACAAGCTCTTACATCATATTTCATTGACAAACTGGATGCCTTCTAGGCATAGAACCACTGTTCGAGTCGATAGGGATAAGTTTCCATATGCAGTTGGGACATGCATGATCATTGATTTGGAGTCTTTTATCTTTTGAAATTTTTTGAGTGAGTCTAATAGTGAAGGGACAAAGAGGCCCTTACTGTTTACGTGTCTCATACATCGTTTAACTGTCGGACAGAAGTTAACGGCATCTGCAAATGAAACATACCTAAGCTTGGAGGTTCTTGATAAGAAGACATAAAAAAAGTACTCTTCAGAGTCGGCCTCCACCATTTCAAAGTCAACCGCCACCTCCTGTTGAGCAGCCTCCTCAGGATTTTGCTTTTCCTCCTGYGRGTTGGAAACATCGGATGTTTGCTGAGTTGACAAGTTACAACAGACGCATCTTAGTTTACAGTAGAGTCACTTACGGCTCCAGCAGAGACATGCTCAGTTTAAGCGATAGCTTTTGTCCAAATTGTCTGATATCCAGTTTACTCTTCATCGACTACCTGGTCATACTTCAACTCCCATAACTCCAGCGTTTGATCCTTCAGACCCGGCATCATCTCAGGGAGAGGCCCCGGTGTCTGAGCCGGCTGAAATTGAATCTCCAGGCAGTGATTAACCTATCATTTTGCATAGTATAGCCCCTCCTTCGAATAGGGCAATAGTTCTGGTTGGCACTATTCGTCATTTGCCGGGTTGTATCASCAACCTTGATCCATGTTAATTTTGCTGATTTTTTGAAACACAAAGGGGAAGTAGGTACTAAGGTAGAAAGTAGTAAGTTCATGATACATGCATATGATGGTTGATGATTTTTCTTTTTTTTTTTTTTTTCTTTTTGGTGATTTGATAGCCCTACTATATTTTGTTTTTGCTGAGTGATGCAGGTTAATAGCTAGAATTTTGATAGTCATCATGTTACTAGCTAGATGGTTATCGCAGGTGATTCATGACTCAGTGTTTACTATTAGATTTTTGGTTTGTGCTTTGAAATTGCCGTAGTTGTATGTGTGCTTACATGATGTAACTCTATGATTTTATGTTGATACTTGGCAACTGTGGGTAGTTTCCCTTTAAGTTACTCTCTATACTACTTGGCATGTATTTGTTACGTGTGATTGCCTTAATATGTAAATAAAAAAGAAGGAGATTGTAAGGATATAGAATTTTTGCATTTTTATAATATGAACCAAATGTGTTAGTCGGTCAGTCCATAATAACTCTCATTGTGCCCACATTTGGTGAAGAACTATTGAGTAATCGTCATACAATATTGATCCTTGTTTATGCTTGATAGTTACCTTATTGTTGATTCACCCATATCTTGAAAATTATTCAATCGTATTTTGAAGATTCAACTCTTCTTGAGCGAACTCAAGAAGCTTGCCGGAAGATTTTTCATCGGCAGAACATCTCCGTCAATAACAATCATAGAATCATACAGTGGCTACAAGATTCAATTTATGAGGAAGTTTCTACTTCGATGATTTATGTTTAAGTCCCTTATAAACTTTGTGATACAGTGAATTACTTTCGACATTTGGACATGATCTCATGAATATAGATATTCACGCCGAACCATTCATTATTATTTTGTTGTCTTAATTATTTTCTCAAGAAATTGTTGAATCGAATCATTGAATCAACTAATAAATTGGAGAGTAGAAATCAACATTAACAAACTTATTCGGATGTTTTGAAATTTATCCCTAAATTAGTCCACGATCAATGGGGAAAAAAAAATCAACATTTTAAACTCGAGGAAATAAAGTGTCGTACCGACTATCCGAAAATAGGCTTGTAAATATAATGAAGTATTTCATTTACTTCTGAATTTGAATGTCTGATGGAGACAGGTCGCCATTTTATCTTCGAATCTCAAATCAAGACAAAGGTCTTTTTTAATATTCCCTTCTCTTCTACCTCACGCATGCCATGGAAGAGCAAGACARTGACTCTTATACTTTACAGTCTGTTTGGTTAGGAAGAGTTAAAGAATGAGTTGGTTTCTAAAGAGGGAATTCAATTTCCTTGTTTCATCTCATAGTAGAGAAAAGGAAAAGAGATCGTTTGCTCATCTACTCTTTGGAAGGAAAAAAGCAATTCCTTGTTTGAGTGATTTTTTTTTTCTTTTTCTTTTTGTATCATAATGCGATTTAATTTGTGGAATAAGGAAATACTTTTTCTCCTTTCTTGGCTTGATTACTATGTTTGGTGATAAAGTTGCCTCTCATTGAACTTCACAAAAGGGCATWAAATGTAATGAAATATTTCGTGTAAGATGGTAGTCTATAATAACATGATTTTCTATCGATATCGATGTGTTCTGATATAATTATGCATCTGATTACGTTTAGGTTTTGATTTTTGCACAAGATCAATCATTAGATTTCTATAAAATATTTTTATCGATATTRAAAAKTTGATACTACGTGACAATCTTTTTTCTTTTTTTTCCCCCTAAAGGTRGGAAATACTTCAAGAAATAATTGATTTAACTTTTTTCAATTTTTACTCTTATTTAATTTTTTAAAACATTACAATTTAACTTCTCTTTTTTCATCTAATTCTCCTTTTTACATACAATTAATCATTTTATGTTCCAAACTAAGGGTACTAATAATTTTTTAATAACTTAATTAATTATTTTACTTTTACGGAATACATTCTAAAAGAAATAAATATATAAAATATTGATTATTTCGTCATCAAATAAAATAACCATGGACTAGAACAGGCTTTACAAACTTATACCGACATAAGATGGGCTAGCCATACACGTGTCGAGTCTTGATTCATTAACATATTGAAAGAAACGAGACGTTGAGAGTACAAGTGGTGATGCAAACCATAATAAAAGCAGAGACAAAGAAAAGAGTGGGTCATTGCTGCTGAAATTCACACGTGTCAGAGCACCTGTTCACGTGCCATTGCCCCTCCTAGTGTCCGTTTCTGCGGCCGATGGCAGTCGCCAATGATTGGCCCCACGTTTGAACCCAAAGTGACACGTGGCTTCTTATGTTGTGCTAGACTACAACTGATCGAATCAATGATCTTCAGAGTCCGTACACCTTGATTGTCCGTCGATTCATATCCGAGCATGGTCCATTCAATGCACATTTTCAGACAACCAGACCCAGGCCGAAACCCTTTCTTCTTTTTCTATTTTTTTTTTAAATTTATTTGCTAGATCCTAATTATCAGAGGCTTATCAATGTCACTGGAATGGAATTTGTGGCTTCGAGAGCTTTGAACTMGAATAAAGAGGAATTCATAATGAGAGGTAATCTACAATATATTTAAGATCAAAATAAATAAATTGTTATTACTTAAATTAATAACCGTTATTACCATATTAGAAGCAATAGCTGCATCCACTGTGAATCCAACCCACTCAAAAACCCTCATCTCATATAAAAACAAATCTGATCTCGATCTTATGCTGCAAAGTTTCAAGCAAGTTGGATTATTATACAAGTCTTGTGAATCTCCTTTTGCAGATATATAAGGAAGCCATTAGAGAGACCAGAGGACAAAGACTGCTGAGCTTTGAGGAAGACCTTTCTATTTAAAGAATTCAAAGATGTGGTTGGAAAGCGATGGATCTAACATTATTCACGTCTAATGTTGTTCGAAGKAAAGACATTAAYAAACCAAAAGAGGAATGCATGTGATATTGGCAACGATAATACAGGCAAATACCTGGCAAACCATGCGTGTCCAGTGCCCCCTCTCCCCACGGGGGAAGGGGCTTCTTCACTGCATGGGTTTTCAGAATTTATAACTTGGTGCCAAGGTTTCGCTTTCGATCTCTTGTTGCCGATGATGATGATGTTGCTGGTCTTSAACTCAACTTTGGAGAGGATTGTATTTCTAATGAAAAATAATTATTCTCTGCGTCTCAGAATGATTGTTCATCTTTTTTTCTTTTAAGGAATCTATAATATATATTAATTATTTTTTTCTATTTTATTCTACATTGATTAGTTGAACATCTTATTCAACTTTGCTAAAAAAGTCATGGACATAGTAAATAAAATGAAAATTATCATTTTATTTAAAATTATATAAGAAAAAGCAATTCTTTAATATATATATTTTTGTCCAAATGAACAATCATTTAAGCGGTTGTAGAAAAATGTATGAAATGTGATGAATAATCTTAGGTTTTACAAGTACATGGACATTTAGTTTCACGTGGTTGCTTGGTTGGAAATTGACATTCCACCGGGGCCTACCATGGGCACCATCCTATTAATTACTATCGCTGTTTTTTTTTTTTTATAAGCATCATAATTGGAAAAATTAGATTAATTTAAAAGAAAATTAAATTGACTATTATGCTCTTATCATATTATCAAATTTTTATGTGGATACGTGATAAGTCTTCCTAGATTAAGAGAAAAATAAGATAATGATTTATTTCAATTTATGAGAGAATGGAGAATAGTAATTAATATCACTAAATTAGAAAAAAGAAAAATTAAGAGATCAAGGTAAAATCATAACTTTTTAATTATTTTTTATATTGATATGTRTAAATAGATACTTATTTAATTTAAAAAAATTGAATGTTCATGACCCTTATAAAAGACCGCAGGGAATATATTCTTTAAGAAGTTTTCCATATCTCTTGGAAATTGAATTTGACATTCTTAAATTCCTAACAAAGGTTTTCAACGAAAAATGAAAAAGAAACTAATAAGAGGGTTTTAAAAAATGTTTACATAAAAATTTATTACTTATAAAATAAGAGATAAGAATCGCGTCCAAGACTTCTTACATGGTAAAGATGCTCTTACCACGCATCTAATGGTATACGCAGTGATTGTGGCAAAATTATGGGAGCAATATTAGAATGTTTCAATATTCTAAAATTCACCATCAATATATATATATATATATATATTACAGGAAGAATGAAGAAGAGAATGAACATGCCAAATATATATATCTAACTTGAAGCCTCTTCTCCAATAATAAAAAAGCTTCTATGAATGATAAGGGATCAGAATCGGACCCATCTCTTACCTAATAATGATGCTCTTTGCCAATTGAGCAACTACTTTGCCACTTTTAGTAAAATGACCATTACGGTAAAAAAAAAAAAAAAAAATCATCAATATGGTAAGAATTGGAAAAGGATTAATAGGATTATGTATGGTGTTTTCTTCGCACGCAGAATAAATAAAATAAAAAAATAAAGAGAGGCTTAAATATGCAAAAAGTATTCTACCAATATTCTATGAACAATTTTGAAGAAAATATTCCCTTGAATTGTAAAAACTTATAATATTAATAAACGCTATTTAAACTTCTGAAATTAATCTTAGAGCTCCTAATGAATGGCCGCCAATATCAAAGTGCTGTAACAAAGGCTCCTCCCACTAATTACCATGGTTGATTTAATCCCCAATTTTCACTTTCTCTCTTCTTTGAATTTAAATTTTGACCATAATTGTAGCTTACTATTAATTACCGTTTTACTAGGCTCCTTGGCTTTTTCTCAAAAAAATGATTCAAAAATCGCTTTTAAAGGCTCCTTCCCTTTGGTAAATCCTACTAATTGTTTACCACATTCCTTCTTGCAGTATGCTTTTATCTTGTTAAATTTTGAAACTAATCCTCGAARTCCGCAACKACTTTCYATTTTTAGATTTCATCTCATGATTATACTGTGCATTTGGGACCCTTCTTAATTTCGTTGCCCGACTAGACTTGACTCTTCCTGCTTGTTTGTGGTTGGAGTACACATTGCCGATTCAAGACCTTTAAAACCTTTTTTATCAATTCTTTTAATAATAAATAAATATATATGTTAGGTTATTATTGAGGTAAGCATTAAAAATATGTTTTAGTTTGGGAATATTATGCACAAAAGAAGAGCATTGTATTTTAAAGGGAATGTTGATTAGCRTTTAATAATATATTTGTAAAAGTAATTTTATACTAATAACTAGATTGAAAGGGTATTTTTGTCCATTAAAAAAACAAACWTTTGATTTTTGTAAAATCTCTCAAGGTTGCTTTTTTTTAAAAAAAGAAAACTTGATTTTGTAACTTTTATTAAAAATATTTTTTCGTACTATTTATCAACTTTACCAAATAATGTGTTTTACATTGAAAATTACTTTTAACCTTAATAATTATTTTTTGAGTTGGGGAAGTAATAATAAAAAAACAAGTAGGTAAATTCATGTGGTATGTTTGTGATTTTTTTTTTTTTTTGTTTGGTAGCAAAATTATTCAACGCATTAATGATTATTATGCTACTACTTAGTCTTGACAAGAAATAATTCTCCAATCAAATTGTGGGATTCCTTCTCAAATACATGAACATTCATGGAGGGCTAATAATATAGCAAAGCAAATGTAGAGAACAAAAAGAAAAACAACCTAATAATCCAACCTAACACTTTTGTCTCTACATTTTCATGATTGTCCCAAATCATAAGTTAATGCCGCCAAACTCTACGGTTCAGATTTAGAGAAGTAGGTCTGCCCTACCAAATTAGGGTATCCCCATATTCTTCTAATTGAACTAACTTCATTAATTGAACTTTCAATAAATTTTCGATAGATAATGTGAGATTAAGACGGGTTAATAAGTAGAATATTAAGTCAAAATAAAATTTTGTGTTCGTTTTGCTTTTGTGATGCTAGGTCAAAAGAGTTATAAATTAGCCTTTCATCCGAATAAGAATAAAATTTTACAGACGTAATTCAGATTTAATTTGATCTAGTTTTACTAGTATGCAGAGATAAAGAATCTTAACGAGAAATATATATATATATTCCGGACAAACCAATAATTGTTGATTATTCAAACAATGGTTAAAAAGAAATGTGGCAAATTGAAATTTTGTGAATGGGCACTTCACATCGTTGATCAATAAAAATATTCTCAAATCGAATCATATGCACATTCTCAATCGAGCCCAYAAAAAGACATCATCTGTTCATGTTCTGTGTACATATATGAATTAAATTCCAAGGCCTTCAACTTATCCTTTCAAAAGAATGGTTGATTATAGAAATGGATTTAGTCTTAGAAGTACTAATTGGTAATTGCGACCCACTAAATTGCACTTTCTCTAATAGAATCTACTTTCTTGGCCCCACAGCCACACTAATCGGTCCCGCTAGTTAATCAACACGAACTATAATTACAATGGTGATTTCTTTTTCCTCCCCTCTATTTTCTTAATCAATTGCTCTCTACAAAATTGTTGTGCATTGAAAATTTTACATCTTTATAAGTCTTATGAGTCAATCATATAGTGAACGAATCAGATATTGGAAATTTTGGTCAAATGGTTCAATAGATATTTAATTAGTTTAATTTTAAATATTGAACTGAGTTATCAAATAAGCTTTAGTCGAACGAATGGAAGGAATTTACTTAAAAAGGAGAGGAAGGGGTAAATTAGGAAAAGCATGGTACCACGTAATCAAATGCCAAACTGGTATTGGCTACAATTTTGGACGAAGACTAATTGACCATGCACGCGCATGCCACCGCCACACCACCCCTTTATATATAGAGAGAGCTCTCTCCCCTTTCTTCCCCTGTCTTCATTGAGTTTCAATTTCAATCCTCTTCTGTGTCCTAAATTCACCAAAACAATTCAAGGGCGTGTTATTTTCCTCTCGTTGTTCACTATCTTTTCCACTCGCCACAGTTTCTCCTTCTARAAACCTTTTTCTTCTTCAATTCTGGKAGGTGGGTTTATATAAATCTTGGTTGACGTGATGTATAGTTGGGAAAAATCTTTGAGAGAAGAAAAATCTAGCAAGTACAACAAGAAACCATCTTTCTCATCAAGTCTTCTTGATGAGATTTACCGTTCTATAGATGGGAAAGATGATAAAAATAGTGAAGAATTGAGGGTTTCCAGGGAAAGAAATTTGAAAATGTACGGCTACAGCAGCAGCAATGGTGGAGCCAGAGCAAAGGTAGAAGATGAAGGGATGGCGACTCTTAAGAGGGCTTGTTTGATCGAGAAGTGGATGGAGAAAAAAGTTAGTGACAAAGTTTCTTCTCGAAGGAAGGCTTCATCACTGCCAGAGATGGATAATAAGTCAGTACTTCAAGACAATGATCCTCTGTTCTTCAGTTCAACTTCAAGTTCTTCTGATTCTAGTTCTGGAGGATTATCATCCTCGGACACCGAGTTTTTCTCTTCATCTAGGTCGAGGAAATCTTGTTTTTCTGCTCAATGGCCTAAACCGGTTAGGACAAGCGTTTCTCGGCAGCATGTCGATGAGTTTAATACTTCCGATGAATATCAAAATCAACTGGCAACTAAAGATCAAGAGAGTTTGATCAAGTCAAAATCCAGGGCATTAAAGATTTATGCCAATTTGAAGAAGGTGAAGCAGCCCATTTCGCCTGGCGGCCGTCTGACAAGCTTCATCAATTCTCTTTTCACAAATGGGAACACAAAGAAGACCAAAAGTAGTAGTACAAATGGAGGATATGAAGATTCACACAAAGAGAGAAAATTCAAGTCCACTCAAGCATCAACTTGCTCATCAGCTTCTTCATTTTCAAAATCATGTTTGAGCAAGACTCCACCTAGTTCCAGGGGGAAAATGACCGATGGTACCAAAAGGACAGTTAGATTCTATCCTGTTAGCGTCATTGTTGATGAAGATTGTCGCCCTTGTGGCCACAAATGCATATATGATGCAGACTCCAACAAACATGGTAGGCCACCATTGCCAGAAAACACAAAGGAACAAAAGCTGCATCAAATGCAGAATAGTACTAGTAAAAATGAAGGTGTGGCAAGAGAAACTTTGCGGGCATATCAGAACCGTAAGAAGGATAAATTCACTACTGACAGAACCATTGGCCATGAAGAAGAAGAAGAAGAAGAAGATGATGATGATGATGATGATGATTATGATGATGCAGCTAGTGATTCCAGTTCTGATTTGTTTGAAATCGATCACTTSTCATTGTTTAGAAACAATAGGTTTCGCGAAGAACTTCCTGTATATGAAACTACTCATCTTGACACGAATCTTGCAATTGCTAGTGGCTTGATTCGTTAGTTACCCAATCATGAAAAAACACTATTGTATAAGTTTTTTTTCTTTTTTTTTTTGGATTTTTCAATAGTAGAATATGCTTCTGATCAAAATTTAGCACTTTTACATTTTATTGCTTTCTGATTTTTGGAATTTGATGCAAATTATGTGATTTTTGTGTGGAAAAAGCAGGAAAGAACAGAGATAGGTACTGAAAAAGAAGAGAACTTGGGGTGTGATCCCAAGTGGGTAGGAATATGACAGTTTTCGATAAAACAGAGGAAAAGAAAAAGAAAGAGAGGAGAAAAAAAAAAAAAATGAAGATTCGAGATCGAAATGAGAAGCAAAATGCTAGTTGGTGATGGTAAAGAAAAGGCAGATCTTCGACCATGGGAATAGAGAAAGTGAGAGCTTTTGCTTTTCTGTTTTCCTTTCCTTTGGAATTTTTSTTTTGGACGTTGCTTCGATATGCTGTTTACCGCTGAGAGAGAAAACAAATCCCCAGGACCAAGTAAAGTAGGAAGGGATTTGAATTGTTCGTTTTCAGCTCCTTTCTTTTTCCTCTTCACAAAAGACTCCTACTCTACTTCTTGATCGATTACTTTCAAAATGAGAAGGGATATATCTTTCGCTCTGGTACGACAAGACAGTGATAGTCTTGCGCCCAGATCAAACTTCCCAAAACTATCAAGTGCCTGAAATTTTGATCGTTTTCATATCGATAGGAATCTTTTCATTCTGGACAACAAAACCAACCCTCCTTTTCTTCTATCACATCCCGTTCCAGTTCCAGTTCCGAGACTGTCTGGGTCCGTTTCTTGCCAAAGTCTCCATGGGGTCTGGAGAATGTGAAACATACCATATGTACAGTAGTATCAGTCTGATAATCTTTCTTGGTATAAATTCCTGATAATTGTACATTTCTCCATATTACTAATAATTCAAGCTACCAACTACGGCTCCTAGCATTTAAACCCATTTTCTTTTTTCTAATATTTTCAGGATATAGAATTTTAGCCTTTTATGTTATTTTTAAGATTATCATTGAATTATTATTGCGAATTCAAGACAAACGGGTACTTAAAATATTTGAAAGATTAAATAATCTTTTGAATAATATATAAATGAAGACATGGACATATATACTAATATTCATAGGACGTGAGGAGTATACAAAGGAGTGTAGGAGAAGCCCACTTAGAATGGGGAATCTTTTTAGTCAAAATACAACACGATCAAATGATTAGAGAGAAAACAACATAGGAAAACTATAAATATTGTTTAAGGAGATGATGGATTTGTAACTAAGTTCAACTTACTAATGTATAATATTTTAAGGTATTTTTAAATAAGCTTTGGAAGTTTCCTTGCACTTTGGAGTTGAGTTTCAAGTGTTTTAACAATAGAGTTGGTACCAAAAGCTCATTAAGGATCATTCTTTTAAGCTTCCTTATGGTTGGTGAAAGAAGTGTGGAATGGGAAAAGTTGCTAGCAATTATGAGAATAATTTTTTGGAGGGATCAAAATTAATGGATGGAATTAAGTACATAACCTACCTATAAATTAAATTGGCTTTTCATTGTCCCTATCCTCATCAAGAAAATTTCTATCTAATTGATTCTTTTCTTTGATGATTCAATAGGGATCCTTCATTCACAATCATCAATTTTAGCATGTGCTTAACAACCTACAATTGTTAGGTTTAGTTATAGAGCTTTGAAATGCTCTCGAAATGTCAAGAGTCTCCATTATCACACGTTATAAATTTACCTCTAAAGGTATGAGTCGATCATTATTTTTTCCAAAAATATATTATGAATTGATTGTGCAATAAAAGTTGAAAAATGCCATTCTAATCATCGAATTTTTAAAAATGTCATCTCGAATAAAAATACGCTATAGACTGACTTTATAAAAAAAAGTTTCAAGGAATTCATTACTATTTTCAAAAGGATTTTAATATAAGGAGACAAATTCTAACTACTCTATAAATATAACATATGAATTGTATGGTGCTTAGCTTGAAAGAGGTAAAATGATTGTATGGTGCACCAACCAAATTCTTGAGAATCATGGTTCGTGTGGTAGCATCACAATCAATTTTACCTCTGGTTTCCATTTCCTTAACAACGGATCCATATTCCTTCGTTCTGTCTCACCTTCCTCACCTTCCTCTTCTCACCTCTACTTTTGCTTATGCACAAATTTTTTAGGGGAAAAAAAAGAGAATATATATTATATTAATTTTGTTTAGAGAAAGAGTAATTTCATTATTGAAAGAAAGATAAGTCGGCTTGAATTAAATAGGACCAAATTGATTACTACATAATACATCCCCTTAATGGAAGATATTAATATCATGGGGAAAGTAATGTTGCTTATTGTAGCACCCAATGGTAATAATCAACCACAGAAATTTGTTCAATCATTTTTTATTTTTTTGGTTATAAAAGCGTGTTCAATCTATGAGATTAATTTAGAACTAAAATCATTTTTCGTGTTTTGAAGGAAAACAAGCGAAGACCACTAAAACGTGATAAAGTTTACCAATTTTCTATTTCCTCTCCAACAAAGCCTGAAAGCACATTGAAAGTAAATGAGTTTTCTAATTTTTTATTTTCATAATGGCAAAAAGATATGCATTTTCAATAATTTTAAAACAAACAATCGAATAATTCCTGATAACATGATTCAAGACTTAAAACTAATTAATTAAAAATTATTAGATTAAAATTATTTGATAATATAATTTGAAAGTAGATTTTGACTTAACACTAATCACGAGGTATATTGAGATGCATGTGTTTAATGACTTTTATTTTTAGACAAAATTAACCGTATCCTCACCTATTTTCTTTAAAATAAAAGAATATATTTATGAAACTTTTAAACACTTTGAAATTGAAAGGAATTTGTTAAAGTTATTATCAAATCTATTACAATGATCACTTTCAGACAGATGTCAATTTTATTACAATGATCATTGTGGCAAAGCGTTGTCTGATCTTTTTTTCACAAGTTCTGTACATGGTTGCACAGTGCAGACAAAAATGCAGTTCTTGGCACGTTCGCATAATTGGGGAAGTCGCACAGAAATGGAGTTCAAAAATTGCTTCGTCCTCAGTATTGTAATTTCCACCAATTCCAAACAAATCTTCGACTATATCGTCAGCTGTTCATGTAGCTACAAACACTCCACCTTTTCCCCTGCTGTCCTTCACAAATGCTTCGGCACCACAAACCTGCCAAGAATTGTGATCAATAGGAATCGTGCGATGTGAAGAACAGAGTTATGAGTCTGATTCGTCAGGTAAATAGATAATGCAGATTTTATCTTTATCTCTTTTGGAATTTCTGCTATATGACTTCTGCACAAGTGACAAATTTCATTACCAAGTCCGCCAAATTCGTCCTATTGGAAACTTGGAAACCAAGATTCTTGAGCAATATAAGATCTTGGAAACTTGGCCTAGGCTTTGCATTTTCCTTGCTCTTATCTCGTGTAATTTTTTATATTAATTAGTTACAAAAGTACAACTCTATAGGTATAATACAATGAACGTTACTSGCGTCATCCCAAAGAACCAGCAGCAGCAGGAGGCGGCCGCCACTATTTCTCCTCCTTCAGCCAAGCAAACTAAAAGGGCCACCACTACCCGTTCCTCCGGCGGCTTTTGTAGAGGATTGAGCGACTGCCTTGTCATGGGTTCTACAGTATCACGCCACCGCCCTTCTGGTTTAGCACAAATTGAGAAGCAGGTACAGTGTCCAGACTTGCTTGGAGATATGTTTACATTATTTTGAAACGTTTTAACTAATTAAAGAACCTCAAAGTTAGACATATTTTAAGCTTTAATTTGCATAACCTCAATCTTATTCCAAGGGTTGCTGTAATATTTTTTAAATTAATGGCATATGCCACTATTTGCTACCCATGAATTGTCCAGTAATAGGCCTTCACCCTCTTAATCCGTTCTTGCCAGAGTAGGAGCTTAATCTTTATGCCTTTTAGATAGATAAATAAATAACAATAAGATTTGCTCCGCTTAATGGAAAAGCATTTGATACCAATGGAGAATTGCTTCTCATCTTAAATTGAGAGCACAAGGTATTCTTTAGTAAAAGGCGAAGAAATAGTTCGCTTTGTGCTCAACACGTGGCTGCATGCTTGTAAATGTTTTGGGCGGGGCATTATGTTTCGGCTCAAAATAAGTGGCAAATCATTTGGATTCGATGTAGGACTAATTTATCCTTTTTCTGGCTTTCCGGCTTTCTGCCGACTACAATTTTAGCAGTTGTAGCTTTCTGTTTATGGTAGCTAATTATGTTGGTTTTTTGCTTTCGAAGTTGGCAGAAATAGAGATGGAACTCCAAAAGCAGAGAGAACTGAGGACTTTGTACAAGATGAGGCTTGAGACAACACAAGATTACCTAAGGCACTGCCTTCAGATAGCCCAAGACAATGGTTTTTTGGATCTTATAATTGGCGACCAAGATAAGCAGCAAGGGACCCTACTTTCCCCTTCTACAATCATTTCCAATGGCATCAGGAGTCGCCATATTCCCCCTCCGGTGCAAGATCATTCTTACCTTACAGCCCTCGTCGAGCAGGCAAAGAATGACGGCTGGTATATTGAGCCTGATGAGGTTTGTTCTTCGCTTGCATGTGTTTGTTAAACATTGAACATCACTACTAAGCCGTGTCTTTTAGCGGGAATCTAGTATATTCAGATTCAATTCAAGCATCTGCAACCATTAAGTCTGCACTTTGATTGCAATTCCAGCTCTAACCCTCGAATTAAAACAGATTAAATTGCAAGAAAWAGTAGCACAAGGAACAACTGCAGATATATACGAAGGAAGATGGAGAGGATTTGATGTTGCAGTGAAGTGCATATTCCCTGATCTGTTCGAATCAAATGAGAACATGGTTGGCTTCTTTGCACAAGAGGTCGAAACATTAGCAAGACAGCGCCATCCCTTTGTGCTGCAGCTAATGGGAGCATGCCTTGGACCACCAAGTCATGGTTGGATAGTGACTGAATTCTTGAGTACAAACCTGAAAATTTGGATGCACGGCCCAGGCAGCAGATGTAAAGAAAGAACAGTTCCCCTTCCGCCCCTCAAAGAAAGGTTGGAAAAGGCATTAGAGATTTCTCAAGCAATGCAATACCTCCATGAGCACAAGCCGATGATTATCCACAGAGACCTGAAACCTAGTAACATTTTTCTGGATGATGACATGCATGTAAAGGTTGCTGACTTTGGTCATGCTCGATTCTTGACTGATGGGGAAAAGGCATTGACTGGAGAAACAGGCAAGAACACATTCCGCATTAGTTTCCTGCGATTGAAAATGTGGGACTGCATTTGAATATGGCTTCAAAAGGAACGCTTTAATTAGCCATCTACTACTAATAGAATATCTGTAAAATACATTATACTAACACTTCGACATATCAGGTACATATGTTTACATGGCCCCAGAGGTAATCCGATGTGCTCCTTATGATGAAAAAAGCGACGTTTATAGCTTTGGAGTAATACTAAATGAGTTGATCACTGGTGAACATCCATACATTGACACGGATTATGGTCCTTCCAAGGTACCTATTTTCGAGCTGTTCTATAAGAACCACAATCAGACTTTCATTGATCTACATCTTAGGATCATTGCCTTCTGAGGATTCTCATTTTGAAGCAAAAATGAATACAAGATTGATCTTGTGTTCTTTCTCATTGACAGATAGCAATGGAAGTTGCAAACAATGGGCTGAGGCCGGCACTTCCTAAGCATCAGAATGAACTAGAAGAGCTGATTAAACTTGTAGAATATTCATGGGACGAAGATGCTGCAATTAGACCACCTTTTGCAACAATAACATGTTGTCTGAGAAACTTTCTAAAGAAATTACCGGATACTCATTTGTCATCCAGATAGAAGCGGCTCATCTTGTTCTCTTAAAAGTTCTAAATATGGTAACTCGATTCTCAACTCTGAATATTTGAAGCAAAAGCAGCAAATCTTTTGCAGCAACCATCAGTTGAYCAGTAACCTTAAAGCAGGCCTCTGCTTAACTTTGATTTTTGAAAGATGATAATTAGCAGCCCACTAATAGATTGAAACCAAAAATTTCTTCTGAGTACTTTACAATAGTTATAATAGATCTAGACATCTATTAAATTTATAACCCCAAGTACTATTGAGAAAGGAAAAAGTTCTTTGGATGAACATTTTGGAAGTAACACTTTGAAAGACAATGATAAAGACTTGAGAACAGAAAGTCAAGTCCGTGGGGATTAAACAAGTTCCCTACATTGGTTACTGATGCAGAGAGGAAGCTGTTTCTTCTTCTTCTTCATATGATGACGAGAAGCAAGGGGTACGAACTTTCATCGACTCAATAACTTCACATCTGCAATCTTTGTTTGCAGAGCCACTAAGGCAATTGGAAAAAGTTAAGATACAGAGGTTGTCATTATTATCCAACAATGACACATTTTTTATTTGTTTTGAAAATAAAACATGTATAATTTATCATTTATATAGATAGTTTATCAGCTAATACAGCTTCCTTTGCATCCTCCGGGCCAGCATCCAGCCAATCGTATCTAGCAGACAGCACATCCATGCTGGGCTGAACAATGAGCTGGCATATTACCTCCTCGCGGTGTATAATAAATTACAACCTAAAACATTGAGCTTCCTATGAACATAAATGAGATGCCCCAGGGGGCCAGCATCAGCATCTGCATTATGAATAAACTAAAATTCTTTGAGCAATCTGTTTCCAGAACAAAGTCTTCCAAATCAAGGAATTCCATCGTATTAAGGCCAGCTAAGAGAGCCAGTAGCTCAGTATGTTCTGCACTCGCAGCCCCCTCAATTGGTTCAGCCCAAGCCGCCTGTACTTCACCTTCTGCATATCTGATAATTCCTCCCACACCACCTTTACCCTGCTTCCATGCACCGTCCACGTTAATCTTAAACGAAGGGGAATTTGTGGCTGCCATGTAGGTCCAGAAATCTCCAGTGGCATATTATGAGTAGCTTCATTAAACTTTGAGGCACATTTATACTCACTTAAATAAGCAGCAGCAAAGATTTCTCTTTCTTTTGGAGAAATTGAAGATCAAATGTTTCAAAAGTGGGGAGTGAATCTGAAGTTTAAGTTTGTTGCTAGAAACATAATGAAAAATGATTGCATGAAAATATATGAATTGAAAAGAATAAATGGAAGGATTTCTTTGTGAATTCTAGTCCCAGAGTTTCCTTAACTACGGATACTTGGACTTTAATGCAAGATCTTCCTTCTATGGCTCTTACAGCTCACTTTATTGATAAAGAATGGAAATTTCATAACAAAGTCATCAATTTGTTTTGGTTCCTTGTAAGGCAATGGGAAAAATCTTAGTGACATGATTATAAATTGTCTGTTAGAGTGGAATATTGAGAAAATTTGTACAATAACCATGGATAATCATGTAGCTAATGATGTATTTCAACATGTCTCCAAGAACAGTATTCATCTTAAGGTTGTTGTTACTTGAGGGAAGACATTTAGAGGTCGTTATTGAAGTCAATGTGTTGAATTTAATTGTTCAAGAAGATTTGGATGAGATTAAATTTTGCATCCATAAGGTTCGTCAAGCAGTAAAATATGTGAAAGCTTCACCTAAAAGAAAACTTAAATTTTTTCAATATGCTGAGCAAGAACATATTAAAGGTAAAATGTTAGTTTTAGATGTATGCACTAGGTGAAATTCTAAATATTTGATGCTTGGATCTGCATTACGTAACAGAAAAGAATATGATAGAATGAAATCTTGTGATTTGAAGTTTAAAGAACACCATTGTTTGAAGATTGGGAAAAAGGTTAAAATTTTCATGATTTTCTAGAGATATTTTATGTAGTCATAAATGTATTCTCTGGYAGCAAATATTGTACCTCAAATGTATTTTTTGGGGAYGTTTATCATATTCTTATGTTGTTGTGAGAAAATAGTAAAGATGAAAGCAACTTGCTTGGCAGAATGATCAAGAATATACTTGTCAAGTTTGAGAAATATTGGGTGGAAAAGGAGTCAAATATCTTACTCTCTATTGTTGTGGTTTTAGATCCTAGGTTTAAGCTTAAGTACTTGAAGTTTTGGTACAACAAGATTTATGAGTCTTATATGATGACAAGTACAGTGAATCGTGTTGAAAAGGAACTTTATGCTCTTTTTAGTGAATATTCAGTAATTCATGAAAAAGCTTTGCATACTACTCGTGATCAAGGAAAAACTTTGCAAAGAAGAATTTTTTAAGTTTAATAAGGAAGAAGACATGGTACATAGTAAGAGTGAGTTGGAAGTTTATTTGGAGGAAAAGTTGCATACAAACAAGCTACATGATGATCAATTTGATATTTTGAACTATTTGAAAACTAATGCAGCTAAATTTCCTTTATCATCTTTGATGGCAAGAGATATATTAGCTATTCCAATAAGTTCAGTGGCATCCGAGAGTGCTTTTAGCACTGGGGAAGGGTTTTGAAAAAGTTTCGTAGTTCACTACTTCCATCTACTGTTGAAGCATTAATTTGTTCTCAAGATTGGCTAAGAAGTTCACCAGGGACTAATGATGAAGAGGAACTTGATTCTGCATTTTAGTTTTTATTTTGTATTACAAGAACTTTACTTATTGAGTCTCTGGCAATAACTTTGTGAATGATATTTGTGCTTTTGCAGGTTAAAATTGAACAATTGATGATGAAAAGCAAGGGAATGATGTAGGTTTCTGCATGTTCATTGTCTAATGTGCAAATCCCATAATTTGATATTTATATATGCTTTTTAGTATTTTAATATTTGGATTAAGATGTTAATAATGACTTATTTTCCTTTTCAGGTCATGCTAGAAAATGTAGGTCCATGTTATTTTGGTATTTATTTATTGTAATTTGTGAGTTCTATGAAGATCAAGGAGATTATGGTGATGGTTAGCAAAGTTGTTGATCAAACAGAATATGCAATTTGTAAGGAGATTATGATTCGTTAGTTATGGTACTTTGGTAGTTGTGATTTGTGAAGATTAAGGAGATTATATATTAATTATTAGGGTTTGTAACTTGTGAGGTATTATGGTTTGTAAGTTAATTTTTTATATTTGGATTTAAGTTAATTAGGCAAGGTATGTAGTTTCCATGGTTATTTATTTGGATTATACCGTCGTGATATTTCATATTTGAATGGTTATTAGGATTAYGGTATTTGAATGGTTCTTCTTATTCATGGATTATTTAGGGTATTTGACTGATTATTTCTTACTTGTGGATTATGTATGGTTTTTGAATGGCTATTTCTAATATGAATTATGGTAGTTTTTTCAAATGATTTAAGTTAATTTGGTAATTTGTGTACTTTGATTTATGGTTCGAATGATTAATAATAATATTTATGCCATTGGATTGAATAAAAAGATTTTTTAAGTTTCTCAATTTTCTTTTTCATATTCGGGTTGAGCCCAAACACAGCTCATAAAGCTTGGGGTCAATTTTCCAAAGCCATCAGGCTGAGCTCGGGGCTAAGCAGGAGTAATAAATTTCAGGCAGAGCTCGAGCAAGGCTAAGCTCGGCTCACTTAGCCCAATCAAAAGTCATAATAGTTGGTATTACGCTCTCCCTGAACCCCTATAAAGAGCTACTACATKATAAGTGGCTCTAGAATCCACTATATATAAGGAAGATGATCCAATTAAACTGATGGATTCTAAGTAAGGAGACCTATTATTTTGACCTTGAAGGCTGGACAATCTTTCTTCGAGTGCCCCTTCTACCCACATTTGAAGCACTTTCCGTTAAGCTTAGGTTATCCTAACCCATACCAGGCTTCTTGTGCTTGCCACATGCATTGTTGTTTTGTCCCTTCTTCTTCTTRAAAATTTTGGTCTTCGGCCTATTTCTAGAAGGAGTGCAAAACGAGCAACCAGAGCCTTTGAAGTAGGCTTCATGATCTTCTATGTAGCTTGGAGCTCTTTCATGAGCTTCGTTACATTCATGTTCATCTTGTTCATGTTGTAATTCAACTTGAACTATCGAAATGAATCTATCAGAGTTTCTAAGACCATATCTATCTGGCTCTCCGGATGAATCATTGCTCCTAGGACCTCGACTTTCTCAAAGTAGGAAATCATCTTGAACAAGTGCTCTCAAATCGCTACCCCCTCAACCATCCTAGTGTTCATGATTGCCCTTAGAGCTTCCTGCCTTGCGGACATGCTCTTTTCAACAAACATGGTTCGCAATAACAAATCCATGTTATACGCAGTTGGTATGTGTTCGTGCTTTGAYTGAAGCATACTGGACATGGAGCCCAACATATAACATCGAGCTATTTAGTCGTCTCTCCTCCAGTCCGCCTTAGCCCGACGTTCCTGGTCAGTGGAGTCCTCCCCAGTCTTGGGACAGGGGTTGGTGAGAACATACTTGGACCCTTCGACAGTGAGTACTATGTTTAGGTTCCTCCTTCAGTCCACATAATTAGCACCTATGAGCTTATGCTCCTTCAGAATAATACTTAGGGGACTGAAGGAACCTCCACCAAACATTTTTGGAAAACATGAATAAAGTAATTTTAGTATTTTAGTATTTTAGTATGTTATAGACAAATATTGCACATAAGCTCATACTATATCATGACAATGGATTATCCTATAACTATTATCAATAATATGTTATTTGGCTCTTAGAATAACTGACAGAGCTCCTATAGGAAGATTATCAATTTTCTAAGTTAAGTGTATAACTGCCACAAACTAAACTTCCTTAATAGGAAATGATCCAAAGAATAGTTCGGATTACAATCCAACAACCACCTTACATCATCACCTCCAACTAAAGGTTCGCTGATGACAACACATACCCTAGGTTTTAATTATGCCTCTACCATTAGATCTGGATCCTTATGGAATACCCATCCTATAGGTGGCCATACTCAAAATGACAAAAAGGTACCTACAATCTCTAATTAGAGGTGTGATGGAAGCCATGAGCCGTTAGAACCCCTCTCCCAATTAATCTTTTAAAATGAGGGTCTTAATAAAATGGTTAAGGTTCCATTAAGATCTAGTAAAACATCTAAACTTATATTACTCTATCGGAGAGTAATCCCTAAGTTAATTTTAYATGTTGTTAATTAACACATCAAAAAAACTTTATTATGAAATATCCAAGTTTATTCTTATTTTCTATGTTAATGATGATTGTCTTTAAGAAAGTTACTCATAATCTGATTTCATATTTTCAATTAGGTTTGGTAAAACGTTTTATTTCCATTTTAATTCTATCTAGAGGAGGCAATCCTCGCGAATTAATATACTTATGATCACGTTTTAATAATTGAAAAGGCATAATAATTCAATTACATGCTTGTCTATTYATTATTCCTAAGCGATCATATAGATTAAACATCACATAGGAAAGCATTAAATAACTTTAAATGTGATCTGTTTAATCCTAAGGTGGCTCCATCCTTTACTACTTATTTCATGCAATATATCATAAGATACTTTAATTGCAAAATTAACCTCCAAGAACGATTTCGCAGAAACCTTAGAAACTACAAAATTTACATAGTAAAATTATCATAGCTTCATCTTTTGTTCTTTCATGAAAGTGCACCTATGTATGAAATTTTCATCATATTATTGTGCAACTTTCTTTCAAAATTCCAGCCTATATTTTAGGTAGAATAGAGCTTAAATTTGTACATTATAAGGCTGGAAAAACAACAAAAAACCACACAAAAACTGCTGGAAAAAACCACCTCGTCGTGTAAAATTCTGCATTGCCTTGTGCTGAAATTTCAGCACAAGTGCAGAAAAAACAGCCACATAGTTTTTTCAGTTCTTAGCTTTTCCTTTATCCATTTTCTTTAACAGTCCAGCAAAGGCAGCAACACTTACATAATAAAAGAACTGATAAAACCAATTAAAAAATCGATATAAAACACTTCACCGAATCTAATTGTTACAAGCGCCTATACATCAACCACGAGGTTTACATCAAATCTAATTTGTAAAAATAAACAAATGATATTTACAATCTCACTCATGAGGTTTACAAGAGATCTAGAAATCATACTTTCAGAGAAATCCATACAAACGCACAAAATGTTTAAAACTCTTAAAGGAACCACCTTTTTAGTTTTAAACCCGGAATGCTCCTAAGGTTAAAACCGTGGCTTTGATACCACTTGAAGGACCTTACAAAGGAAGAAATCATACAGCGTAAGCAAAAGTTCAGAATTTTAATCCTTCGTAAGGTGAGTTTAGGAGAAATTTACTACTTTTTGTTCTTTGTAGAACAAAGGGGGTAGTAGGGTTTCTTGCTGGAGGTGTTGAATGCTCTTCACTCAACTCTTTGGTTTGAGTTAAAGGAGGTGGCGGAACCAATTGCTCTAAAGGATACCGAATTCTGTAAGTTGCTGAGGATGATTCTTCATAGCGAGCTTTTTATTTCTTCGCATGAAAATAGCAAGAAGATTCTTCTTCCTACGTTCCTAGGTATTACTCTGTCTATCTTGACTAGGTTTAGTGAGAACCTAGGATGAACTTCTGTTATAGGGGGGGAGAGAGAGTGTGTGTGGCAGCCAGAGAAGAAGTTCAGAGAGTGAGGAGGAATTTATCAAGAGAAATTATATCTATTACGATTAAAGAACAAAACTCTAAAATAATAAAGATTGTGTGCGGATAGTCTTTCTTCTAGTGCTCTTTCTGCTCATATTTGAAGCAAGTTATCCTAACCCATACCAAGCTTCTTGTCCTTGTGACCTGCATTTTTGTTCTATCCCTTTCTTAGAAATTTTTGGCCTTTGATCTATGACTAGAAGGAGTGCGAAACGAGCAACTAGACTTTTGAAGTAGGCTTCATGATCTTCTTTATAGCCTAGAGCTTTTTCATGAGCTCCGTCAGATTTATGTTCATCTTATTCATGTGATAATTCAACTTGAACTTTCAAAATGAATCCACCATAGTTTCTAAGACTATGTCTATCTAGCTCTCCGAATTGATCATTACTCCTAGGACCTTGGCTTCCTTGAAGTAGATAATCATCTTGAGCAAGTTCTTTCAAATTGTTGCCCTCACTGCCATCCTAGTGATCATGATTTCCCTCAGCAAACATGGTTCGCAATGACCAATCTATGTCATATGCATTTGGTATGTGATCGTGCTTTGACTGAAGCACATTGGACATGGAGCCCAACATATTGCATTAAGCCATTTCTTCAGTCCCTTCTAGTTCGCCTCAACTTGGCGTTTCTAAACAGTGGAGTCCTCCCCAATCTCAGGACAAGGGTCGGTGAGAACATAATTGTACCTTTTAGCARTGACTACTATGTTCATGTTCCTCTTTCARTCCACAAAATTAGCCCCAGTGAACTTATACTCTTTGAAAATAATACTTAGGGGACTAAAAGAACCTCCACCAAACATTTCTGAAAAACATGAATAAAGTAATTTTAGTATTTTGAATTGTTATGAATAGATATTGCACATATGCTCATATTATATCATGATAATAGATTACCCCAAAAYTATTAACAATAATATATTATTTATCTCTTAGAATAATTGGTAGAGTTATTATGTGAAGATTATCAGTTCTCTAAGTTAAGTGTATAACCACCACAATAAACTTCCTTAATAGGAAATGACCCAAAGATAGGCATTACTTCCCCTATCTTGTCTAGGTTTAGTGAGAATGTAGGATGAACTTTCATTACAAGGGGAGAGAGAGAGAGTGGCAACCAGAGAAGGAGTTCAGAGACTGAGAAGGATTCTACCAAGCGAAATTATATCTATTAGGGTTAAAGAACAAAAATCCTAAAATAACAGTCTTGGTATCCCCAACTTCCTGGGATTTTGCCCAAGGGATAGACATCCCTAGGGTGACCGAAATCTTTGACCTACAAGTGAAATGACGAATATACCCTTCTATTTAACACCCATCATTGGGAAAGGAATAATGTACTAAAACCTTTTTAATGACATACCATCCTTAAATATCTAGTATGGTAATCCATGACTAACTTGAATGTCCTTACTTATTACTTGGAGCTACCCAGAAGTTCACATTCTTAAGTCACATTTCCCAGGCCCTGGATCATTTGATTATCCTTTGGACAATCACAAGGGGGTAATTAATTCTTCACAAAATGAAGCACATAAACTATCTTGAACCAGTCTGTCTTAGTTAATTCGATACAATTCTCCCAACATACAAGRTCATTGATCTACATAAAGATCTCATCTATAGTATATCAAATAATACAATTTTAGGTTCGCCAGACCATCAACTAGTACTCAASTACTAGGATATTTATCCACGCAATGGKAGTGATATTCTTACTTCTGTAGGAACAGTACTTTAACATAAACCAATATCATAGGTAGGCTCTACGTATATCAGATACGCTTGTGCAATTGAAGTGAACGGTCTGTCCACTGACTAAGGCAAGTCATTTCACCATTAGAATCCATTGTGCAATGATCTTATCGATAGAATGCCTAATTCTTCCAAAAGAGCAACAACCAAGTTGTCTTGCTGATTAAGTACCCATGATTTATGCCTAGTTGTGAAAAACGACTCATCACATAAACCATGTACTTAATAGCTTGCACCATTCCAAAAAAAAATATGCAATTTAATATATGTACCAAAAAAGAATGGATGAAATTACTCTTTCTTTATTACAAATTACATAATACATTTTYTTTAGGACATACAATTCTAACATGTACATGCATTTGTGAATACTTAGGCAATCTATGCATGCTCAAAATGGCTAAGGTCTTCATGCATTGGCTAATTCAAATTGAGGGTATTATACTAAATATACTAGGGTAGGAATTAAATAATATAAAATGACTGCCACACTTCCCAAAAATGTTCGATTTTCTGATYGCGACTCGATTCTAAAATTCAGATACGCTATATGAAACTAATTAATTAATTAAATATTACTAAACTAACCTAGTTATTATTGGAAATTTCTAATTTCTAAATATGTATTTATTACTACAAAAGCCTAAATAGGTAAGTGAAAATCGTAAAATTCTAGGTTTTTATGCTAATAATATTGATAAAGACTTTCTAATGAAAATTGTGATAATCATTCATTGAATTATAATTAGGGACAAAGGGAAAATAGGAAAAGTCTGATAAATATTCTCTTGATTTTATAAAACGACAAATATTTATATGCAAAAAAGATAACCTTAAGGACAGATATAAGAGGGTTGATGATCTAAATTTCCAAAGACCCATAGGACTGAACTTCCCAAGGAGAGTCATAATTACACTTAGGAGTGTTGGGAGTTCATGCGGCATACTCCATCTAACAACATTGTTCTAATCGGCCTTCCCTAATTGCAACAAATTGGATTGTTATGTATCAAAGCAACCACAATCCATAGGTGAAGCTTTGCCGGAGTTCCAGTGTGATTGGTTCACCATTGCTTGAAGGACAACCCCGAATCTCATGTCTAATAAGTTCGCACCAATAACATAGAAAAGTCATGCATTCATATCAAAAGAGTTCCAAAGAATTTCCCATAACTGTGAGCTAAGTTGTACCTCCTTAAAAAGATGAGACATCAACTTTAACCCTTAAAAGAAAGAAAACCACTCCATCATCTGGTTGTTCTTGAGTTGTATATCAGAAGCTGTTGGAAATAATCCCGCTAATTTACATCCTACTCCAAAAGTATGGTTAGCTGGTGGTAAACTGTAGACTTGAAGCCAAAACCACGCCTTTTGAAAATCATCTGGCCTAATGGGAGGAAACCAACACCATGGCAACAGCGATTGGTTGTTAAAACACCATATTCCCAAAGYTAAAGGTCTTGACATTGTTGCATGATCTAGGAAAACATTTGGAGTAAGTCAATTTTTGTGACCCTTATACAATCTGATTTCCATACTTTCTACATGAGTGCCTTCAATGTTTTCAAGGGTATAAAAAGAAAAAAAATAAACTCAAACTTAAACTTTTACGAAATAAAATTAAGTTACATGCTTTGATTAATACATTTCTTGTATTAATTTACACAAATTATTAGCTCAAAATAGTTCAAGTTTGGACTTACCCTTAGCCTTGACCTGTAATATACTGCATCGAAATAATAGGTATTTACTATATCAAAAGTTAATATAAAAATAAAAATAATAAAAGATAATTTAATATGTATTTCTGATATCCAATCTAAATGATAAAATAAAAGCTTCCTAGCCAGTTTTTCTATAGAAACTAATTTTATGCGTTTTAAGTGGTATTATGAATTTTTTTACTAAAAAATAAAAAAATTACAAATCAGGCATACTTGAAACTTGCATTATGATTCTAATTAATCTTGGGCTTAGTCAAGCCTAACTCATAAAACCAATTGAAATTATTTCTTAGTACAATTTTTTCCTTTTGTTTTACATTTTAATTATAAGAGGAGATGATAGGCTTTTGTTTCTTGATGGTTCATATTTTTCAATCGAAATGACACTGAGTTTGATTCATGGGTCAATTATCATGGAAAATCATGATTGCACTGTCATTATTTGGTTCAAATCCTGGAATGTGTATCGTTGTAATTGATGTTGTTGGGTTCAGTTCAATATTATTAATAGGATTAGCCAAATTTCCAATTTTACCCCTAAATGAGCAATTTCCCGTTAAATCAAGATGCATAATTTTTTTAATTCAATTTGTTTTCAATYTTTCAAGAAATTAATGACACTTAATTAAGAAATCTAAGAAATTAATTTATTTTCATATTCTTTCCAATTAAATCAAACAATTAGCAAATAATGGAGCAATTTAAGTAATTGTTTCCCTTAAATTTTCCAATTTTTCCTTTAAAAAACCCCAAATTAATCTATTTTCAAGAAGTCATCATTTTCTCCACTGAAACCCCAGCCTTTATCGTCCTCTTCATATTTATCCCTCCTTTTTCGCTGCCACCACTCTTCTCCCTTCATAGATCTCCTCCATCAATCACTATCACCCAATCAATTCTTCTCTGCTACTCRCCACTACTAATGGTGTTGATAGAGGGAGAAGTGAAGGTCTTCCTAGGAGTTGAAAAAAGAAAAGAAGAGACTTTTCATGTGGAGTGCAGGAGAACAAGGAAGGGTGAGTGGAGGAGAGGCAAGGGGAAGAGAAAGAAGAAAAGAAAGAAAAGGAGAAAGAAAAGAAAATGAGAGGAAGAAGAACAAAAGGATAATGTTGGYAAGAAACTCTAAATTTTGATTCTTGAGTTCAAGTCAATGGTGATTAAGAGGGGTAAGGGGAACTTATTTTTATTTTCACTAACCTCCAACCAAACACTATTAATGAGAATAATTACCTCTCACTCCTACTGTCTAGTTTCATTACCCCAACCAAACGCCCCCTTCAAACATTAATTCAAAAAAAATTAATTAGAATAATAAAATATATTACACATCTAAACATTTTTCACTCCCATAAAATTTCTAGTAAAAATTTTGCCTATATAATTTTACTCACTTTCATATTTATTTCACGATTGTGGCAATTATATCTGAAAGAGAAATAATGTAAAATATACTTTAGTAGAATAATTAGCTTAAGATACATACAGATCTAAAATTTCTTATATAAAGCATATAAATGAGATCTAAAATGAAAAGCTCGATTCAAAATATGAATATTGATTAACCTTGTTGTAAGAACATTTTGTGCACACAACCGGATTGAGCTTATAGATTCATACATGAATGCTATATGATGGTTGATCGAGTTGAATTCTATTTAAAGACATGCATGCCTTTGGTTAAAGTTTAATAATAGCTTTCCTATATCCATAAGTATGGCTTTGTTAAAGTTTAAAGTTCATGGTATATCTTATAGGATAAGGATTTCGGGAAATCTTGAAAGATATGAGGAATCTTTATCTAATAAAAAAATATGATATTGTAGGGTGATTATTTAACAAGCAAAATGGTTCAAAGTTTGCTATGCTTTTCGGAGAGGTTTACCTACATTAATATCAAATACAGAAGCAAAAAGCATAGTTATCCATGTTCGTGTTTTAAACTTACAGTGAGATATCTTATTTTGGAGCATGAGGGAGAATTGTGCATTTCACTTTTCGGAGAGTTGCAAGAGGGTGTAGCTGGAAGATTTTCTAGCAAGAGGCTTGGTGGAGGTCAAGCTTTAGCGGTTGAAAAAATCCCAACAATTCCACAAAGCTACAAGACTCTACAAAGAAGGGGAAGTTTCTTATGTTTTGAGTGGTTAATGCTTAAGTCCTTGGAAAACATTTGTTATAGTGAATTTGCTTCGACATCCGGACGTGGTCCATGGATGTAGGCTTTGTATAGCAAACCATGTTAAATGTCTTGTACTTTGATTGATGCTTTACKTATCTTTGCCTATCACAATTACTACTAGTAAGATAAATTAATTTAGGTTACCAAATCTCAATCCAACAAGAATAATGGTACTTTACCATAGTGTAATCAACCTTACAAGTGGCACCAGAGTAGGATTTTGAGTTTATTTTGAAATTAGATCATTTTTATAGGTTGATTGTGTTATTAATATTGATTATTTGGTTTTTCTGTTTGAACTAGTCTGGAATTTTGTGATTATGCCTACAACTGTTTTGATTGTCTGCACATTAGAATACACTTATTAATAGTATCTACTTAGTATTTGATATGGATAATTTTTGTGAGTTCTGTGAAGGTGGATTCACTCTTAGAGCACCATTACTTTATGATATAACTATCCTATGTGGAATGCTAGGATGAGAGCATTCTTAAAAGCTCTTGATGCACGGTTTGGATGTTTTTAGTTAATAGATATAGTCTATCACTAGTGACTAAAGATGAGAAAACTATCTTGAAACCTCTCAAAGAATGGTCTAATGCTGAACTAGATGAGGCAAAGTGGAATCTTAAGGCTATTCATGCCATAATAAATATTGTTACTTTGAATCAACTGAAAGTCATTACACATTGCGATATCGCTAAAGATGCTTGGGATAAGTTGGAAACGAAAAATGAAGGAACAGGATAAATAAAAAAATTGAGAATTAGGACTCTTACAACCAAGTTTAAAAATATGACAATGAGTGATGATGTGTCTATATTTGATTTTCATGCTAAACTATATGATCTTGCTAATGAATGCTATGCACTTAGTGAAACCTACTCTAACGCAAAACTTTTTAGAAAAATATTGTGTTCACTCCCTAAGAAATTCAAATCTAAAGTTATTTCTATTGAGGAATGCAGTGATATTGATGATCTCGATCTTGATGAGTTAATTAGGTCGTTGTAGACCTACGAACAAAGTTTGAGAAGATGGAGCAAAGAAAAAAAAAAAAAAATACTAAGAGTGCCAAAAGCATTGCCTTAATACACGCTCATAGTGAAAGTATGTTCAATTCAGTCAACTTGGAGGATTTAGATGAAGAAATGGTGGCACTTCTTACCAAGAATTACAACAAGTTCCTGATGAGAAACTTGAAAAAGAATGGGTCTTCAAGCAAAGGTTGAAACTTTGTTCCTAAAGCAAATGACAGCTAATGTCAAATTCAAGCTCTTCATCCGAAACCCCAACGAGAAGGATACATAAAAGGCAAAGGAATACAATGCTATGAATGCAAAAAATACAGCTATACTCAAGTAGAATGTCCAAACACCCTCAAGAAAGGACGAGCCATGGAAGCCTTAGGGAGTGATGGTGAAGAAGAACTTCAAGAAGAAACTAAAAGTGAGCATAACTATCTTGCTTTTGTTGTGCAGGTTTCRACTAGAGAAGAAATAAATTCAAACATTGATAATGAAGAGGCACAATTTGATGTGGATGCTGAAGATACATATGAAGACATATACAACAAATGGATGATTGTTGTAAAGCATATTCGAGCCACAAAAATGAACAATCTCTAGCTCATAAAGTATAACAAACAATTGATAGGAAAATAGAAAGTCCTTGAGAAAGAACTTGATAACTCACACGTGGACTTAGTTCAAATGGTGGAGAAGATCAAAAGTGCAAACTCCCTCCTGGACAATTTTTAGACTAGTGGAAACAAACTTGAATAAGATCTTCGTGTTGGAAAATGAATTGAAGACAATGCTGGAATTAGTTTTCAGAATACACATAAAACAGTTTTGAGTTTTCAGATCATAAATTGGAGTACTCCAACAATTTTAAATTGAAAAAAAATAATTCTATAGAAAGAAGGGGTGTCAAAAGTAACAAGGTTTATCCCTAGTTGTCATTTTTCCAGTAACTATGGACACATTAGGCCAAAATACTTTAGATTATAACTTTATGTGTTTAAAATGCTCAATCAAAGTTCTAATGTCCCACTTGAGAGAAAAGGATTAATTAAGATGAGGGAGGTTCTTAAACATTCAATCAGATATTGAACATACAAAAGAAAAAGCACTTACCACTGAAACCTTCTTGGATTTAAGAAGGTCGATAGGAGCTTGTTTACCAAATGAGCCATTATGGCTGAAAAAACTTGCATACATGTGTTGAAAAATGTCCGATTATTTATTCATGCAAAATTTKATGTTCCAATATCTGCACATTCATTCTGGTTGTTGGAACAATGAGTCCAATTTCTTATTTGTTGATCATAAGATTCATAACTTCATTAGTGGAACTTTTGTGATCTTTGTAAACATCATAAGCTTGATATCTATCTGTGGAACTTACACCTGAACTGAGAATTTCTATAATTATTTCGAAATGTGTTCATTCTAGATGGCTATCATATACTAATGAGTGAAAGCCGCCTTGAGTAAGCATTTTGTGACGTCGTGACCCCTATTCTATGAGTACACTATCATGGAAAAGGCTACCTTGGTATGTGAGTGAAAGTCACAGTTTAATGTCTATCTTTGCACTTACATGCTTCTACTATTGTTAAAAAAAGAAAAAAAGGAAAGCAAAAATTAATTGTTTTTCACTTGAGAGAAAGGAGCATGTTCATAGCCAAAAAAAAAAAAAAAAAGGGCTTGATATTCCTTTGAAGTTCACAAAGTTCGCCTATAGATGCATAATAGCTCTCTAATAAATTGTGATATCTATGATTGGCATTATAGGATATTGGATTTGCTTTGTGTCAATTATGGAGCATAATATGCATGCCTTAGAACATAAGTCTTGCATTTCTATGTTCATGCAATGGTGAGTGTTGGATATTTTTTAAATCTGGGGTATACTTTCTTMTTGGTCTTTCGAAAATCTTGTTGGGTTTCTCCCAGTATTTTCCTGAAAAGCCTTTACTAGCCTAGTTATATTTTAGTCTATTTTGTTTTGGTCCTTTAACGATCTATTTTGTTTTGTTCATTTCACCCTTCACGTTTTTTTTGTTTCGTTTTGCACTAAGTTTTGGAAGTTCTTTATTTTATTATTTTTCATGTTCTCTTCTTTCATTCCTTTCCYTTTTTTTCTTACTTTTTCATTCTAGAATCCAAAAATAAATTTTTTTTTCTGAAATGATGGTGTTTCAAATTAATATTCTAGTACTTTCTTTGGGATAATGGATTTATCTGAGTCTTGTGTTATGATAGGATTAGTATTGGTATGATCAGGGAGTTTTTAGTTTTTGGTGATTTTGGATATCTAGTTCTAATTGAGGTTTTGCAYATGTTTCTATGGGATATTGTATATTTAGAYCATGTTCTCCTAGGAGTACTCCATGGTTAGAAATGATGGATTTTCTAAAACTCTTAGAATTTGGTTGTGATAGTTGTTGTTAGTGAGTCAGGATACACTTTGTTGCAAGCGTGGTTGGGATGATGTTCTTAGATTTTGGTAAATATGTGCTCGTGTGCTTTGTCCTATACAAGCTAAAAAGAGGATATTTTGTGCTGACAACTAGGTTGAGCTTATGGATTCACACACAATTGCTACTGCTGATGGTTGATTGAGTTGATTTGTATTTAAAGATATACATGCCTTTGGTTAAAGTTTAATAAAACTTTCCCTATATTCATAAATATGGTTTTGTTAAAGTTTTAAATTCATGATATATCTTATAGGATAAGGATTAGAAGACCTTGAAAGATATGAGGAATTCTTATCTAATTCAAAATATGACATTTTAGGGTGATTATTTAACCAGCAAATTGATTCAACGTTTGTTGTGCTTTTTGGAGAGGTTTACCTACTAGTAATGACGTGCATATGAATCAAAAAGTATAAAAAGACTAAATTACTCCTTCATCTAATATTGATACTCAGAATAAATTTTGTTGAAGTTATATAYGTATGTGAAAAAGGCAATAGTGTTAGTAATTGTATCCTTGCGATTTGACAAGTTTAATTAATCTTGTTTAGTGAATTAAAGCTAAATAAAGGTAAAATTCATTGAAATAAATAAATAAAATCATAAGTTCGTAACATTGTAGATAATTTGCATTGAAAGAGTTCTTCAAATAGAGCAATTATTTGATAATGGAGGTAATAGTAGATATGGTGGGTTGCGACCCACATTATTATAATATGCAGGAATTTTCTTTTTGTTTATTATTTTTCATGATGGCTTGTTGAGGACACAATTAGAAATGAGGTCAATGTTCAARGTCCCCTCAATGGATAATCATGAAAAGGCTTGCTAGATTTAAGTCTAATTTTATTTTCCTAAAAATGTTAAGGATGATACTTATTTAYTTTTTTTCGAATTTGATAGTGCCAGGTGAACAAGTTATTTTCTTCATATTAAATAAATCCATCCATTAATTATAATTAAAAATAACAATGAGAAAGTGATAATGGCTTTCGCATCGAGTATTTAATCTTAATTTAATAAGACAATAAAATCATATATTGATTATTTAAAGTTATACGGATTGATGAGTAGAACTTTATTATTGATTAGTCCCATCTCCACTTAAAAAAGTATAACTCCATTACGATGATAATAATTCAAACAACGAATACGTAATGGTAATTCAATAAGATAACATGACCAACTTTATGTATTATGTATTAATGCTCGATAATTTTAGTRTTWTAAGGGTCATATATATGAAAAATGATTAAAATTGTGTGCAAATGTGGAGTCAAAAAGTGGTAGCAAGACTAAACCGAAGAATCATTTTCTGTGTACAAAACTATAACTGGAAAAGGACATGCAATCAATCAAAACTTTAAATTCCTATAATATTTAGGTGTATGGATCCCAGACAAAAGGCCAACCAACATCCAAACAATTCTTTGAGGGTTCGCTCTCTTTCAAGATCTTACAAATATTTTGGTCTTTCGTTTTTTTAGGTAATTCATCAATTCTTGGACTGTACTTTTTCTATTTCAGAATAATTATTCTTTTGGATAATTTTTTTCAAATTATTTATCATTTTAAAGAAATTAATAATATATATAAATATCTTTTTTCTACTTTATTTCAAATTAATATGTCTTATTTAATTATTAAAATATTATTTCTAATGTATTAGACACACACATTATCAAAGCATTAAATATTTATAAAAAATGAAAAGGATATTAGGATCATGAATTTGTTCAAAAGTTTACAAAAATCAATACATTGCGTTAATCTTATATTAAAAAATAATTAATTTAAAACGAAATGACTATTTGAATGACATCTTAAATAGTTGACTTGATTGAATAAAAAATGTGAGAAATAGACAAACTTAAAATTTGAGTTTAAGAGATTTGTTAGTTGAACATATCAATTCAATATTTTGCAAAAAGTGGGGAAAAAACATGTTAGGTAAAAACCAATAAATTGAACGACAACTATCTTTTTAGTATTTCACTTCCATCGTCTACTGGCTTTGCTAGATGTAGTTATTTTTCCTAAAACCAATAAAAATTTACTTAATCGACAATTATTATATGCATATACTATTAGGTAATGGTTCATTAATGTAGATTGTTGGATGTTAATGGGTTTTGGAGGAAAGTTTATTAGATTTAGATTAAAAAAATAGTATTAAAGATGCAAAACAAATTAATCTTTTTAATTTAAGTTTGCATTTTAATTTGGGACAAGTTGAGCCTAATAATATGGACTTCATTCGGGTCAAGCTTAAGCTTAAATTTTTCTATTTTGTTAGAATTTAAATTTGAGCCAAAAGAAACCCAACTTATGGAACTCAAATGGGATCCAAGAACATATTTATGAAATATCTAAGATAATAGGCTTCTAATGGGGGATGAAGATCATTAGTTTTAGCTTGCAAAAGACAAGAGTTACCTGTGAATCAAGTTAGTCAAACTCTCGGGATGAGGAGATAATTAGGGAAAGTAACATCCTTCGGTAAAGGTAAAGAAAATGCAGCAGCTCATCTTTGGCTGACCAATCCAAGTGTTGGCACCATCTCAACGTGCTTCACTCTTTCCTASCTTATATATTTGTCCCTGTCAGGGATACCTGCTCAGTCTCGCTCACACACCCATTTTCCTGTTACTGTCAAAAGTCAAAACAAGGTAATACCTTAGCKCTATGTGTATCATTGACCAGCCAAACTGCCATAGCCAGCCGCTCCCTTAAAGGTAAAACCTTCGCCGTTCTCTCTAAAACCCTTCATTAATATCTTCAACAACAAAAGGGTTTTTCTTCAAGTATTGGAAATCTCTCTTGACAAGTACTTCTTGAAATGTGTGTCTGCAGTTTTCTTCTTTTGCGGCCTTCAGAGTTCACACTTATCTCTTCAAACAGCCACCAGCAGGTCGTGGCTCCTGTCCTGGTAAGGGGGCGAAGCCTTCATCTTTACAGCATTACACTCCAAGTGTTGTATCTTGGCTAAATTTTTGAATTATCTGAAGCAGCATTTGCTTTTATTTTCTTATGTTATTTACGAGCTTTTTATTGTGAATTGTGAGAGTGTTTCGAGTTAGGAGTTTGCTCATAAAGTAGATGTTTTCTTCCGGTGTTTTTAAATAGTGGGAAGCTGCACTGACTATATCAGTGAGCCAATGGACTTCTAACATGCGGTATAAGTTAATTTCCCCTAGTCATTGAAAGCCAGAGGGTTGCCTGTTCTTCTTCTTTATTATTATTCTTTTTWTGTCAGATTTAGTTTGTGCCCTCTTCCGAAAATACATGCCAACTAAGGACTGGAAGCAACTAGAAGTATTTCATATGAATGTGTTTGATATTGTAGCTAATTGATGGATGCAAATGGTAAAGCTTCGAAGAGCGGAGRAGAAATAAGCATGATGGAGAGCAGGAAAACACMAGGTGAAGTGGTTGTTGTCGTTTCCGGAGATGAAAAAGATCCTAAGAATACACAGCCAGTTGCGTCAAAGGATCAGAAGGCTAAAGTACCTGTTGATTCACCTCAGAGAGTTTCTGTTGGGTCTCCTTCATCTGAAACTGCTAGGTATTGTCCAAGCCCTAACAAGCCACCAAAAATCCCAACAAATGATACTCTCGCGCGGCGAAAATCACTTACAAGATCACTGTACTCAAAACCTAAATCCAGATTTGGTGAGCAATCTGTGCCTATTGATACTAATATGCTTGAAGCTAGCACGTCAGTAATTCAAGAGCAGGTGGAGCTAAGTGGCAGTTCTCCTTATAGAAATTTATCTAACCAGGCTTCACCTAATAACAAGATCGGTTCTAGTCGTGGTCCTTCATTCAAAGAGACTACGAGGACAGTGTCAATAACACCCAAGACACCACTGATGGCATCCCCTGGTGGTTTTGGAGGAGTGGATGAGGATGAAGAGATATATAAGAAAGTGAGTATAAGGAGAAAATTGAGATATAAAAGAGTGAAAACAAAGGTTTTGATTGAGTGGATGGTGCTTCTTTGCTTTGTTGGTTTTCTCATTGCTAGCTTGACTGTGGATAGATTGCATTATTGGAGGCTTTGGGGTTTGGAGATTTGGAAGTGGTGCACTCTTGTGATGGTCACCATTAGTGGCATGTTGTTTACCAAGTGGGTTATGTGTTTTGCTGTGTTGTTGATTGAACTTAACTTTTTGTTGAGAAGGAAGGTGTTATATTTTGTTTACKCTTTGAAGAAGAGTGTGCAGGTCTTTATTTGGTTAAGTTTGGTTCTTCTGACATGGCTTTTACTATTCAGAAAAGGAGTTGAGCGATCACCCCTTGCAACTCGAATTTTAGATTACATTACTTGGACCATTGTAACTTTGCTCATTGGTGCATTCTTGTGGCTTTTGAAGACTTTGCTACTAAAGATTTTGGCCTCGTCTTTTCATGTCAATGCTTTCTTTGATAGGATTCAGGAATCAGTCTTCCATCAATATATTTTACTGACGCTATCTGGACCTCCCGTCATGGAGTCAGCTCAGATGTTGAGCAGAACAGCTAGTCAATTTAGCTTTCGCACAAAAAAGRAAGGAAAAGATGGGAAGGAAAAGAAGGAGACAGCAGTGATTGATATGAACAAGCTTCATGAGATGAAACGAGAAAAGGTTTCTGCTTGGACAATGAAGATGTTGGTTGATATGATATCTAATTCAGGTCTGACAACTCTGTCTGGTGCCCTTGATGAAAGTTTTTATGAAACTGGAAATGAACTGTCAGATAAGGAAATTACTAATGAGGAGGAAGCAATCGCAGCTGCTTATCACATTTTCAGAAATGTAGCTCAGCCTGGTTGCAAGTGAGCATTAATTCTCTGTTCTCTTTATTTTGTGCTGGTTCTGTTCATTCTCATTTCAAATCCCATCTATCTTAGCTGCAATTGTGTCTGAGAGTTACCATTTATGGTAGGTATATTGATGAATACGACCTAAGAAGATTCATGATAAAAGAGGAGGTGGATCTTGTCTTCCCAATGATAGACGTGGCTGAGACTGGAGAAATCGACCGGAAAGCTCTGACAGACTGGGTGGTAAGCAAGTTTCTCCCCGTTKTTTATGGAATGAACTCCAGTACTCTGATTTAAATGATTGCTTGTGTATCTGCTTGCAAAGGAAAAATTATTAGAATTTTTCGGGGTGCAAATTTCTCATTTCTGCTTGCATATTCTGTTCGTACAGGTGAAAGTTTACAATGGACGGAAAGCATTAGCACATGCTCTGAATGATACAAAAACAGCTGTAAAACAATTGGACAAGCTTGTTACAGCACTCGTGATTATTATTGTGGTTATTGTGTGGCTTCTCTTAATGGAAATAGCAACAACTAAAGTGCTTCTCTTTCTGTCATCCCAATTTGTGGTGGCTGCTTTTATGTTTGGGAACACTTGCAAGACAATATTTGAAGCCATCATTTTTGTATTTGTGATGCATCCTTTTGATGTTGGTGACCGTTGTGTTGTTGATGGTGTTCAGGTAACTTACCATGATGTGTACTTCGTGTTCCCTTTTCTTTTGTGCTAGATCTTTTCCTTAATCATACCTCTTTTACTAATACCTTAYGCTGCATTTCACAGATGATTGTTGAGGAGATGAATATCTTAACAACGGTCTTTCTGCGATACGACAATGAGAAAATATACTATCCAAATTCAGTTCTTGCTACTAAGCCCATAAGCAATTTCTATAGAAGTCCAGATATGGGTGATTCGCTCGAGTTCTCCATTGATTTCAAGACACCACTGGAGAAGATAGGAGCTTTGAAGGAGAAGATAAAGAAGTAAGGCAACTCTTTTCCTCCTTCCGCTCTTGGTTTTATAAATATAGCTATAATTCGGATAAGCTAATACTCTGATAAAAGGGTTTTTGTATATTAGGTTTACCTTGATCTCAAAACCTTCTAGGCACGACCAAATTCACAAGAAACTGTGGATCCAAATACCTATTCCTATAGGCAGCATTTCATTTGTTACAGATAACTTCAATTGAGGAAGAACTGAAAAATAAACTCTGGTCTTGAAAATGCACGGACTGCTTTTGGTTCCTTTAATCCAACCTCGATATAATAGYATATAATGTTACTGMTATTCACTGTTCAAGGACATTTTTTAATTGTTACTTTTGCGAAGTTTGGGATAAGTGATATATATTTTAATTGGTTTTTCCTTAAGTGGTAAAAACAATATTTGAGTTTATAGGATGGTAACATTTGAAAAGGTTCTGATTGTTATTGAGCAAATCAGATAACAAGTAACTTAATTTTCCTACTTTTAGTGCTTGAAAAACGTAACCTCAGTAAATTGTCTAATAATCTTTCACCAGGTGTCAAACTGATCATTTATAAGATTTGTGGTACTTGAATTAGTGGTGTGTCAATGACAGAATCTGTTTCTTTTGAAGATGACCTAGAACCTTCTTGAGGACAGGACCGCTGTTGATGATTCAGCAATGTGTCTGATATAGATTCAAAAGTTAGTGATTGTTATCTTTGAGGTTTGTCACTTTTCACAGCCTCAATCGTGGAGAAAGGTCTGTGAGCATAAGAAAATAGTTGAYAGAATCATGCAAGGATTTACGTGATTAGGAAGCAGGGGATACATATATCTTTCTTACAATGTCAATCTATAATAAAGAATTTTTTTGCCTATGTTCTGGCGCAACAGGTAAAGTGATGGTCTGATCTTGAATTAGTTGCATGAGTATGTTTTTGCTATCTTTATCAAAAATTGATCCGATATGACATTAAGAAGAGAAATAACCTAGTAACTTGCAGAAGTAAATGAGTGAACCATACGAACTGATGTCTTCTAAGCAGAAACGGTTCTTCAAACACAAAGTTCATACATAGGATTGTTTCTCTTGGGAGTTTTGTTTGAGATCCAGAATTAGACTGATGTATCCTCCAGATTTAAATGATTGTATTATTTGTGCATCACTAACCTTGTTTTATTTTGTTGGTCAGGTATTTAGAGAAGAATAGCCTGCATTGGTACCCTAATCATAGTGTGGTGGTGAAGGAGATTGAGAATATAAACAAGATAAAAATGGCTATTTATTGTAATCACACAATGAACTTTCAAGACATTGGAGAGAAGAACAGGAGGAGATCTGAATTTGTCCTGGAGCTGAAGAGAATTTTTGAAGAGCTGGGTATCAAATATGACCTGCTTCCCCAGGAAGTTCATCTTGTTGAGTCAAGAACAATGACAACTGGGACCACAATATGATATTCTTCTCTCTCATGAATCAGTCAGTTTCAAGTTGTAAGTTGTTATTTTCATATAAGAATGTATCTTTCATGCAAATAGCTGCTAAGTTCTTGGATAACCATTTTGATTGTTTTAGGAATCTATAACAAGTCGCAGATCAACTCCGATCATTTTGAGTYGTCTCTGGGGCCTTCATGGATRTAGTAGATTCAGCAGTTTACTTCTCGATGTTATTGTGTTGAGTTAGACTAACAAGGGATATTGGCAACTGGCACGCTTGGTTTTGGAAATATTTAGCGATCAGTGGCTTAATACTACCAGGATCCACCAATTCTTGTTGGCACCATGGAGGTGATGGCAGGAAGGTTCTGTTACATTGATAGCATAGTGTACTGGAAGGATGTCCAATGCATTTTGTGAGTTTTGGAAAAAAAAAAAAAAAAAAAAGGCAAAATGCATTATCTGCACTCCCAACGAGTCTCAGAGACTAATGGCTTTTCAGTTCTTGGACTAACTTGCTGATGTATTTTGTATTGCGGTGCATGTTTGAACCGGTCTTGCGACCAGTTTGGTTTTTAAACGGAACCAGCGCCAGTCCAATAGGCTTTTAATTAAGACTTTACTATTTGAGGTTTTTTTTGTTTTAGTTTATTATTAATCACAAGTTTCCATTGACGGCTAGCAATTCTCTTTGAGATTGTATGCGAGTTTCTTTATCAGATTTGGTTTGGTTTTACATCTGAAAATTTTCTCTTCTTCGTGGAAGAGTTCATTTCTTTTGCTTCTTCAACAAAGGAAAATGTTTTCATTTATTTTGTATTTTTTGTTGGAAGAATAAAGAATTTTTATATATTAAATTGTACTGTAAAAGAAAAAGTTGTAGTAAATATTTCTTTAATCAATTTCGTCCTTCGTCACTGTTTTTATTTTTTCAACTGGTCACCACTTCCATCACTCTTCTCTTCAATCTTTACCATTTCTTTTTTATAGATAATCTTTTCTTACCATGTAGATGTTATGCTTTGAAATTGGGTCTAAACTTGTATTAGGATTACAAAACCATCGTATTTTTTGAGGTTTTTTCAACGAGTATTGAGTATTTTTTACATATCAAAGGTTTTTAATACATCAAATCCATAAATAAAATAAAAATTTTTTATTTCGTAATCTTGTACAATCATAAGTATCAAAATTCTTTGAGGTTTTGTAATCTTCAAATCTTGTTGTCGAACACAAATTATTGACAAATTCCAATAATTCCTATTCTAAAAGGGGGAAAGAAAGGAGTGGAATGAGTATACTTATTCATTAAGTACAAAACATTCTTCTTTAAATGGGATTGGACATGGTCTGATTAATAAAAAATCATAATTTGTAAATTAATTCTTGAACAGCCTTGAAATCCTTTTTAAAATCATATTTTTGTTATACAGAATCATCCATAGAAAATGGATAAATAGGGTTAAATAAAGATCTTAACAAACTAAATTCATGCCTTTTATACAACATCCAAAATGTTTTATAAAGATATTTAAAATCAACCCTTGTCTATCTTTTAAAAATAATATTCGAACTCAACATATCACCATCAACTATTTATAAGTTTCAAATATTCAGAGCGTTATACAAACGCATTAAGATTAACACCAAACAAAATAATAGTTCTTTGCATTTAATATTAACCTAAGATAAAACAATCATTCAAAATATATCTAGACAAAGTCAAACAAATGTTTAGGACATAAACAAACTAAAGCAATTAGTTCAAATCCTAAATTTAATCCTAACTGTGTATATCGCTAGGTCGGCCAAGGTAACGGGTTATAACTTTTKATTCATCCTAGGTGGATCAATCAAATATGTGAAACATGTTCTTCCCAAAGTCAAGTCAAACAAAGTYCAAAATGGAAGATTCAAACTTTCCTAAACCCTCTAAATATTAAATGTAAAATATTTATCAAACACCCAAAAATATCCACATGTCAATCAAATTAATTTTTAAAGAAAAGAAAATTATTTCCACTTAGTTCAGCAATTATCAATCATCAATTAGCGACCTAGGCAGAGATCTATCTTCTCGGCCTTCTAGTTCATCCCTAGTATCAATGCGGTAATTCCATCAATCAATTTGGAGTGGCAGGCGATAGGCCATCTTGGTTTCTGGCATCATGGCCTTAGGTACTAACTCTAGGTTGCCTCTAGCTGATGTTTAAAGTAAGTAATGGACGAATAAGAATAAATCATCCTTTTATATTTAACCTCAATATGTTTCTATTTCTATTATTATTATTATTATTATTATTATTATTATTATTTTACATTCATAATTCAACTAAAAATTAGATATTATCAAAATGGTCCAAATGGGCATAGATATTACAATAGAGAATATTAACAGCAACAAAAATTTGATACTTGAGTATGAAACATTACTTACTCGACTAACAAGAACATGACACTCGAGGATCTTGACAAAATCAAGTTTGAATCACGATTAGTGCTTGAGTATTTAAATGTTTTATTCGATGATAGAGATAAGGATTTAACTATTTTTTTCTAAAAAAAATGAAAAGAATTTCATTATATCCTTTTTGTTTTTCCTTTCACAAATTATAAATGAAATCTTTTCAATTCAAATGAAATTTTTAACAAAACACTCCTTCATTTAAGAAATAATTTTAAATTTCAAATTCTTCAGCGCCACATTAATTCTTCCTGAATTTTGAAAGGTTAGACTTTTAACCCAAAATTAAGTTTGGGATCGTGGGTGACCCAAAATTAAGTTTGAGTCCAAAAGAAACTTTTAATTTAAAAAATAGTATTTGGCAAAGCGGATAAATGATTCGTCTTTAAAAAAAAAAAAAAAAAGAAGCTATAAAACGACAACTGAAAAAGAAAAACAAAAACATCGGCGACAAAAAGCATTAGAAGAATCTTTAGCAGAACAAAAATATCATTACAGCCTAATTATAATTGAAAGAATACTTGGTAATTTGTTTATATATATTTGAACATTTCAAAATATTAATTCACAATATGGGGACAAAATCACTCATATCAAATATTAATAAGATTTTACAAGCAGTATCAAAAACAAAAATGAAACTCCTAACATCTAAGATTTTCTTTCTCTAGTTTTTAGGGTGGTTTCTCCTKCCTAAGTTTTAGGCTTTCTGATTAAAGTTAACGATGAATGACAATGGAACCTAACATCACTATAAAGCCACAGAGCTGTACAATCACGTGGGATGAGGAATGAATTGTGGATGTATCGAAAGTGGAGATTGATGTCGGAATACAGGCATGCAGAACCAGTTGTATTTGAGACTACATTGTGATAGGGAAGTTCCTTTGAGAACTATCAAAACGATCATGATGAAGGGCTGGAGAACAGAAGATTTGCATGTTAACAAGCTAAAATTTGATGAGTATTAGATCTTCTTTGGTGATGAGGGATTGATGAACCGAGTAATAAGCCAAGGACCCTAGAACTTGGATAACAACTTGATCTTGTTATTGTCATGGCGTCTAGACCATGGGGTGCAAGAGGAAGATATGACAAAAGCATTGTTTTGCGTCCAGACTCAKGGAGATTGATGACATCTAAGTGAGGGAACATAGGGCTAATGGCTCTCTGTTCTTTCGCTTTAGGGCTTTGATCGATGTATCTCTGCCAGTGGCAAAAATTTGTTCAGTTGTCCATCCCATGCTATGGCATTAGAGGGGTATATTGCGGTACATAACCTTTTTGTGCTTTATTTAGGGCCACATAGGTCACACAACTAGATGGTGCCTTAAATGTGATGGAAAGGCGATTACCCTTGAGGTTCACAGAGCTTCAATCATGGAACATGGCTCCATATTGATATGGAGAGTTCATTTCTCCATGCAATGGTGGGTAGGGAAGCTCTAGTTTTGTTGAACACAAAGGAGATGTCAACGGTGAGAGGTAGAAGGAGGATAACATGGTGTACGAGGAGAAATCTGGGGTACAACCAACAACAACTGATGAAGGGGATATTGATACATTGATTTTATATTTAGATTATAGGATATTTTAAGAGTTCAATTTAATAGATCTCTAGATGTAATTGTGGTTTATTGAATAAATATTTATTATGTATCAATTCGATTTTTAAAAAAAGTATTAAAGAAAATAGAGGTGAAAATGGAAAGAAAACTTTAAAAATCCTACATAAATGGATAGAGGATGGAAAGAGCTTCGAAATGCACCTAGTTTGACCCAAATTCGGATGTTGTTTGGCCTTCCGAACAACAAAGAAAATTTGCCCCATTTTTCTTGAAGCCACTACACCAAAAAAGGTCAAAAAGTCCTCAAAATGTCGTTTTAGGGCTATTGTGATGTTTTTTGCAATTGTCAAACAAAATTTGTAATAGCCATAGTTATTTTAGGTTTTTCCAACATTTGTGACATTTATTCCAAGTAAACATCCTTTATATTAGATGTATGATAAAGTTTATGTGTRTGCTCTGACAACATTTACAAATGTCAACAGAAGGGGTTTTAACTGACATTTGCAAATGTTATGAGAAGGGTTTTGTGCCAACACTTGTCCCTATGTTATAGCAACATAACTTGGAGGACAATTTTATTTCCACGACAAGTACAAATGTCGTAATAGGTGTGGTACCTCAACATTTTACAAATGTCGAAACATAGTTATTGTCGTGACATTTGTAAAACGTCAAGATATATTAAGTAAGCGATATTTGTTTACCATCACTTTATGATATATGGTGATGATGTTTCCAATAGTCGTGGAGAAAATATATTACGATGTTTATATAAGTAAAGCAAATGTAATTGAAATGGCGTTTGTAATAGTCGTACAATATACATTAATGCGACTTTTAGTGCTTTTGTCAACATTTTGTAAATATCGACAAAAATATATAAAAAATATTTGTAAACGTTATTATGTGGTTTTATCCCTACATTTGTAAAATATCATTCAAAGTTGTATAATTAGATGTTTTCCAATATTTGTGCAATGTCATAGTATGATTATTATCCCAACATATTTCTTTATTTATTACGATGTTTGTAAACATTGGAATATGTATCATAAATGTTTATAAGAATGATAATTTGGCATTATTTTGAAATAATTCAGAATTTTAAAATTGAACTACTAAATTGAGATTAAATAAATATTTTACGACATTAAATTAGAGAAATATGATTGGTTTTCATTTATAATTTTTCCTAATGTAGAAGCAGCCACACCAATATAAAAAGTAGCACAATCATTATCTGGTAAAAAAATACAAATTAAATCCGTAGTTAAATAAAATAATCGACCCTATTGAAATCAAAATTGACATCAATAGTCGACTACTAACCTTCTTATGTAGTTTGGTTTTTATTATCACTGGTCATACGTGAATCAAGACTACTCCTACTTTCTTCATCCTACAAATGAATTTTTAGACATTAAAATATTCAGCACAAAAGCTACTTAATGGATAAAGATTTATATAGATTATTTAAAGTAATAGATAATGCGCTTCTTAGTGCACTAGGAATGGTAGTATTTGAGTTCAAACTCACAAGTTTTAGAATTATATCACGCAGTTTAGCAATTTGTTCAGACAATCCTAGAACCTTTTCTTCAAGGTCTCTATTCTTCTCGTTTACATTTTTATTTTCCTTTAAAACTTTTAACTTTGAAGTTCAAAATACCTTTAAGGTTACTCCAAAATCCATTCCACACACATAACCATTCCTTTTGGACCAATCCGATGGTATAGGACATCACCTTCTAAAGGTGAAACGCCATCAGAACTCTTGCAAAGACCAAATTTTATGCATTCTTTCATTCCAAATTTGTTTTATTTTATTCTACATAGATAAAAGATTAATAGTCAAGTAATATAGTTGACTATGGGATATAACCATAAGTCACAAAGATGTAGTTTTTAAAGTAGTTTCCCAACCTGTTAATTAACTGGCATTCCATCTCTATGCTTGTGATAATCCACATATATCTTTACTCCACGAGGATATTTTCCATTTCTTTTAACTTTCAAATCAAAAAAGTACTCTTAATCTTGTATGTGGTTCAATGCAATCTTTGAAATTTTGTGCAAATTAAGAAAGATATGCTGATAGATGCAGTAATACATTACCTCCAGTTCCGCCGTTCAAGCAAATGAAATGGTCTCAAATGTATGTGACATCTTCATTTGAGCTCTTGCTTTCTTTCTATTTTCCAATTTTTGTTGCACAGAACACTTATAAATAGTGTTCATGCGCAACTATGGAGTAGCTTATGGTATTTAACTATGTAACATATATGAATGCTCAATTTTACAGTGAACTATTGATTACAAAATTATACCTACCACTTTGAAGAGTATCATCTTTCTGCAAGCTTGTGCCATTGATTTGGTTTTGTCCTTAGATCAATGATGGCTTTTAATTTTGATAGACTATTGTGTTTTGAGAAATTATCATTGAATAGAGTGTGCTTGAATTCTTTCAAACATTTTTCCACTAGGTGAAGTACCCATGACTTTTGAGTTGCTTCTAATTTAAATTTTGATGTGACGACTCTCCGTATTTCTTCCTTGAATCTTGCTGCAACTCACCTCCAGTCATCATACTTGAGCGACATTAGATTTGAATTTCTTGCATGGTCCCGCAAAAGTATTCTAGTTCTCCATCGTCGACGCATTGATTAAACATGTTAAACTCATGTTCAATCTCTTCTCATAGGCATATTTCCAAACATCTGCAAGTTTGGTAGGTCTCTTGTATTTTTTGATTGTTGAGATCCTACTGTAAATATATTTTCAACCAATGAAAGGCGTATTAGTTGTACAAAATTGATTCATGAGCCATAGTCGAGTAGAATGTGCGAGTATATGTACTTATAGCGTTCATTATTTTTCAGAATTCTCTTCATTATCAATCTGGTTCGGATCTTGAAACTATAAATCTGCTTCTAGACTCTCAGAATAAGTTACTCTATTATGATGATCTATTGGAATCTTGAATACTTCTTAGGGTGTTTTTCTATTTCCCTATTCAACTTCCTTGGATTTCTTTCTTCGCATGGGTTTCAACATACTAGGTATAAGTTTGAAGAAAGTAACAAGAAGCTATTGAACAAGGGATGATGAAACAGACACTATCAGAGTAGTATGAAAAGAGTGGAGAGGTAGAAGAGATGTAGAAAAAGAGGAGTCATGGAATGAGAGGCAGAAGGAAAGAAGTCGTGGAAAGAGAAAAAAGATGGGATAAATCTACATGGGAATCCTCCTATAACGTAATAACCTATGTGATTTAATGATACCTATCAATTAAGCTTTTAAGGATGGGGAAGTTTAAACATGAGAACTGACACTTTTTGACACAAAAGAAAATCCTCTCCATTTTCTCTATATTCTTATTACTAAGATTCTTTTGGACAACTTGGTTGAAAGAGTTCGTGAGTTCTTCCAGCGAACGTGCATATTATGGAGGAGACTAGGAACTAAAAGATTTTATCTTGGAGCTATATATATATATATTATTATATATATATATATATATATATTATATATATATATATATATAACTTATAATATCTATAATATACAAAAAAATATATATTTTCTAACTGTGTTTCTTAGTAAGGGGTTCAAAGTCGAGGAGATTGTGAAGGCCATCTCTGACATACATCCATCTGGGCACGTGGGCCAGATAGGTTACATGCTTTATTCTATCAAAAATAATGGAGTCAAACTAAGGCTCATGTGATAAAGTTAGCAATGGAAGTTCTAAATGAGGGAAAGAGGATTGATGAAATAAACAAARCATTCATAGTGTTGATTCCCAAAGTAAASGATCCAAAAAGAGTGGCTTGCTTTAGACCGATAAGCCTATCTAATATACTGTACAAAATCATTGCAGTCATTGTTAATAGGCTGAGGTTGGTGCTCCTTTGCATGATGCACAATTGATGAATCCTAGAGTGCCTTCATCAACAACAGACGAATAATTGACACTATTATGATAGTTTTTGAGGCGTTCCATTAGCTCAAAAATGAGAAAGGTAGTGATCGTTACATGGCTGGCTTTTAAGTTGAATATGAGTGAGGTCTGCGATCGTGTAGACTGGAGTTACTTGAAATGGACACTTAAATGACTAGGCACCCCAGAGAGTTTAGCTTATTTGATCATGATTTGTATTCGTTCTATTACATTTTAGGTATTGGTGAATGGTAATCTTTTTATGGCTTTCAAGCCCACCACAGGGATTCGTCTATCCCCTTTTTATTTCACTCATGTAAGTATACACGGTCCACAAGTAATATAGAGTGTATAAGAATATCACCTCATAAAGATTGTTGGTCTAAAAGTGATAGTTTAAATTTCTTAATAAATCAAATAGTTGTTGGTTGTCACAAAAATAAAGTAAAATAATCTAATATCTAATCACTAGGATTCCAAAACGAATCACAATAATCACTCACATGAGATGATTAAGAGCTTAAAAGCGAGTTAGAGTTAAGAATCCCCAATGTTCTAATGTTCAAGAAATCAAAATATCAATGCTGCAGACGTATAGTAACCACATAGCAAAGACAAACTACAGTAATGGTGCAGCAAAGGCTTAACTACAGTAAAAATATAAATTGAGACAGAAAATGACCTCACCCTTTCCATTTGTTGGTCCTTGTTCCTATTATACTAAATTGTTCTACTTGTGGGAGTTACTTAGCTTAAGGAATATGAATAAAAGTTCAAGTCTCAYATGATTTTATGGGTTGAACATAGATGTCTCCAATATTCAATGGCATTCCTAAGATATTAAACCATATCTCAAGAAATCCAAACCAATATCTACTCAAATTTTTCACTTCTTTTGATACCTTTTGGAGTTCAAGAAACACACACAAATATTATTCATGGCCTCAAAACAGTGAATRTATGTAAATAATATATATCCTTGACTAAAGTATTTATAAAGAGTGAACCTTGCCCAAGTCATTCAAATAAACATTGGGTACATTAGTTCATCAAAAACTCTAACTTCTAAAAAATTAGTCATTCTCTTAGATGTAAGGAAATACATAATATGAAAGCTTAACATCTTAAAGTGCATCTCAAAATAATCACTAAGAGAAGGAGAAACAAAGCCAAAGAGGTTAACGAAGCCCAATGGTGAAGTCGTCATTGAGTTCTTTTTCTTYTTCTTCTTCTAAGCTTTCCTCTTTTTGCTCCCTTTCTCTCTCCTCTTTTTTGTTTTTTTCTCTCTTTTGTGTTCTCTAATGGCTGAATGTCCCTATCCGTCTCCTTTCTCTCTTTTTTTGTCTACTGAAGCTTCTCTTGGAAGCTTGTCTAAAAGGTGCCATAGAAAGGTATGGGCCCTTCTTCCTACTCCACTCATTTTTCTTTTTAACTTCTATGCTTTTTCTTTTTTGGCTTCAAACGTGACTTAAATCTTTCTAATGATGACTTCTTTTTCCTTGACTATTTTTTCTTCTAATATTATATGCTCTTCTGCTCATTATACTATTGTTGCAGCATTGCATTTCTACACTATTGAACTCCATTGTTGCAGCATCGAACAAGTCTTCACTTTTTCATCAAGTAATCTTTTATTTCATTTATAAAATCCTTTTTCCTACAAAATACAACATGTTACCTTAGTAGTGGCACATGAATCTATAATTTCACATTAGTGCATAAATAAAGTTATTTGATTGAATTTAAGCAATGTTCAAGGCAAAATAGTACAAAGCAGTACTTCATCATATTAAAGAGGGTGAAAATGTGCACATAATTACTAGTAAAATCAATGGATTTTCACCCACATCAATTTGCACTGAAGGGTTCTTAACTTTCTTCAATAAAAAAAGACAAGAGAGACGTTTGCATGGACTAAAAATGAGTAGGAATGCGCAAGAAATCATGCACTTAGTGTTTGCGGATGATAGCTTGATTCTCATGCAAGCCTTCTAAACCTAATTCTAAAGTAGTCAAGAAGGTGATTTGAATGTATAAAAGTGTACCAGGTCAAGCCATCAATTTGCATAAGTTATCTGTCCTACTTAATAGGAAACTGTTAGATGACGAAAGAATGGGGATTTGTGAGATAATTGTGGTGCAAGAGAGTTGTAGGGGTGGAAAGTACCTAGGGCTTCCTTACATGGTTGAAAAATCGAAGAAGAAAATTTTCTCGACTATTAAGGCTAGAGTTTCGAAGAAAACTCGGACATGGATGAAGAAGTTACTATCCTAAGCTACAAAAGAAGTCCTTATTAAAGTAGTATTACAAGCAATTCCGACGTATGCGATGTCTTGCTTCATTTTACTTGTTAGGCTATGTGGGGAGATCACATCACTTGTACGTAATTTCTTGTAGGAAAATGAGGATGGCCAAAGGGGTTTATATCAGAAAAATGGAAGGCTCTATGTAAACCAAAGGCTAAGGTTCGCATAGGGTTTAGAATTATAGAAGCCCTTAATTTTGCTTTATTGACAAAACAATGATGGAGGTTGCTTAAGAATTCACACTATTTAGTTGTTAGAAAGGTAAGCCACTATCCCAACACTGATTTCTTGCAAGCAAAATTAGGGAGTGGATCCTCATTTTTATGGCAAAGTATATTGGAGAGTAAGGGCTTATTATCATGGGGTATTAGGTGGAGGATTGATGATGATGATAAGGTGGAAATTAGGAAGCATCCATGGCTCTCCCAACTTGTAAAGCCCTCCAACTGTTAGGTAGTTAGTTAATTATTCAATTGGTTATATTTTATATAAATATGTAGACAGTATGTCTTTTCCATTTTTCTAAGTAGCGAATTAACGTCCCGACTAAGTGATTGTGTTTCGAGACTCRAGCCATAGTTTGGGATGCTAGATTGGACGAATCCGAACTTAAAGGGGGAAATCATAAATTCCATTACAAGATCAAAATCCTACCTAATCTAATTTGCACCCTGCATTTTGAAATTGACCAATAGGAGAATGAATTTTGCCGCCTTGCATGCAAGCGACCTAAGAGAGCCAATAGAAAGCCTCCTTTTACTTTATCTCTTGCAGTTTTTGATTAATCCTCCTATTTCTCTCTATTCGTTCATTTTCTTTCACTCCCTCCYATTCTCAAGAGAGCACACATACCTCTCARACAGCTCTCTCTCGGCCTCTCTTGCTTTCTACTCACCTTCACTTAACAACACACGATTCTCTATTGTTCCTCCACCATTGTTGATTTCTAGCTACATAAGTAGCAATCACTATGCAAGAAAGAAATCGGCAAGCCTAAGGATACTCATGGTAAGATGAAATTTTACATCTTGTAGATATTTTCTTTCCTCCTTCCTCCTCTCTTCTCCACTATTTTTTGTGGTGGCATGTAGAATGGAGCCCTCTAGAAAGCTACACGATCATTGTCTTGTTTTCCCACAATAACAGTGAATCTCCAAGTAAGAATGCCTTCCTCTCAAGGGATATTTTATTTTCTGTGAATTCTAGTGACTAGATTTCTACCATTTTATGATTATTGAAGGATGGTAGCCATAGGGTTGAGAAATAAGCAGTGTCTTGTGAGTTATGCATGCTTGTATAGGAGTGTGATTTCGATAATGTTTGATGATGATTGGTAATGTTCTCTGATTTTTGTTGAGATGGCCCGTGGTTTGGTTATAATTTGATTTGTAGTGAATTGATGAATTATCGGAGAAGGCTATATGGCCTATATTTGCTTGGCATTGCTGCATTTCCTTGTATTTCTAATGTTACATTCTGCTTTCATTGCTTAAGTTTGATCTTTTTTGATATGGTGTTGATGAGCTATGTTTTGAGGTTTTTGTGACTTGATCGAGAACATAATGCAGGCTTGGGTTTGTTTATATTTAATTGTCTCTTAGGAGTAATTTGAGACCAATTTTGTAAGAAGACACTATCTAGAAGTCAAGATAAGGACAAATTACCGAACCCTGTCGATTTAAGCCCAAAACTACCATACCTCATTGTTTTGATAAATCTGTAAAATCCTCCATGCAACCAAGTATGAAGTTTATTATATGTTTATATTTCTATATGTCCTAGGAACATTTTGCAATAAATTTGGTGGAAAAGTCCTCTTAGAACCTAAATTATGATCGTTTTACTAAACCTTACCAATTTTGTGTGATTCTAGTTGTAGTCCCTTATTCCGTAGATTTCTATAAGTTACTCATACGTCGAAACACAAATTTTCTTGTGTTCTTGAATAGCCTTAAGTCTTAGTCATAGGTAAAGGTTATTAGGAAATAGAGATATGCACGTTTTACCAAGCCATGGCAGACTAGGTGCAAATTTGTTTTGGCACCCCTTGATAAGCTTTACTCTATTCTAGATGTCTAATGCATAGCGTTCTTTATTTGATTTCATGATTCTTGCCTTCCTTTGGCTAGTGGCTGATAACTCTTCTTGTGCCTGTCCCCTTGTCCTCATGAATCTCCTTTGAATTCTACCGTACTTTCACAAAGGTAATTTTCTTAAGACCACTTTAAGTAGCTTAAACTAGACCCTGTAATCCTATGTTCGAGTTCGCTAGGGCTAGCAATCTTGTATAGCAACCGAGATTTTTACATTGTACCTTATAGTTGTAATAGATTTAGCACGAGACTTAGATTAAGCTTTCCATTGTGATATTTCTATAGGGTGCAATACAATTGAAGCCAATTACAAATGAATTCCTAAAACTATTTTCTTCGAATGTATTTAGCTGTGTGTGGTATACATGTTGTACTTGAGAAAATATATTTAAAAAGATTACCTCTTAAGTTATGTTCTTTATTACAATTCATGTTTTATGAAAGTCTTTGAATAGAAAAAATCTAGCTTTTGAATATTTTATTTTGAAAATGTTATATGATGTTGGAATACAATTTGAATCTAATTTATCTAGCATGGCTCAAAAGGGACAAACCTGGACTTATTTTGGAAAATATCCCTAATGCCTTATGAAAACTAGTTGATTCATAAAGTCTCCTTGTGTTTTGAATGATTGTTTTTGGATTTGTACCAAATCATTGTAGTAATTAAAAAGATGAGGACTTTGCCAGATGTCTCAACAGCTAGCCAATCGGATAAAGTACTGCACTTGGTTGACCACAAGTGTGAGGACCTTGTGATCCATTCAGGCGATGGTTCTGAATATAGACACGTGGGACATACCTGTGACAGACCAGGAATGCATTTAGCAGACCGTCGCGCCCCACGTACCCACAACATGTTCTGAACGCTCATATCCTAGGTTAAAAGGTTTAACCTGGAGGCGACCAATTCTTTATTTCCAGCTAGCATGTATGTTACTCTATGATGATTGAGAGTGACATTGGAAGTGCTATATGCTAAGAGGTTTATAAGGTGGGCTACTGACTCCACCAACTCAATCGGTGGTAATTTGAGTATGTATCTAAAATGTGTGTAYTGTGTTACCCTGATCTTSTTTCTTTATACCCTTTGTTCCGTGTCATGGTTTTTCGAATGAACTTCTCTTTTACCTAATGTACATATTTTTCCTAACACTTGGTAAATTCTTGAACTTACATATTACAAGCGCGCATACAAGTTTTCGAATAATGTTTGCCATGTTTTCCAATGCTTTGATAAACTGCACATGCACTACAAAAGTAACTCTTACAACTCACACCGTACACACTCGATATTTACTAAGCGGCTCACTTGTTCTTTTACGTGTTTTAGTGATAAGTACGAACCCTTAGAGGAGATTTGGATATTTGTATTACAAGACTTCTATGGAGTGTGTTTTATTTTGGAGATATGACTAGACTATAGAATAGATTGTATATGATGTCTTCTAAATTGTTGATTGTGTCATTCTAGTAAGGTGTATTATGGCTTTAGTTTGTTTGGCGTTATAATCAGACTCAATAATCTAATTATTGAAGGTCCTAGTTTGTGGAAGATTTTATAGTTACTTCATTTATTTCCATTGCTCCAATAAGATATATTATTCCATTAATCTTGGTTTGATATTGACTATTGAGACAATCGAAGGTGTGCGCAACCTCAGTCGTACCTAGGGCCATTGGATCATTACATTACTCGTTTCGAACAAATACATCTAACTTATTCTTACCCAATGATCTAAAAGTTAGTCACCTTATCGCCTCAAATCTGCAAAAGTGGAATCTGGTCATGCTAGAGGGATTGTATAATCCACGGGATGGGGAGAAAAACAATAATATTCAATTGCCATGCACACTATGTTAAGACCTCCTGCTATGGCACTATGAAAACAATGGGAAATTCTCGGTACGCCTCTGCATATAGAATGGGAATGGGGTATCTGGAGAAAAAAAGGGAGATGATTATGCCTCCTCTCTTGGGTCTAGGGTGGTCTTTCTGGAACTTTTTATGGAAAATTAAGCTAAGCCCAAAGGTGAGAGGGTGTGGATGTGAATGTGGCCGCTTTGTCACCAAGTACTGCCTACTTGCAATAACCTCTCYCGGAGATTCCATATTGATGATACACAGTGTGTAGGATCCAACGAGTAGTATATCAACCACCCATAAGATCAACACCAAGACAATCAACCAAATAATAATTCCCAAATTCACCACTAATGATTCATCAATTAATTAACCAACTAAATCACAAAGCTAATCATTGAAATATAATCAACGTAAATTAAATCAACACACGTGATTTATTTTACGTGAAAAAATCCCTTCGATGTGAAGAGTAAAAACCATGGGACTTATGAGTAGTCCACCCTAAACACTTCTATTATTATGATAAGTTGACGGTATAAGTACATCAAATCAATCTCACAAAGATCTACAACCCACCAACAATTCCAYACATAATAGATGAACAACAAGAGAAGCAAAAGGTGAAGAATATCACCAGAAATGCAGTTCTGTCCAGCCGCAATTTCTCCCAAACCGTGGCACCAAATTACAATCCAACCATCCAGATTAAAGCCCTAGATGTCCCGAACACGTTGTCCAAAATTCAGCAAAAACGGACACCGTTTGACCCTCGTCGGACCTTATGATTCTGGCTGCACCAAGAAATTCGAAAAATACACTACTCTCTCAAGAACTCCTTTTTTTCCGTCTCTSTTGTATATTATTTAGTGACTCTCTTATGTGTGTTATCTCACACAACTCATATTTACCCTATATATATAACCCTAGGGTAGTGAAGCCCTAAGTTATAAAGTCCAGTGGGCCTAAATTGAGCTGGACCCTAACAATCTCCCCCTCCAGCCCATCACGGAAAAGATACAATCACGAAGTGATCACTTGAAACTCATTCCAGTGAGCTTACTACAAAGCTCGATCTTGCTTCTTGGAACGACCTTAGTCATCATGTCTGCACTATTCTTGTAGGTGTGAACTTTCTTCAGCTTTATTTCTTTTGCCTCRATCATATCCTGCAACCAATGATATCTCACATCAATATGCTTGGTGCGTGAATGATACATTGCATTCTTGCTCAAATCCATAGCACTCTGATTATCACAGAGCAATACATACTCATCTTGTTTCAACTCCAACTCTTGAAGGAACCTCTTAAGCCAAAGCATCTATTTGCTTACTTCTACCGCTGCAATATACTTTGCCTTAGTTGTTGACAAAGCTACACATTTCTGTAGCTTCGACTGCCATGAAATCGCTCCCCCTAAAAATGTAAACACATAACCTGAGGTAGACTTTCAGTTATCAAGATCACCCGCCATGTCAGCATCTATACATCCTTCAAGTATAGGTTTGCCACCTCCATAACACAAACTCAACGTGGAAGTGCCTCGCAAGTATCTGACGATCCACTTCACTGCTTCCCAATAAACTTTACCCGGATTGAATAAATACCTACTCACTGAACCGACAACATGTGGAATATCTGGTGTTGTACACACCATAGCATACATCAAAGAAYCAACAGCAGAAAAGTAAGGAATAGTTGACATACTTTCTTTCTCTTTCTCTGTTGTAGGACACGCTCTCTTGCTTAGTTTGAAGTGTGCAGCTAATGGTGTATTRACTGGCTTGGCATTCTTCATATTGAACCTTTCAAGTACCCGTTCAATATACTTCTCTTGTGATAGCCATAACTTTCCAACTTTCCTATCACGAGCAATCTCCATGCCTAATATTTGCTTTGCTGGACCCAAATTTTTCATGTCAAACAATTTGGCTAAGTCTTTCTTCAAGCTGTTAATCATCTCAGCATCTTGCCCAACTATTAACATATCATCTACATATAAAAGAAGAATGATGAAGTTACCTCCAGRGAACTTTCTGAAATAGACACAAGGATCCACATGAGTTCATTTATAACCATTATTTGTCATAAACGAGTCAAATTTTCGGTACCATTGCCTTGGCGCTTGTTTAAGCCCATAGAGACTCTTCTTCAGCTTACAAACAAACTTTTCTTTCCCTTTCTCTTCAAAACCTTCAGGTTGCTCCATGTAGATCTCTTCATGTAAGTCACCGTGTAAAAAAGCAGTTTTTACATCAAGTTGTTCCAACTCAAGATTAAGACTTGTAGCTAAGCCCAACACAGTTCTGATAAAAGTCATCTTGACAACAGGAGAAAAAATCTCATCAAAATCAATGCCCTTTTTCTGATTGCATCCCTTTGCTACCAATCTAACTTTTCGCTTGACAATCTTCTCGCCATCTCTCTTGTTCTTGAAGACCCATTTGTTTTTCAAGACTTTTTGTCCATTGGGAGGTTTTACTAGCTCATAAGTTTCATTCTTTTTCAAGGAATTCATCTCTTCCTTCATAGCATCAAGCCAAAGGTTTTTCTCCCCATGAGATAACACTTATTGATAATTCTCTGGCTCTCCATCTTCAATGACTAGAATAAACTCCGAGTTTGGGTACCTTGTTGAAGGTTTTCTCTCTCTAGTTGACCTTCGAACCTGTGTATCCTCAACTTGAGGGGTAGTTTGCTCCCCTTACTCATAAACTTCCTCCTCAAATACAGTCTCATCAAGATCATCATCATGATCTTGTAAATCACCATTGGGTGAAACATCCTCAATATCATCAGGAACCACCGCAACATTCTCATTTGCTGGCTAATTTGCATAAGGAATAGTAGAAGAAGAAGTATCATCAGTAGTATTAAAAGGTACATCAAAGGTAGAAGTGTACCTTGTATTCAAAAGCTCAGCACCCTTCTCGTGCTCAAAGAATACTACATCTCTACTTCTCACTACCTTCTTCTTTTCTGGATCATAGAGTCTGAAGCCATACTCTTCATAACCATACCCAACAAAGACACATGGATTAGTCTTCGAATCGAGTTTGGATCTCTGTTCTTTTGGAACATGCATGTATGCCTTGCATCCAAAAATTCTAATATGTGAATATGTAAGATCCTTTCCCTTCCATGCTCTCTCAAGAATATCAAAATCAAGAGCGGTTGAAGGAGCTCGATTGATTAAGAATATAGCACAATTAACTGCTTCAGCCCAAAATGTCTTTGGAAGCTTAGACATTTCTTGCATACATCTCACCTTCTCTACAATGGTTCGATTCATTCTCTCCGCAACTCCATTGTGTTGTCGTGTACCTGGTGTTGTCCTCTCATGTCTAATGCCATATTATAAATTATAACTCTTGAACTCATTCGCAGTATACTCACCACCATTGTCAGATCAAAGACACTTCAACTTTTTCCCAGTCTCCCTTTCTACCATAACATGAAATTTCTAAAAAATATCGAACACTCGGCCTTTTGTCTTCAGCATGTATACCCAAGTTTTCCGCGCACCATCATCAATAAATGTAACAAAGTACTTGTTACCACCAATAGACTCCACTTCCATAGGACCACAAACATCAGAGTATACTAGCTCCAACTTTCCTTGCCTTCTAGTGGACTTCTTAGAAAACGAAGCTCTGCTTTCCTGCCAAACAATGGTCACAAAGGTCAATAATAATAGCTTTATCAATAGGAATAAGTGACTTAACTGCCAAGGTTTTCATCTTCTTGTCACTCATGCATCCTAGTCTTYGATGCCACAAATTAGGAGAATTCTTTTCTTCAACTGCATTTAACTCACCAGAACATATACCAAAATATGTCTTATACAAAGAGCAACACAAATCACCTAGTGCAACTATCACTGAACCTTTGGATAATTTTCACTTACCATCACCAAAGGTATGTTGGAAACCTTCTTGATCAAGGACATTTGCAGATAGTAAATTCAGACGTAGATCAGGAATATGGCGCACATCCTTCAATGTAAGTATACACCCAACACATGTCTTCACACAAATATCACCCAACCCAACAATGCTAGCTGGGCTCTGATTTTCCATCTTGATACTACCAAAATCACCACTTTTCTAGTTCAAGAAATATTCCCTATTAGGAACACAATGATATGAAGCTCATATATCTACAAGCCACTCTGAATCTGAATCATCAACATGATGACACTCACCAATAGCACAAATCAAAGAGGAATCATCATTCCCAGTAGAAGCGATTGCTGCGTTGTCTCCTTTATTTTGTGAATCCTGCTTGTTACACTTTTCTTTCTTCCATCGATAACAGTACTTTTTGATATGACCAGGCTTGTTGCAGTAGTGATATGTCCTAGTCTCTTTCCCATCTCTAGACTTGGATCTCCCTTTTAAGTTACCACGAAATTTAGGACCTCTACTCTTGCCTCTTCCTCTATTCTCGATAACAAGAGCTTGTGAATTTTCAACTCCCATCTCCTTTCTTCTGATCTCTTCATTGAACATGCTTTCTTTGATCACATCCAAAGATAGAACACCATCTGGAGCAAAGTTACTAATAGTCACAACCAACGTCTCCCAACTATCTGGTAAAGAACTCAACAAGAACAAAGACTGCAACTCATCATCAAGAGCAATTTTCATAGTAGTCAACTTGTTAATAATATCCTGGAAGTCTCTAAGATGCTCAGAAACTGACTTTCCACTTTTCAGTTTCAAATTAACAGGTTTCTTGATCAACGAAGGTTTATTATGAGCGGTCTTCCTTTCATAAAGACCTTCCAATTTCTTCCAAAGATCATAAGGGTCGGTCTCTTGAGAAACATGGTTGAAGATGCTAATATCAACCCATTATTGAATAGTCCCCAAAGTCTTTCTTTTCAACTTCTCCCAATCTTTTCCTTCCTTATTGTCTGGTTTTACAGGTTTAGTAGAATTACCACTACTATCTTTAACTGGCTCAATAGGATCAAACAAATCTTTGCAATACAACATATCCTCCATCATTGGTCTCCAAATGGAATAATTGGTTGATGTCAACTTAACCATGGAGCTACCACTACTAGATTCCATGTTCAACARCAAAATAAACCACAWGCTTTGATACCAACTGTAGGACCCAACGAGTAGTATATCAACCACCCACAAGATCAACACCAAGACAATCAACCAAATAATAATTTYCAAATTCACCACCAATGATTCACCAATTAATTAAACAACTAAACCACAAAGCTAATCACTGAAATATAATCAACGTAAATTAAATCAACACAAGTGATTTATTTTACTGGGAAAAATCCTTTGATGTGAAGAGTAAAAACCACGAAACTTATGAGTAGTCGACCCTAAACACTTCTATTATTATGATAAGTTGAGGGTACAAGTACATCAAATCAATCTCACAAAGATCTACAACCCACCAACAATTCCATACATAATAGATGAACAACAAGAGAAGCAAAAGGTGAAGAATATCACCAGAAATGCAGTTCTGTCCAGCCGCAATTTCTCCCAAACCGTGGCACCAAACCACAATCCAACCATCTAGATTAAAGCCCTAGATGTCCCGAACACGCTGTCCAAAATTCAGCAAAAACGGACATAGTTTGACCCTCGATCGGATCTTTTGTTTCTGGCTGCACCAAGAAATTCAAAAAATACACTACTCTCTCAAGAACTCTTTTTTTCATCTCTCTTGTATATTATTTAGTGACTCTCTTATGTGTTATATCTCACACAACTCATATTTAACCCCATATATATAATCCTAGGATAGTGAAGCCCTAAGTTATAAAGTCCAGGGGGCCTAAATTGGGCTGGACCCCAACACAATGTCCTTTTTGCAATAGGGAGATTGAAGCAGATATTCACTTGTTCGTGGAGTGCATGTATGCGCATAGAGTATGGGAGAGAGTTGCGCTTGGGATGACTTGGGCAGTGTGGGGTGCAATGTCAATGAAGGAAGTTTTGGTCAATATGTTGATGAACAAACAACTGACTCAAGAGGGAGATTTGCAACTCATCGCCACGCTCTTGTGGACAATATGGTTTGCTCATAATAAATAGATGTTCGAAAACCATTGTATAACAGAGAGGGACACGGTGGAATTTGTTCGGTGTTATTTGGCGTAGAGTATAGCAGCTATGGGAGGAGGGAGTTCTTACATGGTCAGGGGAGGTATAGGACGCAACAACTGGAAGGCTCCGGGTTAGGGTTTCAAGCTTAATGTGGATGGAACATGGAAGGATTGCAATGGAAGCACTGCTATACTCATCTGGAATGAACATGGAGAGATAGAGGCGACAATGGCTGAGCCTGAGTGGAACTGGATTGGAGCAGGTTGAGCTCCTTGCTATTCTGGGTGGTTTGAAGTTGGCTGAGGAGCTGGAGTTAGACTTCTTTTATGTGGAGTTTGATTGTCTCGTTGGAGTGCAGAAACTTCAACAGATAAGCCAGATTTATGATTGCTTGGGGGCATGGWGGCTATCATCCAGCAYCAGGCTCGTCTCTTTGGCTACGAAGGCTTTTCTTGCAAGCCAAGGTCTGCTAACCAGGTTGAACATTTAATGGATCAAGAAGAAAGGAAGCTTGATACTAGGAGGTTTTGGATGGGCACTCCCCTATGAATGCTATGCGCATTACTAAGACTGAAATGTCTGATGAATAAAATTATCTTTTGTGGTTGTTTTTCAAATTAGTATATTTTGTCATTGAACTATTTTCCACTCTTTTACAAATGTCTCTCATCTTTATTTAAATTTTTATATAACTTTTCTTCAAATTAGTTTTTCGTCTTCTGCCTTAAATACGGAAGATTGGATTGCTGAATCATGAGTCTAGAGATAAAAAGTCCAGAGAACAACTTGAAATGGAAATCAAGAAACAATTTTTGGTCATAAAAACAGAAAGGCATGAATGCACTCGGTTAAAACGCGGTGCCACTCGGAGTACCCACCACTCTTTGGAAAAAAAAAATGAAGTTTCATGGTGGAAGAAGAAACATGAGAAGAATTTCATTTCATTGTCCCAGCTCCTCCAAATTTAAATGAAAAAGATAACGGAAGCAGAATCTTCATCTTCCGCAAATTTATTTACATCCATCTCCATCTCCGTCATTGTTCATTCCCACCTCAGTAGCTTGAATGAATCAATGGAGAAGTTGTTGTCTCTTTCGTTGAAAATATTGAACACCGCTCACTCATGCTTGTCTGAAGAAAGAAGAAGCTAATGCCCTTGGTAGGCTAGGCAGAGACTTCCCGAAGCCATTGTAATGGAATGGATTATTGTGTGTGCTTTTGTGTGAGAGAAAGAGAGGTTGAAATTTGCAGAGTCATCTAATCTAGGTGAGGTGGGAAGAGGACGAAGGTGAGGAGTAAGAAGGCGGTACTTGCACGTGACAAAGGTGGTTGGACTCCACTCGAAGAATAAAAGAATTTGAATATAAATAGTCAGAGGATATAAAAAATTTAAAAATAAAAATGAGGGATATTTATAAAAAGTTAAAAATAATTTAATAATAAAATATGTTAATTTTTTTATTTTATATATAATATATATATTTTAACAAGCAATACTCTCCTTGGCAGAGAGATAATAATTATTATAAGCTACATCTTTCGAAATTTGTCCAACTTCAAGCTTGAAGATCGTAACCCAAGCTTAACTCAACATTCTGAAGCTTGATTAAACTTGAGTTAAAGTCCGCGGAGCTCATGCTGACTGAAACTCTGAGTTGGAATAATTCCTTTATATTCTTAACTGAATTCAAGGTTAAGAAGATGGTGAAAGAAAGGCTTTCTCAGAGGGCCTACGAGCCAAATTTGTTCGGTTGTGCATGATTTGAAATTCCCTTGGGGATGATTTGTCAACCTAAACTATTAACAATCTATGAGGATAACCTTATCCTTAGTACCGAGGTTGTGAGCTTGCCACATAATCATGTAGATGACACGATGGATGAAAACTCTCCATTTTCAACCTCTCATTCAACTCTTTCAAATCTTTATCGATCCAATTAAGTTCACCTCTCTAGTCCTCTTCTGATCAATTTTTTCTGCAATTCATTATCTTTTGTTGCAATTCGACAAAGCTAGAGAGAAGAAAAAACAGAAAAGAGATGGCCTCTGTTTCAATGGCGATGCAAGTACCAGCTCCAACCCAGAAGAGGCTGCAGCCACCATCATCTGATGCTTTCTTCAAGCCATTGCCAGTGAGGCCATCCAAGGCTGTGATGGTGAACTTCAAGTCTTCCATCAGCAAGCTTCAAGTTCAGGCCTCTTTGAAGGAGAAGGCAATCACTGGATTAACTGCAGGTGCTCTCACAGCGTCCATGGTGATCCCTGATGTGGCGGAGGCAGCTACTGGTGTCAGCCCATCTCTCAAGAACTTCCTGCTCAGCATTGTTGCCGGTGGTGTTGTGCTTGGAGCCATTCTTTTGGCTGTTATTGGTGTTTCCAACTTTGATCCAGTCAAGCGAAGTTAGATTTCTTGAGAAATCCATGAATTTCTTGTTCAATCTCTTTTCTTGATCTTGTCACTGATTCTGTAGTCAATATGATCTGCTACTCTAATTTGCCTATATCAGTTGATCTCATGCAATTAAATTGGCCAATAATTTGTCTCCTAATTTATATCTTGCTCTGGGAAGTCATGAATTGCTAAGAGATTGCTTAACCGAAGCTCCAGTAGCAAACTTCTTTGATGGTGTAAATGAAACTTTTAAAAGATCATACTTGAAGAAACCTGTAATTTAGAACTCAAAGCTCAATGGAAGAATGCTTCTTGATATTTCAGCATTACATGAGACATTAATAATTTCAGCAGTCCTAGAACAGCAGAAGAAGCCTAAGCATATATACTGTCTAAACCCAAAAGCTTCTAAAAATTGCCTTCGATTTTTCTTTTTTGCCCATGTTCTTGGAGAACTTTGAACCGCTATTACATCATTTTTCTTTGCGCAACTAGTCTGTACAGCAGTTTCCCCCGGTAGGCCCTGCCGCCAATCAATTTCGATATGCCATCCCATGGCCATGAATGAACCTTGCATCTTCCTCAGTATAGACATGAGTTTCATTCTTCAATCTGAATGAGCAAGAAATTCCTTTGAGTAATGCATTTGTGCTTAATCAAAATGCTTTGAGTAATGCATTGGTGCTTAATCAAAATGCCTCTTTTGTATTTCGTTTTTTACTATTGAACAGTAGACATTCAAACCACTAAATTATACTATCAGTGTCATTCTTTTGTTATCCTAAGAAGGACGTACGTGAGCTGAAAACTTACGTTTTGGCAACAGTCTTATTCAAGATGGTGGAGGAGACAAATGAAGCACCACTGAGATATAGCAATTCTCCATCAATCCTTTCTGCCATTTTCTTGTCTATTTTTACAGCATCAATGCAGAATGGTTGATCTGAGGCCTGGATTAGTACATAAAAAGCACGTGAATTGTTGCTAGCAATATGGAAAGTCGTTATTGAAACGTGTAAGTGATCTGATTAACTTCTGAATACAAACCATGACCCATCCCCAAGTATCCGCAAAAGAAGGCACATGGGCTGTGTATGCAAGAACATCTGAAGACATATAATAATCTTTTGAGTCAGCTTTAACACATGAAAATGAGACAAACAGTTAACAAGCTTTGCTCAGTCGAGCAAAATTAGGCAGACTTACACTTGAAGACCTGTTTTATGGTGTTGTAAATTGACGAGAACACCTCCTTGTGAGTAAAAACCCCTGCCGGCCCAGCCTGTGCAATAGAATCAAGACTTTTTTTAGTTTTTTTTCTTTTCTTTTAATTTTAATTTGAGCTGGATTTTATCATGAGCAAGGTGAAAAGAGAAACCTGAGTGACAAAGATGCCATTGTCATTAAGCTTGGGCTTCAGAATATTTTCATAGAAAGATTTTGTGTAGAGCTGATAGCAAGGCCCTCCTTCGACTGGATCTGCTAAATCTCCAACTATGATATCGAATTTTTCCTTCCTGTCCTCCAATTCAGCTCTTTTGGCGACATCAGTAATTAAGGGTTGTCAGCTCCAGTTACATATCAAATAACTTCTAATTTCTTATAACTACATAAGATGAATTTCATTGGTATAGAGAATAATCATTTACTAGTTCACTAGACAATCAAGAATCAATACAAGTACACAGGAAATTTTGGCTTCCTATGAAAAATAGTATTTGATTTTCAACAATATCATTTTCTAGCATAGCTCAGCAGCATCCATCAACCACAGGCTACACAAACTTGAACTTGTCAAAAGAGGATCTTCCCCTGTCCACCAATCGACAGACCACTTTCCTCTTTGATTACGATTTCAGAAAACCGAAGCCTTGAAGTCAATACAAACTTAAAAGACGATGTTCATTATTCTCCCAGAATCCCTCAAACTGGAAGGCATATAATTCATTCACTTCTAAAAGAACCTGAGCTGATGTATGGTTAAAAATTTTTGATTGATGAATTGAAGTCTTACTTTGCGTCGTTGATCAGTAAATTAAGCTTCTTGTTTTCAAAAGCCTCATGATTTGCAGTCAGATGCCTCCTGCAGAAATCAACCACCTCCTGCAAGAAGCACAACGTATAAGAGGCATTGCACAAACGAGTAAAACTGACAAAGATGGGAAACTCACTACAAAACCCAATCGCGAAAACAATAATTTATAATTTTCCTTGGGATTAGCTTGACTACTGTACTACGAAATATAAAATAGGAGCTGGTAACTTAGTAGTACTTGGGATTAAAAAAGGCAAATAATAGTGGTGGACCAAGCAAAAAGTTTCTGATTTTTCTTTTATTCTCAAGAATCAAGAATTTAGGTTTGGTGGTTTTCGTGAAAGACATCCATGTTTTGAGCCTATTAAAAAATGACAGAGGTGGGATTTGTTTCCAGTGGTCACCACTACTAGATGCTGCTAATACAGTCATTTGGAACATCAATGTCAAATATAAACCACCAGTGACAAAACCACAGCAAAACACTCTGAAAGTTTCACATTTTATCCACCTGATCAATGTCACACATCACCACTTTGTCCATTGTTTTGTGCCTCAGTGCTTCTCTGGCTGCTGACCCTTCTCCTCCTCCCATTATAAAGACAGTTTTTGGGCTGCAAGAAAAAGGATATATTACTCTATTATGGTTAACTTATTAGATATATCCATTCATGATTTAGCGGTTTAGCTAATCACTTAATTGTCAAATGCCTGATTTATAGTTTAAGAAATCAGGATTGAAACTATGTTTTGCCCTTTCCTAGAAAAGTATTAATATAATTAACATATCCATGAATACGACTGTATCAATACAGAAAGACAGAAGAATTTTCTTGGTTTCACCGAGTATTAAATATTTATAATTAGAGGGAAAAATTATTACTCAAAGTAAGAGCAGCTAAGCCTGAGGAGTTGCAAGAATGGAGAATGTGAGAACCTTTGCCATGCATGCTTTAGGTGTAAAATAAGAGCAAAATCTAATTAAACTCACTTGGGATGACATAAGAGAGCAGGATGAATCAAGCATTCATGATATATAAATTCATCAACTTCTGCACTCTGCATCTTCCCATCAATCACCAAAACCTGTATATGCACGCGTGAAATCCCATTATCTATATGCATAGAATAAAGAGCAGTTGAATTTACCAAATAGGAAGTCGAGAACTTCATTTTCAAGGAGAGCAGAAGTACTGGAGATTGAAAATCTTAGAAATAGTCAAACCTTGCCAAATTTTTTGGTATCTAAAAGAGCAATGTCCTGGTATTCGCTGGTTCCTCTATGCAGCACACTGCAAATAGAAAGAAAGTCTCCAAATCAAACATTTTTAACGCTTTGAAATTGACTAAGGAAGGAAAGGACCTGTTTTTGTCATTTCTATTTTCCAAAAAAAAACAAATGACTTCAATTTTAAGATCAAAAATCATTTTTCCTTTTAGCAAGTACTGATAATAAAGTCGCTTCTGATGAAACTTGCATCACAAGAAAACAATTAACCAAAGATTAATTTCCTTTAACAAATCCGTTATATATAGATTAACACGAAAAATCCTTTAATTAAACAACATCAATCTTCAGAACCCACCATTGACATAACTGGAAATTTTGTGATCATAGCAAGAAAAATGTTCTAAAAGAAAAGGCTTTTTATCAATCAGATGATGGGACTCTGCATGGTGGGTTTAATTTGCATAAAAACCCATTTGATAAGAGACTCTTGGAGAAAAATCTTAAAGTAGTATCGGAGTATACCTTCTGCACAGGTAAATCAGTGGTTTCTACACAAATCCAATTGAAACAAAAACAAACCCCCAAACCCCCCCCAGAAGAAAAAACAACTTCAAAAATCAAGAAACAAGGTGGCGGGATTTTCGTTCCCCTGGAAGAAAGAAAAAGAAGGAAAAGAAAAGTAATTATTTTCTTGCCAATCGGCAATTCATGCAAACCTGTTCAAAGAGAACGACCATTTCAGATCATCATCTAATTCTTCTTCAAACCAAGAACCATCGTTGTGATTGTCCGCCATGGCTACTATGGTATGATGATGCTCCAGTTCACAGTGGACTTTAGAGAAGCAATTCCGAGGATAAAACTCAACCGCTTCACCCATGATATCAAGCAAGTAAATTTATAGTAGCGAAACTGATTTTAGGACCAAAACCAGCTGACTTTAACGGCCAAGRCAGATCAGACAAGGGGCAAAGAAACGTGAGAGACTTCTAACGTTCGAACGGGAAGTGTGTGAAGGTGAGATCGGAAGGTGATAAATGTGCCTCCCTTTATAGTGTCCAAAAAGTAGGATTGTGCTACCAACCAACTCTTTTTTTTTTTTTAAAAATAAAAAATAAAACACTTTCTCCTCCTTATCAAGCATTATTGTAAGCAATAGCATGGGAGGCAATTGACAAAAGACCAAACGAGGAATTGTGAATAATCATTTATGCATGAGATTCAATTATTCTATTTTATGCATAATAAATTACATCACTTTATATCGTTCACTTATATTATAAACTAGATTGATATAATTAATGATTTATATGAATARAAGAATRCATAAACACTTATATTCCTTCTATCATGGCTAGATTACACTTGAGAGATAGAGAACGAATCAATTTAGTGTCGAATTTGATTAAATTGATGACGAGAAGCATGTGAAGCAAAATTATTTAATTAGAATAATGACATTCTTTACTTACATTATTATTTATCTTCTAATAAAATAATTATCAAAATATTTATTTTAAACGTTACAAATTACATATGAGTGGAGAAACTTAATGACATTAAATTTAAGTGAACCCGACAACGAGAAGAATACATAATGCAAGAGTGTTTTGAATTTGACTGGTGAGAAATTAAAATTTAAAAAAAAATAAATGGAAGGTTGACCCCTCCCTAAGCATACACGTGTAGGCATGTGAGGCAGTTACTTATGGATGATGTGGAGGGAAAAGAGAAGAAATGGTGGGTGTGACGAAGCATATCGGAGAAGGCATGCGCATTAAACGTCCAAATAATTTAGGGGGCAGAAAAGAAGAAAATTTTAATTTGGTGGAACGCATGGCTTCGTCGGGACCCACTTTTTGTACACGCGGACCAAAGGAGCACGTCTGTGACATAATGTATGTGTGGGGCCACGTCTCTCTCAATTCTTATTCATATGTTTTTTTTTTTTTTTGGCTCGTTATTTTTTATGTGCATGGTAATTAATATATTCTCATTCATAATTGTATTTCTTTTACCAATTTATTTTTTTATAATCATATATAAAAAGGAGATAGTGGAACCAAAATCTTTGGTCTGGGGCGTTCTTACATTCTAATTCAGGGATGTTGATCCTCTTTTCTGTGTTTAGGAATATTAGTTCATCGTGAAAATATCAATATGAATATCTTAATAAAAATTAATTTTTTATTAATAAATATCTATTTTTCCTTTTAAAAATATTTACAAAATATCTCACCTTTTTTATGTATAGTTGCATTTTTGAACCTCTCCCCCTTTTAATACATCCTTATACTATCTTAATAAGATTGTAGCATTGTRATACKCTAACGCTACACAGTAAAMATTTAATAATTTTTTAACATATAATAATTCATGTATAAAATTGTCAATTCATATTATATCAGTATTTTAAGAAAGAAAAGTGAAATTTAAATATTACATCCAATTCATAATATCTACCGCCTTTGATTTTGCCATGTGATATTTATTTTTTAAATAAAATAATATGAAAATACTTTAAAAATCAAAAGTTATTATCAAWTAATGTAAAATTAACTTTAAAAGATCACGAGTTATCCCCGATGGTTGAATCAGCATATGAAATAGGCTTTGTGAAAACTATATAGTGACTTTGGCAATGTTGTTTTCATGTCAGCATCGCATACCACAATACTTCATGAAATGTAAATTAAAGTATTGAAATATTGTCTATTATGTTGACATGATAAACATTTTATAATATTAACAACATAGGATTAGAGATACTTTAAAGCCTTGTTTGATAATCTAATTTAACACTTAAAACTAAACGAATCAAGTGCTTATTAAATTAAATCCGTTTGACAATTTAATTTTGAAATGTCTTATTACATTAAGTGTTTCTTAATTCCTTCGATAAATTTTAAATGATAATATTTTGATTTAATATATTAAGATATTTTAAGTTAGATTATCAAATTTAATACTCATATTTAAGTGTTATAAAATAAATCTTTAACCTTTAGAAATTTAATTATTTTTTAGACTTCATACTTCAATTTTAATTTTACCAAATGGCGCCTAATTCTTGGGTTTAAAAACTATTTTTATATTATTTAGAAATTATTCCTGAGTTTAACATTTTTATACTCCCTCCATTTCAAAATAATTGTCTTTGTGGACGTTATTTTTTGTTGCACATTATTTGTCATTTTAGAAAATCAAGAACATATTAAGTATTTTTTTCCTACTTTACGCTATTGATTAACCTTATTTAACTTTAGAATATTATTTATAATGTGTTGGATACTGACATTTGTCAAAGCATTAAATATCTACATTGGGTAGGAATGTTTATTTACATGAATCTCTTGTTCATTTGTAAAATATAGTAAGAAAACAAGAGAAATACGTAACAAGTATTAATCTTATTAAGAAAAGTGTTACAATCTCTGAAACTTTCTCGTGATAAGAACGGAATCTACTAATTCTTTAGAATTTTYTRAAAGCTTCGCAACTTGATCTTATGATTTAGAGAGAAATTTAGCTAATTGATTTGACTGGTCGAAGTCATATCGAGAAGCGATGTGGCGTTACTTGATTCGCCAAGTTGCATCCATGATTTTATTGGTTGAACCTTATCATCCTTGACACGTGTAATCATTTTATTAATCGAGTTATCATATACTTCCTCAAATCTAATGGGAGCATTTAAATTTAACTCTTTGACTANGTTATCTCAATGGTAGCCTTTGAGGTAGTTCTTAGGGGCAATTGATAAATCTAATTTGATATGTTTTGAAGAGAATAGATGAACAGCAGAAATAGTCCTACTGAGTGTGTGAAAATTTGTTTACACCTCTCGTCTGCAAAATATATTAAGAAAACAAGAGAGATGCGAAACAATTGTATTAGTCTTATAACTTGATAAAATAAGTGTTATATTTTTTGCAATGTTCTCGTGATAAAAACTTAATCCGTTTATTCTTCTCTTTGAAATTTGTTGGTGGTTCGTAACTTGATCTCGAGGTTTGAGAGAAATTTGGTGCTCTTTCTTCTAAGTTTCTTCCAATGTTGGACCTTGATATGAATTTTTGAATATCTTTCTCTTGTGCTTTGGCCTCTACTTATAGGCAAAAGCGAATTAATTTGATTGGTTAAAATTACACTTAGGAGCGACATAGTGTTGCTTGATGCGTCAAGCTTCATCCTCGATTTCTATTGGTTGAATCTTGTTATAGTCATTATTTCATTGATTAACATGTTACATACTTTTTAATTCAATGAGAATATTTAAAATTGACTTTTAATATTTAAATATATTATAAAAATTTAATTTAATAAAAAATTTTATATTTTCAACGTCATTTTATTTAAAATTTTATTAGAATTAACACTTCCTTAATATTTTTAAAAATGATAATTAATTTGAAATGCAGGGATATTATTTTATTTTAAAAAGTAAACGTCACTGGGGTAAGATCAAAAGAATTGACATTATCTATTGAAGGTAATTTTTGAATTTCACTTTTCGTTCATTAGACATTAATTTGATATGAATTGATATTTTATATATTAACTAACATATATTAAAATTTGTTTAATATTAGTATTCTAACATTGGAGATACTCTTTAACTCGCCAACTTATTAATTGAATAAATAGAACAATTTGAATTGGTTTCAACCAAGAATCTATCTGTTGGCAATCCACAAAGAAGAAATCTTTCCCCAACAGATTCACATTTCATCCATATCTAAAAGCTCGTGAATGTTAATCGCTTACTTAAGCCCCTTTCCCTCACGATTCAACTCAAAGCTCAGTAAGAAAACTTGTGAATGTTATTCATCTAATGAATTTCGTTAAGCGTTTATTTTTTACTACTCAAGCTAGATCTTCTGTATAAACTTATGGACATTAGGAACTTTCTAATTATAGACTTATTTATTTTATTCATTAGCTTTAAGTTGAAACCAAATTAAAGATTTTCGATCCAAACAACTTCCTCACTCAAACAAATTTTCACAATTCTTCATCTAATCAAAAAAATTGAAATTCAAAATTCTAATTTTTCCCGCCTTCCCTAATTAATTCAGTCAAAATCTAAAACTCACCATCCAAATATAGCCCTTGTATTCTTGTACTACTACCCACCTACAATTATTTCCCAAAAAAAAAAGAAAATGTGGGCCCGCCCCTAGAAAAATCTGAACAAAATGTAGGAAAAGAAAGCACGAATCATCCCCTAGAAATTTCTTTCCTATTTAGAAAAATAAAAATAAAGYATAATGAAATTAGACGTCCACTTCTATTCCTTTTCTTTTTTGGGGTCTAAACGTCTACTTCTATTATAGTCTTCCTCAGCATGTGGATCATTAGGTAGAGATTTCTTCTCCATATTTCCTTAGCATGTTTTCCGAGCAATTTATTMGTGGGAAAACGGAAAAAATAGAACATGAACAAATATGGAAGGTCAATTATCATTTAATTCCTGACATAAGATATTTCGCAAGGTCAATTCTGACATTGTTACTAGGTCATTGAGATAACTTGTTGAGTTGATGGATAGAGAGGAAGTAGGCGTGGCAAAGAAGGCGACGGCAGCCGGGAGTGATTGTATGCAGTGGGGGTCCTCTGAAAGCCTGGAGGACAAAAGATATTGTGTTATATGTGTATCATCTGATCCCCTTCTTGGGCGTGCAGTGATTCCACTAAGTAAAATTGTGGTGAGGCCATCCCATCCAGGCCACTCCACTCTTTCTCTCCATTTCCCATATTCTCCCCATTGTCTCCCCCTGTCCTTTTCTCTTTTAGTTTCTTTTCTTTGCCATCAACTTTCTTCATGCCACTAAGCTTGTTCATGCACCATCATATTCAACCTTCATTCATCAACCTCGATCCAGGATCTTTTCAATAAGTTTGAGTTTGATTCTTCAATATCGACTCAAGGATATAGTGGGTTGTAGATTAGGAACCTGTGGGGGGTATTTAAGTCATGCGAAAAGATTAAAAAGGAGTGTTCATTGGGTTGTTAGTTGTTTCGAGTAATTGGGAGACAAGGGTACAAGAAAAGTTTGCCTTTTAATAAATCCAAGGACTGAAGTGTTATTATTCATTGTAAGGGCGGCTCACGATCATTTTCAAGGCCTTTTTGATATTTAAAAAGTCCATCTCCCCACTTTATCATAATGTCACCATCGCCCCCCACTAAGTCAATGGGTTTTATAACACTCCATGAGTATGACCTCTCACGAGGAGTCAAAGCTTTTTCAATCCTACTTTTTTGCATTAGATTTCCTTTAAAATGGTCAAAGTATATGGACATTTTCATTCATTGGAGATTCAATTTTGAGCGGTACATTTTTCTTCTTCCATATATCTTTTAATCAATCAAAATGTCAATAAAAATACATAAAAGAGAATAAATTCACACTCTTTAACATTCGAAATAGAGCTCTTTTAAAATCATGACGTCATATAATAAGGGTCGAACACGAAATATAAAAATAAAAGAAATTATTTAGGTAAAAGATATGAATTTAATCTTGCTAATTTTATATATTATCAAGAAATGTTTTTGGTCCTATTGGTCACACATGCATTGGGAGAGAGATCCCAAGTGACACGAGCAATTTGATTATTGAGGACACCTTTCGATCATATGTCATGTTGGCTCGACCACTACCGGAGTATTGTTGTCACACCACACAGCATCAAATGAGATGGCAATTTTTATTCCATTTTCTCAAACGCATGCGGTTCTCTAACATATGCATGTATCAAAATCTATGTTATGTTGACACAAACACACATTTTGGCGTTTGAGGATTTGAATAATTATAGTCTCTAGAGAACGGTAGAGAAATACATTAAAGTAGACCAAATACAATAATAATATAATATTAGATACACATATTTTTTTAATATTAATCTAGACGAGAACATATGTAAAATAATCTTAATGGGACTTTCTAAAATTTTAAAATAACTATATTTTAATTCCAAAATAAGTGCATCTGCATCTTATCTATACAAAAGAAGGACTATATGAGCTCTCTCTCCCCCTAATTGGCTTCTCTTTGACTCAAGCACCCAAGCATCTTTAGTTGAAGAAAAGTGCATTAACCTGATACTTGAAGAAGCGATTTATTATATGTTTTTTATCAATATCTTCCAAATTTTGATAATACTCGTCAGAACTCAATAGTGCATACAGGAGAAATGGAAAGACTGGGCTTACCGTGGCTAAATCTAGTTAAGTTATAACAACTTTGTGGTGCAAACAGCAACAAATCTATGAGTGGGGAAGTGTTGTGGCTGCCCGTGTGGTGCTCCAAATTTTAGGCTGATCATGGGATGTGTCCTAAAAGTGGATATTGTGGGGCAAATAAAGGATGAGGAGGTCTAGAAGTTGTCTAGTCACGTGATGATATGTTGGAGCATGAGAAGGGCATGATGTCAACCTGATCATCATAAGACCTATAAATTGTTGATGATGAGATAGCATGCTTAAAGCCTTCATGTTCATGGGGCGCCACCAAAGACTACATTCATCGGTTAGGCAATCTTCATCTTTCCGGAGCCTCATGARAACTGCCAAATGCTTCCAAGTTTATCTACCCCTTTTTTACTTTTCTGCACATTATTCTAATCAACATGCCAAAAAACTGTTGAGCTATTGCCTACCCCTCCTCAAGCAAACTTTATACCCACTTTCTTGCACCCTATATGGCTTGCATTTCATTTTGGATTTGGAACTGTTTTATTAATATGAATCTCGTGTATTGAATACAAACTAAATTAACAATTTGAATTTTAAAATAACATGTATTGATTTCAAATATTCTAAATAAACAAGTTGAAAATAATGAGTTCGATTTGAGAAAATGAATAAATTGAACCAAACATAACCATGTACACCCTACTAAACAGGCAACGATCCAGAGCAAATTCAATCTTGATGGCCTCCACCACCATCTGGAAAATCTGAAACGAATGTAGGTGGAGGTTTTGATGGTGAAAAGTGGATTGGGTTGTAATCATTGGAGACTCGGATATTAATATGATAACTGGCCGCAAGAGTTGTGCATCAAGGGGAACAGATTGTTTTTCTGTGATTGAAAGCCGACGAGCCTACGAAGGATGATCTATTACCTATTTTCATCTCGTAAAACAAGTCTTTCCCTCACTAAGGTGGAACTCCAGGAAATGAAACTCAACCAGCATTTTTTCATATTAATAGTTAATATAGAATCACCGATGTCTTTACTTTCAAATATTTACCCATTTTCAGACTCTAGCTATTTGTATTAAACATATACAATATCCATTTTTAACTAATTATTTGAAATATATTTTTTCCTTTTTCTTTAGACTCCTTTTCTCTTCCTTCTTCATCCCCTCTTTCGTCCACATAACCAAAGGCCACCCGGCTTCCACCCGGCTTCCACCCAGCTATTGTTTGCGAATTTTGAGCCAGAACTACTACTAGACTCCTCCTTTCGCATTGATTCCGAATTAAAACATGCTATCAATCAGGTTCGATCAAAAATGGTGAAGAAAATAGCCTTGAAGAGTTGTTCCACACGATATCAATGACTCCAAAAATTTTCACCCGAAACTACTCCTATGCCCCATAAAAGCTTAAATAATCAAAAACGTATTTTCATTCTACCCTCCACAGATGAAAACATAAATGACATCCATGGGCACTGGAGTCCTGTTTGTGACCGTAGCTTCATCCAAACTTCTRACTATAGACAGCACATCACACAAACACTTATCTTCTTGGGTGCCTCTTTCTGTTGCACAAAATTGTAAGTGAAAGGGATATATTGCACAAAGCGTCCTGCTATTTACGACTCCAAGATGCAATAGCACAGTAAAAATGACAAATATTTCTTCGTAATAGTGCAAATGAACTTTCAACTGCTATGTAAAACGTCTGCAAATGAACTTTTCCCTATACTAACCTTAACAATTAAAAAAAAATTGACAATGAAAAGGCTGATCCAGGAAGTTAATAGTGAAATTCGATTGCAGAAACTACACAATTTCACCCTTGCTACAGTATTTTAAAGCAAAAACAACAAAAGAAACAAAATTGGCATCCTTGGGCATCTACAAGGTAATTGTGAGGAGTTGCTYGAAGCCAAAACTATGTTTTATGCCACTGGAAACTCAAGAACCGGTGTCAAAGTTGGAGGAGAATAATCATCCAGTTCTTCCTTTGGAGTATGAATTGTTACCAGATCAGGCAATGGTGTAATTGGCCCCACCTTGCCCTTTGGATCCCAGTCAAGCATGATCTTGACCTTGATACCAAGTACACCCTGAGAAATTATAATTGAACTCAAAATTGAGCCTTAAAGCAGCGAAGGGTAATAGAAGCAATTAATAAATTTGCCAACTGTTAATTAGAAAGAGTTGTACACCTGTCGAAGTAACACATGTCTCACAGCTGAGTCAATGTACTCTTTGACAGGTTGGCCAGAAGATATCATATACCCATCCTTGAACTTCATTGACTTGGCTCGTTGAGCGCGAAGCTTTCCACTAACAATTACCTGTACAAAATTGCAGTAGATAAGATACAAGCATAATTTCCACTTTGACATAGTATATCTAATTGAAAAATCTCATACAAACCTCACATCCCTTTGCACCATTTTCCATAACGAACCTTAAGACACCATAGCAAGCCCTAATGCAGTAAAGAGAACAAGTCAATGTAAAGCACTTAATATGCATGAACGAGAAAATGCATATCATATACAGATAGCCTACACGAGAAAGAAGATTCAGAGCCAAGCAAGAAATTTTTCTAAAAGACAAGTGGTCAGAACTTCAATTTGTATACAATTAATTTGATACTGATGTAAATGTGTCAGTGTTCAGCTTCAAAGCCCAGCATCAGCAAAAACAAATCAAAACAAGAACACGGACAAATTAAGAGTTATTTCGGGGTGTYAAAAAACAATTAGAGCTGCAGAAGATTCATCATCTAAGCCGTAGCATTCCATATGTTATGCGACCACACATGAACTACTTGATCTATCAATAGCTATGTTGATTAATCAAGATTTTCSCCCATCTCAAAATTCACAAGCCGAGCACCAAAACTGTTCTTAGGACTCCACATTTGAGGGGCAAACTTGATGTAGTCATCCTCAGACACGAGAGAGGTACTTTAAATAACCAACTCGCTGTAAAGATGACAATGGGCATTTAGGTGCTTATGTGGCCACGAGAAAACATCTATTGATTGATACATACCTTCGAACTGCAAGGCCTCCAAGTAGTTTATACCGTAAAGACTCTGCCTGAGCTACAGCACAAAGACCCCTATTGTTAACTTTCTCAGCATAAAGCTCCACGCTATTCTCTGGGAACTTGAAACGCTTCTGAACAATTGAAGTGAGTTCCCTGATCCTTCTACCCTTCTCACCTGATAATTATAAACAGCGGCATTATAGAGACTAAAATTCCATAAATTAAATTCTTTTTTTAAAATAAGGGGAAACTGACCTCAAAACCATCTTCATGAAAATTAAATGCCTCTTTTGTATTATTATTTTTTTTTTATCTTGATTTTCTATGGGTCACCAAGTTGCATCCAGCAATTGGTGCCTCTCTCCTAAAAACTAGAGTGTGTGGTGTGTACATGCCAATTATAGGGCTACACAAACAAATTTTTGCAAACTGCTGAGACATATCTAAACTCGACAAAGGCAACGAATGAACAAGACCACAAGATATTCCAAATACAGGAAGAAAAGTTAATGGAACTCAGATATGAAGCACTTATCTGTATTTACACTAGCAAAGAATTAAGGGTACCACTAGTTCATACTCACATACATTTCAAAGGATGAGTTAAAAGGCTACTAATACAATATCACAACACTAACTCCAAGTTCCGAAACATTATTATCCCAAAGATACATTTCTCGGAACAAAATTTCTCCTAATCAATCGTGGAAATAGGTAAAAAGAACCTGCCGAGAATCTCTCTTACGATAGTTACTCCACATTACAAGCGTGTGTTCCACTTAAGTTCGTCAATACCATCCACTCTGCAAATGGTTATTTAACAGCAGAGATTCTAGTGTAAACAAGATACATGCAAGGTCGGATGATCTCAAGATTAAGAATCTAATTAGTGCGCTGACTTACAGTACATCAAAACAACCGATAAAATTTGTCCAGATCTCTCCACATTCAACTGGTGAAGTAACAAAAAGAGAGAGTGATTCCATAAATTATGAGGATCCTATCAACATATCTGGAAAAAAATATATATATGAATAGATTACGAATTCTACTAGTTATTCATCTACTATTACCGAGTACATTCTGAGTGCGAGTGGCTCGTATAATGATTTCAGTTCGCATAGGTGTGACCCTGACCTCCACACCGGAGTAGCCATCCTCTGCCAGCTCTCGAGTCAGGACTTCGTTTAGCTCCGCGAAGAACACTCCATCAGCAACAAACTATATATCACCCATAGACAGTGACTTTTTTCCCGAAATTAAAATTGGGAAGAGAACAAATCAGATCTATTGATGAAAAACTTCCATTAAGATGGACAAATCAACAAACCTTTCGCTTTTTGCTCATTTGAGAAGCCATTTTGAGGAAGATGAAGGGCGCTGCTGCAGTTTCGTTTGGAAGAAGCTTTTTCAGTCTCACAAAACCCTACTATTGGTAAGCTGTCGGGGTTGGACCGGCTACCTGTGCGTTGTAGGCGGGGATGCATCGTGAGAGGGGTGCTACTGTAATTTAACTCAAATAAACTGGAGAATTCCTTTTCTTTTTTTTCTTTTTTCTTTTTTCCTAAGATTATTTCCATTTTTGTCGTTTTAACTGTTTGAAATTTATTTCAATATCGCAATCACTTTTTGAGATGGTAAAATAAAGTTAATTGTCCCTAAATTTTAACAACTTTTTAATTTTTACTCTTAAAATTTAAATTATATGGTTCCTTCCCTCGAAAACGTTATAAATGTTGCTATTCCATCCAATATCTTGATTTAAGTTTAATCATTAATAGAGACCCATTTTTAAGGCTATTTTTTGTCATTCAGTTTATATTTATCATAATAATAATTTTTAATATTTAATGAACATTTTATCCTTTTATCTTTTGAAAAACTAACTTTTGTATGCACTTTGAGTATTCACGATTTTCTATAAATATCCAACTTAATTTTACTCATTTATAATCCTAATCTAATTATGAATCTTTATAATTATACCTAAACCTTTTGCCTTATCACCATCCTTTACGGAAAAATTCAAAAGATCGGTGCTTTATACTTTAAAAGTTCAAAAGTATATTAAGATTACATTTTAAAGTCATTTCTCCATCTCCAATTTAATCCAATTTTATCAATTTTAACGAAAATATCTTTTAAATAGCTTTGAAATGATAAAATTGACCTTAAAAAACGTTTATGTCTTTATAAAAAAGCACAAGTAAAGAACGTATAAAGCATGTGAATAATAAAATTAATCTAAAAAGACGTTTATATCTTTTAAATATAAGACATATAAATGAACACTTTGAATTTCACCATAAATAGTAATCACGTAAAAATAAAAACTCATAATTATATGATAAACATAAATAAATAAAAATATTAAAAAATTCAAAATATTTATAAATCTAAATAATTAAAGTGCATAAAAAAAACTAATTTTTCTTTCTTTTTATTTTTTATTCTTCTTCGTCTCTTTCCTCCTCCCCTGCCAACCCCCATCGTCAACCCTATCGCCACCATCTCAGCCACCTCCATTTTCTCTTCTTTTTTTTTTTTTTTTTTTGTCATTTTCCTTCTTCCTCCCTCCCCCCTTCTCTTTTCGCTGTGGCAATCTTGGACCACGCCATCAGTGGGTGGAATTACGTTTAACAAGTCTCAATCTTCTCACCTCTTCTAACAGATCCAACATAGCTGCAGTGAGTCGTGAATCCACCCATTGATGGGTGGCCTAAGGTTGCTGGCTTAGGAACCAACCCTTCACCAGTAAAGCTCTGTTTTTGATCTCCTTGTGGAGTCCTATCGGTAACCATTTTCCCTCGTCCTCCTTTTCCTGTTTCTTGCCAAGAACAACCCATAAGAAGTGACAGCCAGAGGATTCAAGTGCACAGGCTGCACATGAGTTGGGCATCAAGGAATTTTAAGATACTACCAAAATTAATGTAAAGGGTTGATTTGGGTTCTGGACGTCAAGCCAGCTTATTTTCCATTTCTTTACCTAGTTGAATGCAACCACTTATCTTCCAGATAATTTCAATGGAAGGACCGCTAGGCATAATCTTTGAAGTAGAAACTTTGTAGAAGAAAATGAGGGGAAGAGAAGAGAAGGAGAAGAGGAAAAGAAGAGGGAAGAAGGAGAAGGACACAAGAAGCGGTGGGGGTGACGGCCGTGAGAGGAGGAGGAAAAATAAAAAGAAGATAAGAAGAAGAAGAGGAAAGAGATGGTGTGGCAGCAGCGACGACTGGGGGTTGGGAGGAGGAGGAAAGAGAAGAAGAAGAAGAAGAATTTTTTTGAGAAAAAAAAAAGAAAAGATAAAAGTTTGATTAAAGATTAAAAATATAGGATAAATATAAACTGAATTGGCTAAAAAAGCTTTGAAAATGAGTTAACGAGTCTCTGTTAGGGTTTAAGTAGGGACATTGGATGCAAGGACGATATTTCTTACATTTTAGAAGTTCGAGAACAGAAATCATATGATTTAAAATTTAAAAGTAAAAATTAAAAATTTGTTAAAGTTTAGAAGCAATTAACAGTTTCTATGCTTTTTAAAATCATAACCTTTGTCCAAAAAAGAAAAGTATTTGAAATCATTTATTTATCAGAAAATTTGTGAACATTCCTTCTATCTTAGATTTCTTCTCTATTTTCTTCAATTATCCTTTGTGAATCATCACCATCCTCCGATMCTCGGTTGTAAATTGGTATTAGAGYCAGAGGATGATGTTGATTTTTTGTGGAAACTATTCAAATCTTGATGGATCTGGATAGATCGAAGCTTATCTGGCGATTGTTTTTTCCATAAGACTGCAAAAGGATAAGTCGAGGAGAGGCAGATCTGTGTAGATCTATCTTTGAAAAACCTTGAAATGGAGAATCTCTTCAAGAGATCTGCTTCATCAAGTAATTCTGTTTTCAGATCTACTTTTGAAGATCCCAGAATGTTGATAAATTTCGAAGAATTAATTATTGAAGATTTTGAAAAATCTATTGATAATTGGACTATTCTAAAAATTTCTAAAGATCATGTTTATAAATCTGCATTTAATTTGTTTAAATCAGATTATATTATAAAAACAGAAGAACAAGATATTCAATTGTCTAAGCCTTTTGAATCTCTTCATCTTCTATTTTCCAAATCCTTAGAAAAACATAGATCTAGGAATTACAAGTACCTTCACATAGGTCTTGTCCAGATCGGTATCAAACCTCTTACTAAAGAGGGACTAAATACCTCGATCTTGGCTGTTCTTAGGGACACTAGGTTCTTAAATTTTGATGATAGCTTATTAAGTTYAATCGAGTCTAGTCTGTGTACTGGTCCGATTACTTTTGATTGCTATCCAAATTTTACTGTATCTTTAGATGATCCAAATATTCTGAAGTCTTTAGTTCTTCAAATTAAAACCCATAATTATCAAATGCTAGAAGGATCTATTCCGATAGTTTTGATGTTCCGGGTGCATTATAAGGCCATATTATCTGCCTTTGCAACAAAGGCCAGATGTTAGAGCAAGAAAGGTGAAACCCTTCTGCTCCAGACAGATCTTTCGAGATCTAACTTGGTTATTCCAAAATCCATCCAATGGAAGGATATTCAACTTCCGGATGAATGGATTTTAAAAGGAGCTACTGCTCCTACTACGGTTCAATCCCCTCCTAACACTGAGATTAGGAATATAAACCAATTTGCAGATGGTTCTGTTAAACTGAGTTTCACTAGGAAAATTCCAAGCAAAAGGTTCTCAGATCTCAGATCTGAAGCCCAGACCATAGATCTAGGACGAGTTTCTCAGATCCCTTTGGTCATAGATCACCCTAGGAAAGCTGCTTCCTTAGCAGATCTTCCCAGGTATTCTACATTGGACATACCGACTACTTCTAGAAATTCCTTTCAAAAGGCTGATTATTCTTCTGAAATTCCAAAACCGATTTACTCTAAATCCCCTTCTGGTCCGTCATTTTCTGCGGTAACAGAAAATATTGAAAATGAATTAAATGCCATTTCTAAAGAATTTGAATTAGATAAAAATCTATTGCACAAAGATTTTTACTCTGATAAAAATTCTGCGAAAAGACTTTGGTTCTTTGATAAATTCTTAACTGAAAGAAAACAAATTCAGGAGAAATATTATGAATTTGTACTTTCAAATAAATTACATATTTTATTTTTTGATTGGTTTGAATTATATTATATAATTTCTAATAAAATTAAATATCATTTTTCTTCGATTTAGCCAATTACGACTCTTTCGAAGAAAATTCCTGAGTGGCAGTCCTTATCAGGCTCTCACAAAATTCAAGCGAATCATCCTCCTCTCATAGGTGTCAAATTAGATCACCTAGGAAAGGCTGTAGATGCTATTCCTTTGAAAACACCTTGTGATGATATTTTACAAAATACTGAAAATACTATTGTATAAAATAATTTTACAAATACACATCTAAATACCTTAGGAACACAGTTGGATAGGATAGAAAAATCCATCCTAATGATTTCTGAAAATTAGTTATTTCTGATTCTTCGAAAGAGGAGAAGAAAAAACTTAAAAATCCTGTTTTTAAACCTTTTTCAATTTCCGACTCTAGTGTCAAGTCTATTAGAGAAAATAATTTAGAATTCTCTAGAGCCATYCAGGATAAGCTAAGTCAATTAGAATTATCCTGTGCCTCTAGTAAAAATATTCCTAATTCTGTTTCTGGGTCAAATAAGATTAATGTCTTAGAAGAAAATTCATCTTCTTCGGACACTGATCAGGCTTTAGAATAATTTCGATCTAAATCCGAGTCAATTTCTAGGATCAATTAGGTGACTTGGCAGTCGTCGATTATTCCTGTTYCGAATACCCCTACKGCTCCAGAAATTACTGTTGCCAAACCAATTTCTCAATATAGGTTCAATGCCTCATCCGTCTATGATTGGAGCATAGATAATTTGTCTGACTATCAGATCATCARTTTTTTACAGCAGATGACGATGGCAGCAAATGCGTATAAAACCCAAATAGAAACCGAGGATAGGGCTATAGCCGAACTCCTCATAGCAGGTTTCTCTGGTCAACTGAAAGGCTGGTGGGACTACTATCTCACCTCCTCACAACGCCAGGACATTCTAAATGCCGTTAGGACCGATGACGCTGGTAATTTCATCGTAGATGCTATTGGTCAACCCATTTCTGATGCGGTTTCCACTCTCATCCTTTCTATTTCTCTTCATTTTATTGGAGATCCTTCTCACCTTAAGGATAAAAATGCTGAATTATTATCCAACCTTAGGTTTAGAAAATTATCTGAATTCCAGTATTATAAAAATACTTTCTTAACTAGGCTCATGCTTAGAGAAGATAGTAACCAGCCATTCTGGAAAGAAAAATTCTTAGCAGGACTTCCACATCTCTTAGAAGAACGAGTTAGAAACAAACCCAGGGAAGAAACCTCTAGTAAAATCATTCCATAAAATCAATTTACATTTGGTGAATTAATTTCTCATATAAACAAAGAAGGTCTAAAACTGTATCAAGATATTAGGTTACAGCAGACTCTCAAAATGGAACTCAAACAGTCAAAGAAGGAACTTGGTGACTTCTGCAGACAGTTTGAAAATCTTCCTAAAAAATCCTCCCACTAAAATGGCAATTGCAGTAAACCTTCATTTTCATCTAAATCCTATAGGAAGCACTCCTATCATTAAAATTCCTGAGTGGCAGTCCTTATCGGGCTCTCTGATACTATTGCATTATTTGATACTGGTGCAGACTTGAATTGCATCAAGAAAGGTCTTGTTACTCTTAGATTTTCTGATGATTATATTCTAGATACTGTTGCATTATTTGATACTGGTGCAGACTTGAATTGCATCAAAGAAGGTCTTGTACCAAGTAAATTCCGAGAATCTACAATTAGTAGACTCTCTGCGGCTAACAATTCCAAGCTTCAGGTTAAGTATAAGATCGAGGCATTTATCATACATTCAAATGTATGTATAAAGACTCCTTTTGTGGTAGTCAATCACATCTGTCATCCGGTGATCTTAGGAACTCTATTAAGATCATCAACTTTTTACAGCAGATGACGATGGCMGCAAATGCTTACAAAACCCAGATAGGAACCGAGGATAGAGCTATAGCTRAATTCCTCATCGCAGGTTTCTCTGGTCAGCTAAAAGGTTGGTGGGATTACTATCTTACTTCCCAACAGCGTCAGGACATTCTAAATGCCGTTAGGACCGATGAAG
>MEJB01000002.1:1737823-1817721 GCA_001752375.1 Rhazya stricta | reverse complement strand
CCAAACTCTTGCTGAAGATCACCTTGGCATTGGATCCACGTCTCTGGAGACAAAATATTTAAAATTTTAAATGTGGAATATGCAGGATGTTGGTGGATTTTTTTCTAAAAAGAAATGTTTAATCTCCACCGATCTGCAAACTTCCAAAATAATTTGATAAAAAATGGGGTTTTTAAAGGGATGAACTAGTTTATAATATCAGTTTTTTCCAAAAAGTTTTTGTATAGTATCATAGGGGGATTTTTCATAAAACGATTTTTCAATAGATATAATATTTTGGCAAATTGATTTTTTAAGAAAAAGGGAAGATGCCTTACTAGCTTTCGCTACTGAGGTAGCAGTATCCGCCTTAGAGATACGTTGTAGGGTATCCCAGGATRTAGAGAAAATTTGCAGTTGACTTATTTGACCTTGGGCAGGTACTATTTCCTTCCCTGTATCAAAAGCAGTCGACTGTTGGAATTTGGATAGAAGCTCCTGGAACTCTTTGGAATTGGCAAGGGACTCCATCAACGCTTGAGATGAAATGCTGGGGATTGAGCCCGATTGTTGACCAGAATTTGTAGGCTTGTTGTCTTCTTCTTGGCAAATGTCGTACCAAGATTTTTTTAGCGGGGGCTGCTGTCAGCATTTTGGAGTTTGATTTGGAGGGAATTTGGATCGCTCCCTCACTGAAATTTTTATCGCTCATTTTTCTGGGTGGCATTCTGCAAGAATTCTCTAGTGAGAAAATCAGGAACAGAATTTGCATCTCCTTTTGCCATCTGGCGAAAATCTATTTTGATGCAAGATTTTGAACATCTTTTTGCAAAACATCTTTCGCAGATTTACAATCTATGCGTAATAAAAATTTTTGATTTAAAAGATCATTTTGAAATTTTTGTATGCTCATGACAACACTYAATATTTCTTTTTTAATTGTGGAATAAGATTTTTGGGTTTCATTCCAATGTCCAGATGTGAATCGGACAATGGCTTTTTTCCCATTTAAAATCTGTTTAAGTATTCCACCATAACCAATGTCAGAAGCATCAGTTTYAAYAATTTTAAATAGAGACTGATCAGCAATATGCAAGCAAGAATTTCATGCACAAGCGATTTAATTCTCTAAATTAATTTTGTATGTTCATCTGTCTAGGGGACAGGATTTTTCTTTAATCTGTATGCAAAGGTTTAGTAATTCTAATTATATTGGGTATAAAATTTACCAAATAATTTAGACTGCCTAAAAATCTTTGCAACTGATTTTTATCAAGAATTTTGTCAGAAAATTTATCAGCAAATAACAACGATCTTTCAATCGGAKTTATTGTACCTTTACAGATATAATGTCTCAAAAACCTGATCTTAGTCTGGAATAAAGATATTTTTGATTTAGAAACAACTAAACCATTTTTCTTAACAATATAAAAGAAAGTTTTTAAATGTTTAAAATGTTCTTCTTTTGATTTAGAATAAACAAGAACATCGTCAATATACACAATACAGAATTGTGAATAATCATTAAAAATATTATTCATAATTTTTTGGAATTCAGAAAGGGCATTTTTAAGTCCAAATGGCATTACATTCCATTCGTATTGTCCAAATGGAACTGTAAAAGTCGTTCTGTACCTATCTTTTTCAGAAATCTGTATCTACCAGAATCCAGATTTCATATCAAATTTAGAAAAGATACAAGCAGAATTTAAACGAGATAATAAATCTTTCTGATTTGGAATCGGATATTGAATCCATTTCARAGCAGAATTTARGGGTTTATAATTTATGACTAATCTCGGAGTACCATGCTCCATTTCTGCATTTTTATTTACATAAAATGCAGCGCAACTCCATGGAGATCTAGATTTTCTAATGAGTCGTTTTGACTCAAGATCAAGAATTTCTTTCCTACAATGTTGTTCTAATTCAGTATTCATCTGAACAGGCCTAGCTTTAGTAGGAATATTCCTTTCATCAAATCCTGGAGTATATGGAAGATCGACGATGTGTTGCTTCCTATCCCAGAAGGCATTTGGAAGATCAGAACACAATTCTGATTCAAAAGAAGATTTAAGTCGAGAAATCCTAGCTTGGATTTCTGGTATCTGTAATGTTTCATCAATCCTGAGATGAAACAGAGAATTTCTACATTCCTTCAATTTTCCTCTTCTGATTCTGAGAAAGATGAGCCTTTAGAGCCTCTAGAACTTCCAGGTCAGATAAGTTTTTGTATAGTATCATAGGGAAATTTTTCATAAAATGATTTTTCAATAGATATTACAAACCCTCACCTGAGGATTCCCATTTCGGGATATTACCTGTACTTGTAGGCCGTTTTTATATGGAATTTCTGCTTAGGCCAATCTTCGTTAGTACAAAAGATCTCCCACCACTGGTTAAACCAAAATGGAAAGGATGCGGCCTGGCATATACGGGTATCGAAATGGATCAGCCAAGTATGCTGATGCTTGGGATTTTAGACATAGAAAGCATGATACCATGCTTGCTGATAGTCCCAATAGGTAAAGGTCTCATGATAGAAAAGTTCACTCTTGCAGGTGTCTGGAAATCCAAACTCTTGCTGAAGATCACCTTGGCATTGGATCCACGTCTCTGGAGACAAAATATTTAAAATTTTAAATGTGAAATATGCAGGATGTTGGTGGTTTTCTAAAAAGAAATGTTTAATCTCCACCGATYCGCAAATTTCCAAAATAGTTTGGTAAAAAATGGGATTTTTAAGGGGATGAACTAGTTTATAATATCAATTTTTTCCAAAAAAGAAAAGTATTTGAAATCATTTACTTTTCTTTTCCTGGGGGAAAGGGAAGAGAGATAACGTTTTAGAGAATGAAAGTKTAGATGGATACTATAGTGATGCATCTCAAAGGAATACTCCTTCTAGATAGCTTGGAGTTTGTTATGCTAAAAAGTTGTCTTATCACAGATGTATGGCTTCGACTAAAAAGGGAAATGAGAAAAGACAAATCAATGGCTTGAATTAGCTTATGATGGATTAGATAGCTATGAACAGAATAAAAGCCGGAATTAGTYGGGTGGTTATTTCATAATGTAGGAAATAGAGAAAAAGGAACRGAGCTCTAGCGATGATCCTTGAATATTCATGATTTGATATAAATGATGAGCTTCTAGAATAGCAAAAAACTTGAGAGATTTTTGTAGTTGTTGATTCATTGTATACATTTTAGAAAATTAATATATACTACTCTGAAGTTTTCTTGGATTCTTCTCTATGATTTTCCTGGTATTCATGAAATCTTTATATTGTATCAAGGCTTTTAAGGGCTAGCACTTCACCGATTCTATGCTTCCACAAAATCTTAAACTCTGATTGAAGTTTCAGCGAAATCATAGCAGAAATTGAGGAGAATCGAAATTTTTTAATGAAATCAAAGGAAATTTGAGGCTTCTCTTCAATATGTGGTAATATTGTTCTTGCTCAAATTCTATTATTGATTAGTTGATGAATTGTACAGATTTTTGAAAAAAAAAAAAAAGCATTGTATTGAGAACAAAAAAAAGAAAAGAAAATAAGTAGATCGCTGTGTTAGTCATGGCTACTTTTGCTAAAGCTATTCATATAAATAGTCTTTTGAATACTACATCTATTTCATAATATAGGTCATATTAGGGAGGATGCCTCTTTCCACAATATAAATCATTCTACAAGATCAAGAAATAACACTCAATTTTTTTTGTCATTTATATGCCTTGAAAATTTAATTGTTTGACTCATCTTTTGTATTTTTTATTAGACATTAAATGAGATTGAGAGTTTATCTAAAGATAAGAGAGAGAGAGGGGGAAGATAATAATTAATTGATCTCGAATTCAGAAAAATTAAAAAAGATAGAGGAAGGGTATATTAGRAACTTTAAGTAAAAGATATCCTTRTATTCGGCAATATTGGCCTGTGCGCACATGTGTGAAATGACTTATATTATGAAACGGAGCTAGTATTATCAATGTTAGGCTTGATGAACACAATTATTCAAATTGAGATATTTAGATGAAACAACAATTGGAAGAAATGACKACTAGACTGTTCGTATGCACTATGGTATGTCCTAAGTTTGTTGTAATACTACTCTTATCAATCATTAGTACAAAAAATAGTTGAATATAGGTAAGAAATTGTTAAGACCTATGACTGCTAGTCTTAGTTTTGAACTAGTGAATTTTGTATTGGGGTGCAAAACCTCAAGGGAAGGATGGAATCTTCTAAAGAACAAATATGCTAAAGTGTCTCGTGCTACTATACTTTAGATGAAGAATGAATTGACAACAATTCAGAACAGTACTATGAGCATTGAAGTATTCTCTCAAGATAAACAGGACTAAGGATATGTTAACTGATGTTGGTCTTAAGATAGAAKATGAGGAAATTATCTTGGAAACTCTAAATGGTTTGCCATCAGATTATGATGTCTTGAGGACATTGCTACTTGCACAGGAAAATAATGTTACATTTGAGGAGTTGATGGATCAGCTACTGGCTGCTGAGCTACCACTAAGAGAAGGTCTATGCTACCTCCAACTAATGTTTTTACAACATTGATGGCCAAGACTAGTGTGCACCAAGTTGAGAATAAACAAGAAGAGAACTCAAGTGTTAGTTAAACTGCTTTTGTGGCTACTCATAGCAGTAGTGGTAATCACGGGAAGGGCAATTGGAACAATAATGGTAGTGGTAAGTCTACAAATTACAATTATACTAGTGGAGGCTGGAATGGAATGGAAACGACAMCAACAAGTTTCAGGGCAACCATTGGAATAATGGAGGGAAGTAGCGAGATGGCAAACAAGTCGAGCTGGCTTGGGCTCAACTCGGTTCTGGCTAGGGTCATCTCAGCTCGGATAGGCACTATATCAAAAMTGACTTAAGTTGAGTTGAGTTGAGTTGGTAAATGAGCTATTTTCAAAAATTCTAATTCGCCAAGCTCAACTCAACTTACCAACTGGCGAGTTACATAAAATCTTTAATTGTTCTTAATTTTAATAAAAATATTAATTTTGAAAATGAAGATCAAGAGCATTAACTTTTTTGCCCTTTATTCCTTGCATGGTTGCATAAAACTTCATAATTTCCTTACTTGATAATCACTTCCTTACATAAAATAATGATATGCAATAAGGATAACATAAGATATATATGGCTTAAATTAAGAAGTTAAAAAAAAAGCTCAAAATAAATAATATTTATTAGCAGCAGCCTTCTGATAATCATAAGTGAGACCACATTTACAAATAGAAGAATCAAAATAAGCAATGAGAAACCCTTTTACTTCCGTATACTTCCTCAATGTATATCTTGTTATTTCCTTTATTCTTTTTCTTAAATACAATATATATTTCCTTTATTCCTTACATAATTTTCTTAATAATCATTTCCTTATATAAAATAATTATATGCAATAAACATAAGAACATAACTTAAGAGAAGGCTTAAACAAATAAGTAAAAAAGTAAATAAAAAAGGAAAAACTGGACAACTCGGCTTGGCGAGCTCGCCAACTAGTGAGTTTTATGGCCGAGCTAAGCTAAACTCCAATTCTCAATTCACCAGCTCGGCTCATTTATCCAGCTAACTCGACTCATCTAAAATCATTTCTTTTGGCTAGCTCAGGTTGTCTCGGCTCTAACTCGGTGAGCTAAAAGAACAATGGAAGTACAAGAACTGGGAGATAAAATCAAGTGATTAAGAGCCAAATCTACTCCAAAGAGGACACACTGTTGTTAATTGTTGGTACCAAAATGGGAATTTGGAGTGGTGTATCACCATCTATTATTTAGTGCCAGATTTGTGGTAGGAAGGACCATATTGCTATGAATTGTTACAATCAAAACAACTATTATTTTTAGGGATCTCCACCACCTCCAACTATTCAGACCAACGATGCACAGTTTCAATCAGCATCTCCCAATGCTAATACTGCTCAAGATCAGAACTATACATCTCCGGATAGTTAGATCTTGAATTAAGGTCCTACACACCATATGACATGAAATATTAATAATTTAAAAATTCTCAATCTTACACAATTGATGATAAGATCACTATTGATAATGGAACAGGTTTTCAAATCAAGCACATTAGTATAACTACATTACTACTTGTTGATTATGCTATTAGACTCCACAATGATCTTCATGTTCCTAACCTAGTAGTGAACCTTCTATCCTTTAGTAACCTTTGTAGAGATAATGAAGCTATGATTATTTCTAATGAGTGTGGATTTATGCTATAGGACAGGGGAGCAAGCGAAATTCTCTTCAAGGGAATATGTAGCATGAATAGTCTATATGAAGTGCCTAATATCCAGAACAAAATCTTAGCTTCTCCTGTAACCTTTCCTGGTCAGAAAGTCAAGTTAGTGTTTGGGATAATATAATAGACCACCCTTCTACTCTTATTGTAAGGAATATTTTAGATATCTCCAACATTGAGTCAATTTCAGATGATAGTCATATGTGTAAAAATTGTTTGAGTGTTAAAATGTCCAAATTATCTTTTTCTGGAAGTGTTGAAAGATCTAGCAGTCCTTTTGCATAAGATTCATAGTGATGTATGGAAGCCTAGTCCATATCAGTCATTACAAAGCCATAGATACTATATCATTTTCATAGATGTTTGTACAAGATTTCTCTGGGTTTTTCCCATGTTGAATAAAAGTGAATCCTTCCCCATTTTCCTATACTTCTATGTTATGGTTCTCAATCAATTTGAAACTAAAATTAAAAATTTCAAAATAATGGTGGAGGAGAATATACAAATACTGTGTTTCAGAATTTTCTTGCTTTCAAAGGCATCAAACATTACATGTCTTGCCCATATGCACCTAAAGAGAATGGCCTTACTGAGACAAAGAATAGACATATTGTTGAAATTGCACTAGCTTTGATGCATATTGCGCACATTCCTTTCAAATTATGGTTTTATGCATGAGCTCATGCAACATTCTTAATCAATAGAATGCCCATATTTGTGTTGAATATGAATCTCCTCATTTCAAACTTTATGGTAAAGAACTAATTATTACTCTATTAAAAATATTTGGTTCAGCTTGTTCTCTTTATCTCATACCCTACAGTCCAAATAAGCTTTTTTAAGAATCTGCAGAATGTAGTTTTTTAGGTAATGCTTTGGATATAAATGTGTGTTTTGCTATAATCTTGAAACCCAGAAAATTCTTGTTTCTAGACATTTTATACATGATGAAGACTGTTTAAAGCAAACATCCATCTAGTTTGCTTTTAGGTCATGAGTCATGTACTATATCCAAGTCGTCTTGTCAATTAGAACCCAGGGAAGTGTTAGGCCTACAGAAATGAGTGAAATGGTAGAGTTAAGTATTGCTTATACACCACCAATTATTGCCACAGATACATCTAAGACTATTATTGTTGCTAACTCAGTTTTGTTGCCTGTGCTTAGTCCTGCACAAATAGAGGTAACTTGTTCTCCTTCCTCAATTTAGAATGAAGACATGGATGGTAGTCTTGTCTGCAATATTACAATCAATAGTGCATGAACTAATGACCAAGTTCTTGACTTTGTAGAGCTTCAATCTCCTCATTCATTATGGTCTTCCATTGTGGTATTCTAGCTACAACTTTGTAGGTACTAGGCTCAATAATGGCTAATWTTTTAGTAACACGAATATAGCCAGAATAAAAAGCATAATCTGCAAATATATGGTGTGTAACAATTCTCGAATGTCACTAAAAATCTTGTTGATACTAGATTTCTCGGTCATGTTTGCAGACTACATAAGTCTTTTTATGAACTCAAACAAGCCCCTAGGGCTTGGAATGAGAAGTTTATCAGCTAACTTCCTGCTTTTGGAATGAGAATTCTTTTGTTGTATGTGGACGTCATAATCCTAGTTAACTGGGAATAATGATAAGGCTATGCAAGAGGTAGTTCAGGGTTTGATTGAGGTACTTAATTTAAAAGACATGGGATTACTCACATATTTCTTGTGGTTGCAGATCCTATATAAAAAATACAACATCTTTACTTAACAATACAAGTTTGCCAATTTGATCGGTAAAGTTGGTATGTCTACCCGTAAATCCTACTCTACTCCATATTTTCCTAATACACAGTTGCTACCCTCTAATGGAGAACCACTTGAAAATCCTACTAAGTATATGAACCTAGTTGGTGCTTTATAATATATCACATTCACATGCCAGATTTGGCTTATGCTGTTAATATAGCTTGTCAGTTTATGCAGGAACTAACTGACATGCATATGTATGCTTTGAAGAGGATTATTAGATATTTACAAGGGTTTATACTATAAGAAAGGACCCATGGAGCTTATTGGATATAGTGATGCCGACTGGGGAGAAGACCCCAGAACAAAGAGATCCACCACTAGTTTTCTGGTGTTTCTTGGATCTTGTGTCCCGACAGTCTAAGAAGCATGCTGCTATTTCCCAAAGTTCTATAGAAGCAGAATATAGATCCGTGGCCAATTGTACTGCTCACATTTAGTGGATTCGTCAAGTTCTCAAAGCTCTTCAGATGTTTCTTCCTTAAGCTCCTCTTATCGAATGTGATAACTTGTTTACTATATCTTTGAGTTCCAAAGCCGTTTTCAATTCTCCTATCAAGTATCTTGATACTAATTATCATTTTGCGAGGGAGAAAGTTCACCAGAAGGATCTAGTATTACAGTTTGTTCCTATTAATGAGCAATTAGGTGACATTCTGATTAATGCTCCAATCCGAACCTTTCAATCCCAGGTTCAGATTGCAGGGGTAGTGCTGCATCTAAAAGGAATACTCTTTCTGGATAGTTTGGCATTTATTATGCTGAAACGTGAAAAGTTGTCTTATGCTAGATGTATGGCTTAGACTAAAAAGGGAATTGAGAAAAGGCAAATCAGTGGCTTCAATTAACTTGTGAAGGATCAATTAGCTCTCAAGAAACCTGGAATTAGTCTAATGGTTACTTCATTGCGTAAGAAACAGAGAAAATAAAAAAGAGCTCTAGTGGTGATTCTTGAATATTCATGATTTGATATAGGTAATGAACTTCTAGAATATCAAAACACTTGAGAGATTCTTAAAGTTGTTGATTTATTGTATACATTTTATAAAATCAATATAATTTTTTCTCGGTTCTTCTATGTAATTTTTCTGGTATTCATGAAATCTTTATAAATTTTCATTTATGAGTTACTTATATTAATTAAATTACTAAATTACTTCTCCCTCAAACTTCTCTACTACTTTTTAGTAAATGTGATATCTAATGTTAGTATTTTGTATTTTTTAAAATAACAATACACTCCAAATTTAAGACCGTGTTCACCCGCAGCTTACAGTTATTATATTTATTTTATCGCAAAATTTTAGTTCCAAATATCCATGGAAGGGTGCTCTGATATTCAAACTCCTGGGAAAGAACACTGGTCTATGGACCTTCGAGCAACGGGTTTGGGATTTGAAACCTTGGGAAGGGCTTTGAGTTAATTGATTTGGATAGTGGTTTCTTTCTGGTTTGATTTTATACAAAGGAAGATTATGACTTTGTTCTTGAGGAGGATCCTTGGATGAYCATGGGTAATTATTTGATGACCACCAAGTGGCGACCCAATTTCCAACCATCGGAGAAGACCATTACTTCTACCTTAACTTGGATCGGGTTTCTGGAGGTGCTGATTGAACTCTTTGATGAGCAAACTTTATTGGAGATGGAGAATGCGATTGGAAGAGCAGTCAAGGTTGATAGCATCACCACGTCTGTAAAGCGGGATCAATTTGCACGTGTATGTGGAAATTAATCTACATAAGCCTTGGGTTCCAAAGATCCATGTCCTTCAACACTCTCAAAAGGTAGAGTATGAGGACCTTCACCTCATATGCTTTTCCAGTGGCACCTATGGACGGCGTTCCAAGCTTACCTATTCAAAGCCTCTCCTGCTCCACTAATTTACATACTCAACCAACTTTGGCGCCGGAGACCTACCCACTGACGGACCCTATTGTCCATGGATGATACCGGTAGACTTTGAAGAGCCAATTAATCAAAGCACAAGGCCTAAGCAAGCCAACCTAATAGTGGCATTCTATTGGACTTGATGGGCATGGGTTGGATTCCATGCTTGACATTCCTATTACTGAATCGAGTTCAAATATTTTGTACATCATCGATCACCCTGTTTCTACAATTTTGCAACGCGACAAGTACTCTTCCACTTCTAGTGCCATGGCCACCATTGATGCTTTTAGTGCTCAAACTAAGCCTTCTCCTGGACTGAAGACGACCAGGCAAATAATGAATGTCCCACTGGATAAGTATACTAGGTTATAAGGACCTTTTTCAACTACAGTTTCAGAGGTTCCAACAATTTTTGGTGTTGATATGACATAGATATTAGTGTGGCAGAACCCTCCAATATGAATACTGAATCTGGTTTGGTTTCACCCTCTTCCTAGGTCTTCTCATGAAGATTATCTCTTGGAATTGTAGATGTGCATCATCTGAATAGTTCCTCAATTATTTGAATGAAATGTATAGGAATCAGAAACCTGGTATTCTTTGCTTATTTGAGCTGAAGTGTTCGAGTGATCAATGCGTCCCTAACATTGCTGCAAGGACTAAGCATCATGGTTTTGCAGCCATGGAAGCCCATGGTTTCTCTAGGGGTTTGTGGTTATTTTGGAATGACACTAGAGTACATATGGAGATTCTTGACCAGAATGTACAATCTATCACTAGAAGTGTGAGGAAGGATAATAATGTGGACTAGGTTATTTCAGTTATATATGCTTCACCCAAGTGTTATTATCGATATCATTTATTGACATATTTGACAAAATTGAGTATGGTTATTTCACATGCATGGTTGGTCGTTATAGATGTCAATCAGCCGCCACAGCCAGGAGACATACATGAGGATTGTCTAGTGTAATAGCGCCAGGCAGCCTCTTTGAGACAATTTTTGGACCTTGATGAACTTAATGATCTTGTATCCTCAAGGCCAAGGTATACTTGGATGAATAAGAGGGAGGACAGGGCTAACATTCGGGAAAGAATTGATACAACATGGTGTAACTAAAAATGGATAGAAGTTTCCGCAGGCAATAGTTACTCACCTTACACGAGTTCATTCAGATCACCACCCCATCTTGCTGGCATTCTGAACTTAGGTCATGTCACATCGCTAATTCTTTAGATTTTCATGTGCTACAAGCATGGTTAGATCAACTTAGTTTTCATTATTTGGTGGTAGAGAGTTGGTAAGAACATGACTCATCGATCTTGGACTCTATGAATTCACTTACTTAGTTGGATGCAGAATGGAATAGATTGCATTATGGACATATATTTGATTAGAAAAGATGATGTCTGGCACGGATTGAGGGGATCCAATGTTGCAAACTATTATTCGGGGTACTTGACTAATCTAGAGAGTGTTTTATTTGGATGAATATTATGATATTCTTGAGCAAAAAAATTATTCTGGTGGAAAAAAATCTAGTTAGAATGRATTTACAATGGTAAGTGAAATACGAGATACTTTCATCGAATGACAGTTAATAGGAAACAGAGACAATGAATAACCAAGCTGAAAAATTCCGATTTTCGATTTTGGGATAATTTTGTCCTCATGGCTGCCTATCCTATCAATCGTCTCCCTACAAATATCTTAACTAATTAGTCATCATATAAAATCCTTCTTCCATTGACCACCTATGTATACATACCTTTATATTTTCGATTGTCTCTGATTCGCTAATTTAGACTAACTGGAACAAATGGCAAGAGAATACTATATACCACTTTATGCATTTCATAATCTAGTTACTTGCTGCCTGAACTAGTGGAATTTACCCGGATTATCTTCTTAGGACTGTAGGGACCTTAACAAGTCCGTCTCAATAAAAGAGGTCAAGACTGCCCTCGTCGATATGAGCCAACATAAGGCCCCCGGACCTAATGGTTTTCTACCTGGTGTTTTCCGAAAACTCTGGGATGTTGTGGGTCACTCACAGTTTTGTCTAACGTCATCACTAAATTAAATTATTACAAAGCTGATCGCCAATAGACTGAAGCCTTTGATTTAGTCGAGGAGGAGTAGTGAACTTTTATTCCTGGTCATCAAGTAGCTAATAACATTGTGTTAGCTCAGGAGGCTGTTCATTCTATGCAGCGAAAAAAGGGATGGAAGGGATACATAACTCTAGAGACGGACTTGAAGAAGTCCCATGATGGTGCCAGTTGGCCTTTCTTACTTGAGGTATTGAAGGTTGTTGGGTTTGATACCTCTATTATAAACTTGATCATGCATTGTATTACATCGGCTAAATCATCTGTGATATGGAATGGTCAGCAATTAGATGAATTTTCCTCACAACACGGGCTTAGGCAAGGGGATCTTCTATCCCCATATTTGTTTATTTTGTGCATGGAAATATTAGGACAAAATATTAAAAAATCGACTGAATCAAGACAACAAGGCTCTGACAACTTATAGAGAGGGTCCAAAGCTTACACATCTCTTCTTTGCTAATGATATAATTTGGAGAGGCTACTTGGAACCAAGCCCAAACAATGCGAATTGTTCTTGATGAATTTTATTATAAATCAGGGCAGAAAGTTAATTCGCAGGAGTCTATGTTATTTTAGAAGAACTAGAAATGATCAGCTGCAAGTTCTTTTGGGAAGATAAGGATCATATAATGGACACACATTTGGTGAAATGGGTTACTCTTTGTAAACCCATTGATGAGGGTGGTCTTAGATTTTGTAATTTGGAACTCCTTCACTTAGTGCATTTGGCAAAGAGTTAACCCATGCCAAACCTGAACTTAAACCGTCTTTTCAACAAAAGAGACAACAGCTTCTCCCTCGGTTCCTTCACTGGGCGACTTCATTTCCTTTCTTTTGCTTGAAGAGAGTGCTAACATGCCTTATCGAAAATCTCTCCTATATCCCCTCAGTGTCTTAAGTCCAATCCTACAGCAGGTGAAAGAGAACCCTCTTTACCAAGAAATGGAAAGTACGAAGGCAAGCAAGGGGCTTCAAGCTCCAGCTTCACCTCCTTCCAGAATGCCTTATTGGTCGAAGAGCCCTTTTACTAGTAAGGGTGTACGAAGAAAAAAACTTGCATGAAGGACATTTTCTTCTTTGCACTCTCCTCTCCAAATCCAAAAGCCAAGGGAGAGACTGTATCCCTTTCCTTCGGTAGCTCTTTTACTTTCCCAAGGATAGCAGTCACAATCGCACTTTTGTGTAATATCCAATGTATAATAAAACCGTACTAAATGCGCCAAACCCAATGTCCAAATCACTATTTACTATGTCACCGGGCACCAATCTGCAGTCTACTCTGTTCCCCAGGGAAGTTGAGTAGAAAAAAGGGCCACGTCAAGTAGAACCGGGTCCTAAATTTTGGGCTTAATGCATTAGCCATATTGTCTACTCCGCTTTTATGTAAGAAAGAGCTAAGTCCGTCCATGAAGGGCTCCCCAAAGTAAATTATYGGGCTTTCAAACTTACCTTGAAATTAATAAATGATCACAAGGCTAGAAATAAGCAAGCCTTAGATAAAGAAGATCAAAGCTTTCCACGGATCACGAACTGGAGTTTATAATGAAAGAAATGCGAGAATAGGCCTTGCAACTTGACTTGGGTTTCTCGGGTGTGAAAGGATAGGAGAACAGATATGTCGATCAAAAGGGYGCTTTGGAACCGATTTAAAGCAATTTCACCCCTTCGTAAAACTAAAAATTTCTTAAGAGAAGGCGAATACTGATCAAAAGGTTTGGTATCCTTATCCTACTCCTATTCTACGATATTAAAAAAATTGGCATGTCTTAATCCCTTTGACCAGGGAATATTTCCCTGCAGCAAAACCGAATAATTCAATAAGAGAAGAAAAGGTTTTGGCATAAGCTCACATGACATAGGGTTCAAAGGGCTTTTCTTTCGCCCCAACCCACAAGAAATGACGTATCCTAAGCAATTTGTGGTCATCTCAAATCCTGTAGTTGTATAGTGCTTGAGCCTTAGTATCAACAAATAGGGGTTTCCTTCCTGGCACTAAACCAGTTACTAAGTGAATTTGCAACTATCAAATTTGCGATTCAATGTGTCTTCAGCGGGCCAACTAATTTGTATAATCTAACCCACTAATCTACTATACTTATATTATATTAGAAYTTCGTTCCTCCTCGCTTCCATAGCACACAACTATTGATCTCCTTACCCCAAGCAGATCATGGTGATACTCCGAGAGAGCGGCTTATCTTTAGCTTCTTTCTTTGTCAGTGCAGAAAAATATCAAGAACGGTAAAATGCCAATCAATTTGCATTTTTTGAAAGTTCTAGAGAGCTTATGGGCATGAGTCCTCTTAGGTAAATATGGTCCTCTCCTACGAGAGGGAGAGTCACCCAACATAAACTGTACTCGCTTGTATGACGAGCAATCTTGTAGGGAAAACTAGTTTTTGCAAACATAGCTCCAGTAGTTACGACATAGTGGATCTTCCATTAGATTTTGGATGGATAAATGGTTGGCAATGAAACATCTTCGAAGTGTTTGTCTACAACCTATTCCTCACCATATGCAACATATTACTGTTTGTGAGGTTTGGTGTCAGCATATGGTTGGCATATTAGCTCCCTTCAATCCTACCTACCTTTGGAGGTCCTTGATCGACTTAGCTTGGTGCTCTTGACCAAGGATGCAGATCAAGTTCAATGACGGCTATCCTTTTCGGGTTAGTTCACTTTCAAATCTGCTTATGATAGTTTAAGGCCTATCGTTGAAGATGGTAACCAATTTTCTTCAAAACATCTTTGGAAGGTTTTGGGTCYTGATAGATGAAATCACGATGGATAWTTAAGCATACAACATGCAAGCATATGTGATTATCAAGTAATAAAGTGTAAGTAAGAAATCCTTYCTACAAAGATTGCATGTAAAAGCAATGACCTAGATTTCTAGATAAAATTAAAGTTTGTTTTGGTGAATATTACTAAGTGAAATAATTAATCTAAAATGGTTTCTCACTAAATAGAACATAACCATCACACAGCTTTACAAATGAAGACCGAAATGATATAAAGGGAGTTAAGGTAACGAATCCCCTAAGTACTAATGATTATGAAATTTAGCAGCAATGCCATAGCATTCTTGCTACAACATCACCACAACAACAAATTATACCACACCCTAATGTAACCGAGATAGAAATGATTTCAACCTCCCGGTTGATTGATCCTTGTTCCAATTTGCCAAATTGTTCCCCTTCACGGTTTTGTGTAACTCTTCAACTTAGAAAAATATTCTAAGTTAAGTCCTCTAGGCTTTTGAGATAAACCCACATTCCTATGGTGTTTATAAATGGTGCATGGCAACCAAAACTCATATCCATTCAAGGGTTCCACTACTCTAGTGTTTCTCAACATTCAAGTAACTCACTCATATAATATAAATGGCCAAAAAACGGTGATGATATAAAATTTAATACACTTGAATGAAATATAGAGATAGATAACTTTGCATATCATTCAATAGATAATCAAATACAAAAGTTTATCAATACCTTAGCACATAATTTCAAATACGCAAAAGAAATAACTTTTACTATTCAACATTCTCAAAATGCTTAAAAATAAGATTAAAGAAACAAAAGCTAAAGTAGATCTTGGCCCTTTGGTGAAGAACCCTTGGTCCTTCTTGTCTTTTTTAGGTTAATGCCCTTATTTACCTTTTCACCTCACTTTCACCTTTTCACTAACCTCCGGAATCTGCTACTCTATGTGTGTGTTATCCAAATGATTCCTAGGCTAAATGATGGATTCCTCTCCTTGTGCTAAGCTTCCTCAGGAAGCTTTGGTCATGTAATGCCAAAACTAAGACTCTTTCCCTTTCCTCAATGATAAAAGAGTACCACTTTCTCACATGATCTCTATATTTTACTTTTTGGCTCCAACAATCCACTTGATAATGGATTCAATGTGGCAAAGGCTAGTTAGTTGTAGCTCCTTTCTTTAGCTGGTGGCATTTTGGGCTATGCTACAACATTATGATTGACTAAATAGCTGATTTCAATTTGTTGCCAATATTTTCAGTAATTAATTATTCTATCTGCAGCATTCCTACAAGATAGGTCATTATGATCAATAAACTCAATTAGTTAGCAATATCACACATTAATAAAACTAAAACCACATAGCATTAATTGGACAATTGGGTAGGCTAAAATAGCCTAAAGAATATTTAAGCAATACAAAGAGGGTTAAAATGATATAATAAACACATATAAAAGCAGTGAAAGAAAATGATTCACAACAAAGATTTTCCACCCTTGTCGAATCAGCAATAAAATTCCAATACATAATTTAGCAAAAAAGATAATTGCAACCAGAACCAAGTGAGAATAACTTTGGTTAAGTGCATGGACATGAACCATGAGCGACTATAAATYAGGCATACAAGTTATCACATTCAACTTGAAAGACTAATGTGATTTCAAAAGGGTGTTTGCAAATAATATTCACAGCTTCTTGAATTTCATATCATTAGTGGTGATAAGGAGTATTGTTCAACAAGGTTGGAAACAAGGGTCCAATATACTGTTGTAATATTGCACCAACTGATAAAAGTGCAAGACAAAAACACAAAATTACAAGATTTTCATTCCCTATTTTTTTTTTTTTTAAAATGAAGCCATATTGTGCATGACTTTGCTCTCTAATGTCATAAGAACTGTTTGATGCAAAAATTGACATTTGTAATAAAGGTTCCCCATTACTAAGTCCAAATAAACGTGAGAGTTGCTATGCATACTCTTACCTTATAGTGCTTTTTGACACGAAAACCAACATTTGTTATGAAGGTTCCCGGTTACTAGGAAACTAAAGGCATTGTAATAGCTATTTTTGCACAAACAAATAAGTATGCAAGTAAAGACAATACCCCCCAAACTTAGTTGAAATTTTATAGAAATTTCCTCCAGTATCACAACTAAGAGAGATTTTCTCAAATTATTTTCCATGGATAAGCAGACTATAGTGGAATCACAGTTCATCTGAGAAGAACTTAGATAAACATGCCTTGCTCAAAAGTCATCAAATCATGGATAAGCAGGGCACTGAAATGCCGAAGGAAAGCTTACACTTAGTTAAGTTGGAGAAATTACGATATCTATACAGAGCAGCAACTGTTGCAATATTGGACTTATGGAAAATAATGTAAAATAGGGTATCCTTAAACCATAGCTCTAAGGTTCAGACAATGCAAGTCAAGCTTACAAGGTAAGCCCACGACTCAAAACAAAGAAAATGCAAATGAAGAAGGGGTAGCAGAGCAGCATAATAAAGTTAAATGAATAAGATGCTTAGAAAAAATCATCTTCCCTACTTCTCTAAGAAGTTAGAACAAAAAGGTCATAGCATCAAATACATTGGAAAAGGACAAAACATGGTGTTCAACACTTAGCCATAAACAGGATATAAAAACTAAGCATACAGAGATGAGCAAAATTGGGGAGGATTTAGAATCATTCATGCTCATAAGATTTCTCACAAACATGAACAAAAATAGACTCAGCAGCACTAAAGCAATTGAAAAGTGGACTAATCATCATAGACTATCTATTAAATCATAGTTTACAGGACTACCATAACAAAAAGGGATGCAACAGGCTAATCCTATGACTATGTAGTCCAACTATATTATCACTACTTAAATCAGTTTAAGCAGTAATCCACAAAAATAATCGGTCCTGTCTCAAGAACTTTAATCGAGAAAATAACAAAAAAACAGACAACAAACTACAGGCATCATTTTCAATCAATCAATCTAAAAAATTTYAATTCAACAGACAAATTTCCCCAAAAACATCATAAGAAAATGAACATGACATCCCTTAATTAGACGTTTCCTCAGACTCCTCTACTTCTGCCGTGAGCTTTGCATCCTTGCCCTAAAGTTCCTCCATTTCGGTTCCTCCATATTTGCCTCTTCAGTTCCTTGATCTTCCCATCCTGTCAGTGGTTTCCTCAAGCATTCGATCATTAACATTCATATCCATCAAGGAAATTGTGCTGCAAAGCAGCTTTAGGAGTGTCAATGGTTTCAGGCCGGCCCAAACTCAGTCCGCTCAGCCCGAAATTTTTGGACTGCCTTATGTGAGCTCAGGCCGGGCTGAGTTTGGGATCAAATTCTGAGGCCAAACTATATTCAGGTTGAGCTCAGGCCTATAGCTTTTCAAGCCCGCTCAGCTCGAGCCCGAAGTACTGTATATATAATTTTTTTTGAAATTATATTTATTTAATTATCACTAATTCTGTGAGTTAAAAACATAAAACTTAAAATTTTGAGAAGAAAAATAGCTTTCTTTACCATTCAGAAGCGCCGCTACACACCTACATTGCCACTCACCACTCCTCTCAGCCTCTCAGTTGTCCTCGCTCACAACTCACCACCACACTAGTACAGGAATCCTTACTCATCGATCATCCTCTCCATGCACAAACCACTATCTCGGTATGTCCTCTCTGTGCACGTTCGATTTGTAGCCAGTAAAGCATAACTCCTCTGTTCATCCTCTCCGTGCACAAACCTGCTGTTTTCCCCTAAAACAAAACTCCTCTGTCTCTCTCTTCAAGCACAGCCTTGGAAAACTTTAGTTGGTGACATCTTCACCAAAAGCAGAATGGGTCACTCSAACATCTGAAATGCTCACCCCAAAATCTATGGCCTTGGATCTCATGTCTGATAAATATTTTCTTCGATTTGATTCAATATTTTAAATTCCTTTTTTTTTTTTTAAGATCACTGTTTTAAACATAATGTGCTGCTTGGTTTTATCTTATCTGAAGTTCAATTCGGCAGAAAACTGATTTGGAGCTTTTTACAACTTTTAGATCTTTCAAGCTAGAGTTTCTGAATTCAAATATTATGAGTTAATTTATTTGTTGTTTGCATGACTATATTATCTATTTGACTGTTTCTCGTTGATGATGATGTAAATATGTCTTACTGGTGGTAGTTTGTTAAAAATATATCTCCTAATATTTCTTTTTTCTGGGTTGCTTCGTTCTAATGCCATAGCTGATAGCTAAGAATAGTGACTATATGGTATATTATGAACTGATTTGGATGGAATGCATACAAATGAAATTTCTATTAATTTGTGTTAGCTTGTCTCCCTGTTTCCATTGTAAGTGAATRGAAGTTCATGCATTTGCATATTTTTTAAATTTAATGCTAAATGAAGAAATATTTTCAATATTCAGCTGTAAAAAGATTTGGTTCTCCCAATTGATAAATGATAATACCGAAATTTGGAACATTTACCCTGAGCTTTGTAATGGATATTATAAAGCTAAAATTTTGGATTTTCCCAACTCAAGAAGACTTCCTCTTCTTGTATGTTGAGAAGATGGTTCATCCATGCAATTTAAGCATAATCTTGTCTTTTACTCGAACTATTTTGCTGACATACACTTATGTGCAAGCAGAGAATTATGGATATATTTTGTGTCCCTAACATGTGGGTGATTTGGATTATTTATATGTATTACCTTACAAACTTAAAATAGGATCCTTATAGATAAATTACAATTTTGCTCAATTGGGTACCAAAACTTGAGAAGTTTCCAAGCTACTTTAAAAAATTTGACAGTTTGTCTAATTTAGATGTTCTGCAAGTACATTGCAGATTGTATTAGCTTTAGCTCTCTCTACTACAATAGCTTTTTCTGCAAAATAACTGTCATAGCTATATTATTCTACCTTCTTTGGAAACATAATGTCACTATGATCAAAGAGTTAGGTATATAATCGGAATTCAGGATCTAGCCCAGCATTCCAATTTGATCTTCTACTTCTCCATAATTTTGTGCGGGGGGGTTCATCATCCAAGTCCGGACCCCCAGCTTCCGAGCATAGGATCGTGATAAGACAGGGAAAAATAGTTTTCCCTGAATCTTGCTCACACAGAGGAGAGATTGATCCCCAAATACCTTGCCCACGTTGTTCGGAATTTCAGTGTCAAGATAATACATAAGAGCCATACGATCTTGAGACATAGTCGTGTCATGAGCTATCAGCATGAAGCGTGACTATACGAAATAGTACCAATTTTTGCTTCCTGAGTGAGGTGAGTACACTTGACAGTATGGTGCCCTTAAGCAGAAATCGTTCACTTGTTGTGGTAAGAGTRAGGGCGTTAAGGATAGTCTCCTAAGTTTGCTTTTCAATATGGCCAACCAAATTAGCGTACMCACAATCCATATCGTTCAGCCAATAAATTAGAYTGATGGCCTTGCTTTCTAAGTGAACTCATACCCCACTAACTTTCGCCTTCCATGTTTTTGGGTCAACAAAATTTGCAAAAACTTTTCGAACAACACTAAGCAAAGGGCCTTCCAATTTCTGGTAGAATGTTTGCCAACCTTGAGCTTCAATTTGTGATTGAGAAAATGCTGACAATCCCATGGTGGCATCAGCGGTAACAACGAATCATTTCTCAAGCTATAATTCCTTAGAAGCAAAGATATCAGAAAATTTTTGCTCAGCCTTGTCATTGACAAAGCTTGGGTAGCTTTTTACTTGTTTTCTCTTGTTGTTGACCATTGGAGGACTCTCACAATTGTTGTGAATGAGAGATGCAAGCTTTTGCCTTTAGGGAAGACAAAGGGTTAGGGGACTTTGGTTATTAAAATAGTTATTAGAGTAAAAAGATATAGCAATGGTGGTGGATTTATAGATGGGAGTTTGCTGTTGAATCCAAAGGTGATGGTTTAGTATTTAGTAGTGGGAATCAGAAGCCCTTATAGTAAGAGATGCATAAGCCCTTACTCAATTCTCAGAAGCATTCTCGTACTTCTCTATCCAAGGCTACTATCCAACGAGATGAAAATGCARATATTTTATCCACATAGAAGATGCAATAATCACCTCATAAAATGACCATGCACTATTTGTCTACATACTAAAATTAGATCCCAGTTACAAAACTTAATTGCTGCAGCTCAAATGATATAACAGTGACCCACACTAGTTTACATTTTGCTTAGCAACCATGAAAACACTTGCTATAGCAACACAATCATGATCATGACAATAATACCTATTGAACACTTGCCATATTGTTGTAGATCAGAAATAAAAACAAAATGCTGAAGCTTGAAGATTACTGCTTGACACAGGAGATTGTAAGAAGTCGGTTTCCTGAAGCTATTTCTCTACCTTGATCATATTACCCTCCAAACTCATCCATTTAACCTTTGGTATGACTTCTTGAAACAAACTAAATTGCAAATTTCAACTGATAGGAAAAAGAAAATTACATGTAGTGCTTTCTGTGATTAAATTAGCATCTAAGAGTAAGTATTTAACTCTACACTCAAAATTTCAAATGCCGATTTCCCCTTAGTTTCAATAGTTTAGTACTAATATCTCTTTGTCAAAATGTGGATGTTCTGGATATGTATTTATGAGTATTAATAAAGTTGTTAGTTTTAGATGGTCCCATTAAAGGATCCTTAGGGTCATGAAGGCTCTAAAAGTTTCCGTCACTATAAGGAAGTAAAATTAATCAAGGAGTAGCAATTTGTTTAGTAACTATAGGACGAGTAGCAAAATACGAAAGCACTATAATGCGTCCGGAGCTATGATCTCATTACCCACACAATAATCTTAACCCCATGGGAAACCAAATAGATACAAGTTCTAATTAATACATAAAGCACACAATTATCACAAATTAATCGAGAGATCAGAGCGAGAGGAAGTTAAAAAACATACAAGAGTCTCCAAGACCTAGAGTCTACTCTGGTCTTCGACTCACTTGATTAATTTCTCAACAATTTCTTTCGGTTCTCTAAGTACACTTTTGTATCGATTCTTAGGTTACTAAAAGATAACAATCTTTGAGTAGAACCGGACCACATGTATGTACAGATCTAACATTTCAAACTTGAATTTAAAAAGTAAAACAAAATCATAGAAACAACTCAAGCTTTCAAGTGAACTTACTATGGATTTGGCAGTGCTCAGTTCTGCAAAGATGAACAACAGCTGAAATAATGGACTATTGATGGGTGTGGCGGCAACGGTAGGAGGAAAACAAGAAATTAAAGGCAATGGTGAGGGAAATATTGCACAAATAAGAAAAATCTTGGATTAGTTGTGTAAAGGGCTTAGTGAATTTGGGGAAGTTTTGGAGAAATTCTGGATCTAAGGATTTCTTATGACTGAGAGTGAGGAGGGGGTTGATCGCCATGTAATCGCACTAAACAATTAGATTACAATGACGCAAGCTATGTTCTATAAGTAATAAAGATTGAGTAATGATCGTTTCTATGAGGATTGTGTATCTAAACTTAGTAAAGCAAAATTTCTAAATTAAAGTTCAATTTATAGTTTGACTGTTAAAAAATTATGCTTAAAAAATGTAATAAATTCAACAGCATAGTTACTCAAATAAGTATTCAAAAATTAAAGGCAATTGAGATCATAGAATCTCCTAAATACAGATGGTTCAGAGTTATCTCAGTAATGCTATAGCATTCCTACTACAACATTACGATACTAGCAAAGTATATCATCAGTCATACAAATCAAGACCTAAAATCATCTCAACCTTCCAATCTATTGGATATTATTCTAATGTGAGTGATTTGTATACCCTCATGGGCTATCCATTTTACTCCCATAATATATTAAAACCTTGTCTCAATAATTTTGCAAGCTAACTCTATATTCCTATAGCAGTTATAAATGGTAAAACCAACACTTACATCTATGCAATAGATCCACTACTCTATTGTTTTCTAACCGAAGAACAGTTAAGCATTTGTCACAGGTGATTCGTTAGCAATAAATTAAAATGATACGTAGCATTGCATGGAGCATAAATCAGATTTACTTTGCAAACACAAATCTTAACCCATAAGATACTAAAGTTCATCAATAATCTCAAGTGAAAAGTGTTTAGCTCATATTTCTAAATACAAAATTCATTACATAAGCAATTTGCAACATTATGTTCAGTAAGCTAAAAGAGGAAAAGAAGTTGTCCTAAGATGGTGGGCTTCTTGTTGTAGAACTGCACTTCTTCTAACTTCACCCAAATCCTTCAAGATGAATCTTTTTCTTCTTCAGTTGTTACTGTTCCATTGAATGTATTTTCGACTAGCTGCTCAAACCCAGAAACCAAAGAAAATTTGCCTACTGGTTGTTCTTGTTAWTGTTACCCTAATTCCTATAAAAAGTACTATATATATAGGAGCAAACTGCTTTTTACTTTACACATGTCACAGTTCCCTTGGTTTAAATATTCTCTTACCACGTGCTCACTGCTATGCTTTTATCCTCAGCTAGCAAATTAGACATGGCATTCTCTGATTTGCTCAGTCTCTATTCTTCCTATATTATTTTTGTACGTGCACCACTGAGAATCACAAATGATACACTATGTTGCAGCATATAAAACACTAATGTTGACTAAATTGGTTGACTTCGTTGGCCCCTGCCCAACAYTTAGTGTATATAAAACTGCTAATTCACATGATTATTATTTTTGCAAGGTTCAACATATTTTAATCAATAAATTCCCCTAAACCTAGCAATTTACCACAATCTCATGAAAATGTCTACAAATATGAATTTTAGCAATAATGAGATAAGATTAACCAATGTAATAAGGAAAATGAGAGGGCATGCATAAAATAATAGCCTTAAAAATAGTGGGTTTCACCCACATTAGGGGCCGCGAGARAGAGTGACAAGATGTACGCCTTTTTTTGTAATGAAAAGTTGAAATAAAAAATCGAGAGAGGTGTGCACTTTTTTTGCCCCCAACTACATATAACGACGCATTATGGAAGCAATACTACTAGGGTTACTATATCATAGTTTTCCCCATGCTTTTAACTTCTTTTTAAGATATAAATTTATTCAGAAAATGTTTAACAAGATAGCCAAAACTACATCATTTGGACTATTTCTATCTTTACGTTGGCTAGAAGCATCATTGTAGACTATCTATTACTATGCTTTTTTAAAAGTGTCACTAAATTGTGTTATTGTAGCCCTTATTTCTAATAGTGATGGCAAGCCTTGCCAAAGATTAACCTATAAAGAGACATTTCCAAAGGGGTCTTGTAGGCTGTTCCATAGGTCCATCGAGCGTCATCTAATTTGCTAGCCCAATATTTTCTAGAGGGATTCACAACCTTCTCCAAAATTCTTTTGATTTCCCTATTGGAGACTTCTACTTGCCCATATGTTTGGGTATGGTATGTTGAGGATATCTTATGCCTTACTTTGTATTTAGCCAAAAAGTTTTCAAATGCTTTGTTGCAAAAGTGAGTCCCTTCATCACTGACTATTGATCTTGGGGTGCCAAATCGAGTAAAAATGTTTTTCGTACGGAACCTCACTACCACTTTAGAGTCATTTTTGGGTAATGCTACAGCCTCAACCTACTTGGACATATAATCAACTGCCACCAAGATATAGGTATTCCCAAACGAGGGTACAAAACGATCCCATAAAGTTAATCCCTTATAAATCAAACAACTCAACCTYTATAATGTTATTCAGAAGCAATTCATGCCTCTGAGATATATTACCAACTCACTGACAATTGTCACACAATTTCACAAAATCTTAAGTATCTTTAAATAGGGAGGGCAAAAAATAACATGACTAAAAAACCTTTGATACAATTTTAGAACCCCCAAAGTGGCCGCCATAAGGTGCTAAATGATAGTGCTATAACAAACTGGTCATTTCCTCTTTAGCAGTACACCTTCTCAAGATTTGGTTAGCACATTTTTTGTACAAGAACATCTCATCCTAGTAGCAGAACTTAACATCATTGAAAAACTTCTTTGCTTCTGCCTGGTCAAGTCTGGATGGGTCACTCCATTCGTCAAATAGTTGGTGTAACCTACATATCAAAGAGCTTGAGTGAGTGCAAAGAGTTGCTCATCCGAAAATGAATCTTTGATGGGCAATAAAGTGTTTGAGTCTTCTTCATTTTATAGCCTTAATAAATCATCCGCCACTTCATTCTTGGTTCCTTTCCTATCATTGATTTCAAGATCAAACTCTAGCAAGAGCAAAATCCAGCGAATGAGCATTGGTTTAGCATCCTTTTGGGAGATAAGATACTTAATGGCAGAATGATCCATATAGACCGTAACCTTGGCTCCGACCAAGTATGCCCTGAATTTGTCAAAGGCGAATACAATTGCAAGCAATTCCTTTTGTGGTTGTGTAATTTAATTGTGCATATTTAAGGTCTTGCTTGCATAATATATTGAGTGAAGTACATTTCCCCTTCTTTGACCCAGGACAACCCCTATAGCATAGTCACTTGCATCACATATAAGCTCAAATTGAAGTGACTAATCAGGAGCAAAAATCACTGGTGCAGTTATGACTGCCTGCTTCAATGCTGTGAATGCTTTGCTACAACTCTTAGCTAACTCAAATTTCTTGTCTTGCTTCAGCAATTCACGCAAAGGTTTGGAAATCTTAGAGAAATCTTTTATGAATCTTCTGTAAAATCCAGCATACCCTAAATAACTCCTAGTTCCTTTGACATTTATAGGTGGTGGAAGCTTTTCAATCACCTTGATTTTTATCTATCACAAGTCCAAAAGATGAAACCTTGTGGCCCAAAACTATACCTTCCTTTATCACAAAATAACATTTCTCCCAGTTAAGAATTAGATTGGTTCTTCACAATGCTCGAGCACCTCTTTTAAGTTCTCTAGGCGACCCTTAAATGAATCTCCAGAAACTTAAAAATCATCCATAGAAGCCTCAAGTGTTGTATCCACAAAATCAGAGAAGATCGACATCATGCAACACTGAAATGTTGATGGGGCATTGCATAGTCCAAATGACATTTTTATGAATGCAAATGTGCCGAAGGGACATCTGAATGTTGTTTTCTCTTAATCAGTCGACGTATAGCAATCTAATTATAGCCTGAATATCTGTCTAGGAAACATTAGTATTGCTTTCCAGCTAACCTATCCAGTTTTGACAATGAAGGATAATAGAAAATGGTCTTTCTGAGTGGCTTTGTTTGATTTTATATAATCCATCCACACTCTCAAGCCATTCACTACCCTTGTAAGAATCATCTCATCTTTTCCATTTGTTATCACCGTCACTCCATCATTCTTTGGCACACGTCAAATACGGTTGACCTAAGAGCTATCCGAAATTGGATAAATGATTCCTGCATCTAGCCACTTTATTACTTCCTTCATATTCGGGTTTAGCCTTCTCTAATGTTCTACTAATTTGTTGCAACAATCCTGCAAAGAAAATTTTGTGCACACAGATAAAAAGGCTAATTCCCTTTATGTTAGCCATGGTCCACTCTAATGCTCTCTTATGCTCTTTCGAAAAAGTTTCCTCATTTCAACCCTCACTTTAGCAGAAATAATCATGTCTTATCATTTCTTGGATATGCATACTTTAAATGTGATGGAAGAGGCTTTAATTCAAGTATAGGATGATGTTCAATAGAAGGCTTACAGTTCGTGGAGCTTGACATCGAAAGGCCTAGAGGCTTGCTCAACCTTTCTCTAATGAGGAAAGATCTTTCAGTATCATTCACTGCAACTAAGTGGTCACCTTCTTCATTAGACTTCAAGAGCTTTTCTAGATTTGAATCTATCACATTACTCACTGTTGCATTCTTACCACAGCATTTTTGAAAATTTTGGTCATCAATGAATCAATAATATCAATGGAAGAGCATTCTTCCACTTCATTAGAAAATTTCATGCACTTAGTACATTGCATATTAATTCTTGATCACGCACTCGCATTGTGAGTTTCACCTTTTTGTACATCAATATGTGCTCTCCCTGTTGTGAGAAAAGGTCTCCCAAGAATGAGAGGAACATCCTTGTCTGCTTCATAATCCAACACTATAAAGTCCACCAGAAAAATAAACTTGTCCAACTTAACTAGCACATCTTCTATTTTTTCTTTCTGCATAAGCAAAAGATCCATCAACTAGTTGCCAAATGACTGTGGTGGGCCGAGCTTTTCCTAGAACCAGATTTTTGAGAATCAATATGGCATCAAGTTTATACTAGTCACCAAGGTCACATAAAGCTCTCCCGTTGTAATTATTTCCAATTGCACAAGGGATCTGAAGCTGCCGGATCCTTTAGCTTTCTAGGTAGTTTGTTTGCATAATGGAACTTTATTTCTTTGTTAAGGCTACTGTTTCATATTCACCAAGCCTCCTTTTCTTCATCACAATATCCTTCATGAACTTAACATATGCAAACATTTGTTCAAAGGCTTCAACAAATAAAATGTTAATGTGGAGTTGTCTCAAGACATCAAGAAATTTGTTGAACTCTTTGTCATTTTTTCTTCATCTTTACTGGAAGGATCTTTGGTAAGACTTGTTGAGATTATGTCTTGTCTGTGAGGACTTCAGTGGATAGTGCTAATGAAAACTGGGTGGTCCAGTAGGCCAGGCATTCTATCCTTGTGTTTGATTTGCACCTTAACCCCCTTATGAAAAATTGTGTTGTCACCTCTATTCGGGGTTGTAAGTGTTGGATAAGGGATTATTATTTTTGTTGAACCCCTCTCCAATGTAGCATACCGATTCTGGGTTAGAGGACAATTCTTAAATAAGTGTCCCTCACCATGAYATATACAGGATGTTGATAAGGACGTCAGATTGGAAGATTGCTGTGACATTGGAAGTCTAGATTAAAACCGCATTGACTTGAGCATATTATGGATGGATGCAACCTCARCCATCAGGGATGTCACATCATCAACTTCATAAATTCCTGGTACTTTCTTTTGGGATGCGGGTGCTGCTGCAGCATTCCTAGTATTTGGCCACTGAAAGCTATTACTTGCTATCTCTCCAAAGCTTTAAAGGTATCACTGTGTGATTTGTCCAGTAGAGATTCATTTGTTGAAGCATCCACCATGTTGTGGTATTGGCGGCTCAAACCATGTAAAATGTTTCCATTTGTATCCAATATGGAATTCTATGGCATGGACACTTCCTCAATACGTCCTCAAAATGCTCCCGAGCCTTATAGARGCTTTCATCTCCAAGTTGGTGAAAGTCATTCCTCAGTTTAGCATTTTTAGTTGGAGGAAAGTATTTGAACAAGATTTTTCTGGCCAAATCATTCCAAGAGGTAATTGAATTTGGAGGTAAACTATTAAGCCAATCCCTAGCTCGAACTCGCAAAGAGTAAGGAAACAATTTGATCCTCAATGCTTCACAACTAAACCCTTGCAGTTGAAAAGAGTCATCATATCTAGAAAACATCGAAGATGTTGATGTGGATTTTCAATTGTCATACCACTAAATTGTCCCATTGTTTGTAGCATTTGGAACATGACTGGCTTAAGCTCAAAATGTTGAGCTTCTATAATAGGTCTTACAATGTCAGCTTGTAAATCATCAAGCACTTGTGGAGCATAATCTGTGATAGCCTGATTTATGTCATCGACAATTCCTCCAGCAATTCCTGCTACATTCATCCTTGCCGTAGCTTCCACAGCATCTTGTTCATCAGCCAATACAGCACATTACTAGCTGCATTTAGCTCAACAACAAGCACTAGCAGATTCCTTCTTTCTTGTCCAACCATTTCCTCTCTTGCTCTAGTACTAGAACGTTATTTTCGTCTGCTCGAAAAGTTCTCTCAATTTCTAGATCAAGAGGGCACCTGCTATTATCCTTGGACATTCACGAGGAAAGACAGGCTGTTAAGAACCACAAATGAAGACTAAGAATATGGATTGAAAATATTAATTTTTAAAGCAATAAATAAATCAACAATCCTCGGCAACAACACCAAAAACTTGATAGACAAAATCACGATGTACAATTAAACATACAACACGCAAGCATACGAGTCATCAATAAGGTGTAAGTAAGATACTGTTCCCACAAGGATTGAATGTAAATGCAATAATCTAAATTTCTAGATAAAATTAAAGTCTATTTTGGTGAATGTTACAAAGTGAAATAATTAATCTAAAATTGTTTGTCACTAAACAGATAAATAACCACCACACAACTTCAGAAATGAAGATTGAAATAATGTAAAGAGAGTTAGGTAACCAATCCCCTAAGTACTGATGACTATGAAATTTAGCAGCAATGTTACGGTATTCCTGTTACAACATCACCACTACAATAAATTATACCACAGTCTAATGTAAATCGAGATAGGAATGATTACAGCCTCCTGATTTATTGATCCTTGTTCCAGTTTGTCAAATTATTACTATTCACAATTTTGTCTAACTCTTCAATTTATGAAACTCTTCTAAGTTTAAGTCTCCTAGCTTTTGTGAGCTAAATCCACATTCCTATAATGTTCATAAATGTGGTGCATGGAAACCAAACTAATATCCATTCAAAGGTTCAACTACTCTAGTATTTCCCAACATTCGAGCAGCTCACTCATACACTATAGATGACCAATAAACAGTTATAATATAACATTTAATACACTTGACTAAAACATAAAAATAGATAACTTTGCATAGCAGTCAATAGATCATCAAATGCAAAGATTCATCAATACCTTAACTAAAGCAACTTAGTTCGTAATGTTAAATACACAAAAGAAATAACTTTTACTATTCAACATTCTCAAAATGCTTAAAGATAAGGTTAAAGAAACAAAGCCTAAAGTAAATCTTGGCCCTTCGGTGAAGAATTCTTGGTTAACACTCTTATCTTCCTTTTTGCCTCACTTCTTCACCTTCTCTCTAGCCTCCCAAATCTGCTACTCTGTGTGTGTTGTCCGAATGATTTCTAGGCTAAAGGATGGATTCCCCTTTTTGTTCCAAGCTTAGGAAGCTTTTGTCACATAATATCAAAACTATGACACTAGCCCTCTCCTCAATGATCAAATAGTAGCACTTGCTCACATGATCTCTTTTTTTTTTTTTTTTTTTAAGCTCCAAAAATCCACCTGATAGTCGATTCCACTGGCGAAGCCTAGTTGGCTATACTCCTTCCTCTGGCTAGTGGCATTGCGAACCATGCTATAACATCGTGATTGAGTAAATAGGTGACCATTTGCAGCATTCCTACGGAACAGGACACTATCATCAATATAAACGCAATTAGTTAACAATATCACACATTAATAAAWCTAAAGTCACATATCAGTAATTGAACAATTGTCTAAATTAAAATAACATAAAGATTATTAAAGCAATAAAGAGAATTGAAATAATATAATAAACACATATAAAAACATTGAGTCTTCATCCACGTCTGGTCCCAGCACCAATAGTTTACGTTATGGTTGGTGGTCATGGATAGACTCAAAATTTGTGCTCTTTTATGGTCCGGGAGTATTAGTTCTTCACCAATTTGCCAGTGGTGTTGTCTCTCCTCAAAAACCCCGATTCATGGAATCCGAGATTGTGCTAAAATTAGCACCATATGGCACATTCTAATCCCTCCGACTTTATCCTCTTCTTTTTGGGCAATATTATCACCAAAAGACTGAGTTAAACATGATATCTCATCTTCGAGTCATGTAAATGTGGCGTCTAACCACTGGACATTGATTTTTAGACAAGCTGTTTACCTCATTTGGTCACATCGGAACACAGAGTTGCTTGTAGAAAATTATCGTTCTCGTATGCCAAATCCAAATATGATGAGTTTACACAAATTAAACAATTTAATATTTACTAAATTGAAATGAGGTAGGTTGAATGCAAGCTCATRATTTTGTGTTATGTAAAATGAGGTAAATCATGTATGAATTTATCTTCATAAACTATAGGTTTTTACTTGTTGATACTTTTAGCATATAATACAAGTATCTAAAACATAAAATTCACTTAGATATTTAAAGGAAAAAGGAATTCTTATCCATTAACTAATCATTCTCCCATGTCTCCCTAAAAATATTCTATTTTTAGTTGGATACACCTGACAAGTGCATGCTTTTGACTAAAAATGTAGGTAGAGCGCTACCATCCAACGACATTTCAGAATATTCCCTGGTTCATACTCGATGTCATTGTCAAGACATGCATAGATCAAACAATGTTATTTCCAGGATCATCATCAATACTTCATGGGAACTGTAAGAACAAGAAAATAACTATTATTTCGTGGTTTAACATGATTAGCATAACTCATCATGGTCAAGAAAAGGAACTCTGCGCAGCAAATTAGCTAAATACATTGGAGCCCTGAAACAAACCACAAACCACTGAAACATGGGAAGGCTTTGCGTTCTTCTCCAGCTACTGTATGTTGATCTCTGCACCGGAGTAATGGGCTAAAAATGACTTTTCTCGTTGTGGACATTACCGTGAAGAGAATTATGATGCTAAGAAGTTCCAAGATCTGCTTGCTCCCAAGAATCTTGCACGCATGTCCATCTCGATATTATTGCCTTCAGTTTTTTTAATATAGAATTTCAACAGCACAACACAACGATGATGAACTAAAAATCTGAATGGTACAGACAGACTAGGCTTGAATGGGTTACAGGTGAACGGCAGAGAGGACACTCAGGCTTTTCATTACACCACTCCATAATGCAGTTCCTACAATTTGAGCACATCATATCAACATACAAAAGCTTCGAGGATAGCAAAGGAGGTATTCAAGGGAAAAAGGTAGAGTAGGGGGGGAAGTAAAATAGAATGATGAGGAAAGAAAATAAAAAGAAAAGAGGGTTCACGAAGTTATTACCAGCAAAACACGTGACCACAGGGAGTAGCTGTCGGGTGTTGGCGATTGCTTAAGCAAAGTGTACATTTACTTACTCCATTTGCACTAGACTGTAAATAGAAAGATACAGAGAATGGATTAAGAACACAATAGCAGATGGATATTTAGATGGATATGATTAACAGTATATGGTTATCTGAAGCCTGCAAATCATGCATTTTCTAATGAAAACTCAACCATGGCTTAATTTAAACACATGAAAATAAGTAGAAATATAGAAGTATTTGTCCACAGATCTGCATGCATACACACATATCCAACTTCTTTGATATCTTGGAAAATCAAATAAACCAGTTTTAAATCAACAATATCTGAAGACTGTGCATAAATGTACCAATTACTCTATGCAGTCATCTGATCTTTGTTATGAGTAGCTTTGTGGGCGAAAATCATCGATTTGAAAAGAAAGAAATCCTACCTCAGAAGTTGATGAAGGTTCAGAAACCCAATTGCCCTTTTCAGTATCTCCAGTAATGAGATTTCCGTCTTCATTTAAAATGGGCAATCCTCGACCTACATGCCAAAAGCAACTCGAGTGAGTAGGGAAACTGATAAAAAGTACACTGTACTGGTAACTATAACTACGAATTGACATTGTCCTTTGCTGACTATGATACAATTACAAGTCACTAGATTACGTTAATCAGGATCACATTCTTGCAACAAAATTTGTACATTGCCCCCTACTGAGGGATTGACAAAAAAGAAATGCTTTCCTGGAGCAAAGGATCAATTACTGTTGATTTCGTCAATGTCATTCGTTGCAGTAGTAATATTAGCCCAAGAGAGATATTATAARCATCGRGTGCACAATGAAAGTATATCTAAAATTCATTGAGCCTAGAAAGAGGATCGTGAAAATTTGACATTTTATAACCTGCAGAACCTTGGAAGTTCCCGAGAGATGTTTGTTGAACCGAACTTGCAATGGAAGATAAATTACTTCGCCGCAACCCTTCTGCAGTAATGATACAAAGCTGAACTAAAAGAAAAACCCCCAATATTTGATATCTGCATCACAGAGATATTTAATGATCTTGACATTTTAAACAACCATGTAATAATGAAGTTCAGTGGCTCATGATGATATAATCTGAAAACTTTTAAGGAATATCAAAAGAAGAAGGGAAAACAAAAATAAGACAACTTTACTTCTAGATGGTAAATTCATACTTCTGTTATAATGTAAAATATTACAAGCTAACAATGCATGGAACAAAGAAGAAAATCCATAAAGAAATTATATGACAGAAGAAAAGCACTTTTCCCCACACCAGAACACAAAACTAAAGACGAAAGATTACTCCTATATCTTCATTCATGCAAAAATTTGACAAGCCAGAAGATTTGACAATCTCCAGTTTCAAGTAGAAGACACACCTAGGCCGTTGGCTGGTGGATTTACCAATGAACATATACCGAATGCCTGCTGCACGTTTTGAGATATGATAATAAAGGCCTGCATCAAGCAAGATTTAGAAGACGTCTGGGGATTCTAGAAATTAACAACCAGAGCATCCACAATGAGTAATTAACAATGAATTACCTTCAAAATAGAAGAACATGAGGTTAGTGCGGAGAATCAACATAAATACCTCACGAGCTAAAGGAAGTGCCTGAGATGAACAGCATAACTACGTCAAAACAAGACAAAAAAAGGTATATCCAAAAATGGGAAGAGAAACTATAGATCATGTTGTTTACTTAAAAAACCAATTGAAAGATTTTTCTTTTGAAAAAAGGAATGCTGCCAAATAGACATAGACAACCTCAAAAATTCAATTCTCTTTGAACATTTTATACAAAAAAAGCAAACAATATACATGGAAGAGGGCATACTGAGGGCCACCTCTGAACTGCATATGACCATAATCCAACAATTTTTGCTTTAAATCTGGAGAAAGCTGAAATCTGAGTCACCGGGATTCCAACAGTTTCAGAAGGTTGACTTTGGGTGCTCCCAGCAACAGCATCAGCATAAATATCATCAGATACTGAACCAGCGAGTGAGATTCCTTGCGAAGCAATTCTTGAGCTGCAAACCAGAATCAAACAGCAGTATTAGCTCAAGGACCCATGTTTTGCAAAGTTAAAAGATGGAAAATAATGAATTGGTTACCTAACTCTCTCTGCAATGTAAGGAACTGCCGTCTGATAAAAAATAAAGAGGACACGCCTAGCAGGTGTTGGAGAAAGTCCATATGGTCCTGCAACCTATAAACTCAAGAATTGATAAAATGAAGAGATCGTGTAGCATACTACTAATTGCTAAGCCGTCAAAATCAGGTGAAGGCATTTGAGATCTTTTAACCATTTCTTGCCAATATTAACACTAGTAACATAATTCCAGAGAAAGAAGTTATTTACATTATTCACAAACAAAACACAGTAGCAGCAACACAAAAACCTCAGTTTGAATGAAATATCTGTCTAGCCTCAAGGCATAAAAGCAACTATTAGAATCTCATTACTTGCATTTGCTGGGAAAAAATTTAGAGAAAGCAAATGTGTGCTAGAGAATTGAGCCAAAGCAGGGTCTAAAGAGGGAAAAAAAATTTCAAATTTGAATCGAGCTGAAGCTCTCTGTAGTTGCAAATTCAGAATTCAAATCCAGTTCTGCCCCCTTTTTAGAACATGAATGTAACAGAAATTCATTCAGAAAAGGTCCTTTCTCAAACTTTAATAAAGAAAAATTAGTTAAATATGATAACAAATAGCAAGATACTTTACAGTCCAACACGTTAATTGCCCAAAGTAAAAGATACAAACCTGAATGATGTCACAGTATTCCTCCCCCAGTGTTTGCTGTCCAGCACCTGTTGTCAGTACATAATAAAGCATCTGCCCCAAAAGTTTGGTCTGAAAGAATATGACAAGAAGCAAGCAATCAGACCACAAACCATGGCATCAGTAAGGTAGGTAAAAGAGCATGCAGTTGTAAATAATAAAACTAGCTAATCCAACACAAAAGAGAATTCAGATGTACTCTAGGTTGTGAAAGTACTGGTTCTAACAGCAGCCAGAAACCCCCAAGAGTTATGCTTGTGATCAACTGAGCTAAAGAATGACACTTTCAACGACATATTCCCAAGTCTACTTCTTTGTTTCCTTTTTGCTTTCACTGTTCCTGAAAACCTCCTTCCAACAACTGAAGATGTGATAGAGGTGGTCAACAATAGAAGGACACCTACTTTCGAGACCATTCTAGCTCTAACAAAGAAAAAGAGGGAGTACAGATTAGCAGTTGATGTAATGACTGCCTCGTGTTAGAAAACTTGGTATCTCATCTTCTCTTCTCCTCCTATTTTGAAGTTATGGTGAAGTCCAATTCGCAAAGAATGGAACATATTTCTTCGTAAACATTTTTGCCAAGAAACAGGAGATACTTTCAAGATATGATGTCATTATGATTGGTTAAAATTTGGGCTATGCCACTCTCTTGCTATGTGGTTTTGCACCCTTTTGGTGCCATTCAATAAAATCCTCTAGGGTAGGTCCTCAGAGAAAACATACAAGAATCAAAAGCAGGTAAATGTGAACTTGCTAAATTCGTCCAACTTCAATTAATCTTTAGGTTTTTATTTTTCAGTGACAAATTCCAACTTAATGCTTTAAAATTGGTTCTCTAAAATGGTTAGACAAGCAAGAGAGTTCTATAAATAGTTCTTCTTCTCTTTTCTGATTATTAGAAGCAATATTATAAGAATGCAATCGGGGGAGATATATATTCAAGTACTCAGCAATTCCCAAAAACATCAAAGCGGATAAATTTTCATTTATTGAAATGCATATTTCAGAATACTGTCAATCGTAGCAATAGAAGTTCTAGTTTTACAAAGCATTAGCTTTAGATGACGTAAAGCGCCCTAACCTCATTCTGATAGGCCACAGCAACTCTCATACCTGAAATGGCAAAGAAAAAGAAACGGCAAACCCACCAAAAGTTAAAAACCAAATTCATCAGTGTTCCATTGAGCAAACATGACAAATAAAATACACAGCTAGAAAAAAATCCAACAGCTAGATAACAATGATACAGAAAGCGCGCAGGGCACTAGAGACTGGCACCACCCGCACACATGCAACGGAAACATATATGTAAGGAGTCTATACCGAACAAATGACGAAAGGCATCTCTACACGCTTCGTAAAGGAAGGAGGCGTACTGATCGTCCTTCTCAGCTGCTCTCATAATCTCCGGCTGCGCCGCCAGCGGAAACCTCCTAATTCCGGCAGCATTATCTGCTTCGGAGCCAGGTACACCACTAGTCCCTGCCTCCGCTGTACTAGTTCCAGCATATCCGGAAACCCTGGATAATTCTGTTAGTCCCATCCTGTTGTAGAGGAAAACACTCCCACCACCCTGAGCCCACCGCAGTAATATTAGCCTAGAAATTGAAGAGGGTGATAAAGCATACAAGACCAAGTTCCCAAACGACGCCGGCTGATTATTTTCACGCCTTTGTTTTTTTTTTTTTTTCTGATGGAATACTTGTCCTCAAGGTTCTTTATGCCATGCTCTGTTTGCATCTCTTGCATCCGTGTTGAATTTTCGGTTTTTGAACGTCTGTATTGAGATTTTTAAATTTTTTTTGTTTTGAAAATTTATTTTTAAAATAAAAATTAGAAAACTCATTTTAATGTAAATGTTTCAAAAAATTATTTCATTGATATTTTATTCAATAAAATTTAATTATCATCATACAATCTTAAATAATTTATATATTTTAAAATTAATGAGTTCTACACTAAATTTTGTATTTACTTTAGAAAACACAATTTAWTTTTCAATAAATTAGTAATCCTAAATTCATTTAGGATAATAAATCGTTTAAGAATTAAAATGTGCTCATGTTTTTAAATGCGAAGCATTGTAAGATTCTTAATTTTACTTTATCAGAAAGAATTCTGATAAAAATGTGGTCRTTCACATAGGGCCAATGTCACGACATTGCTTAGCCTTTTCGATCACCCTTTATTTATGTAAAAATTAAACAAAACGATATAATTATCGATAATTAAAAATCAACCCCCAAAAAAAAAAAAAAAATGCACCAAGAATCAGACCACCAAAACAACAGGTGCACATGAAACCAAGTGCAAATAACAGATATCAAGAAACTCGCACCAACAAAAATTTTAAAAGAACTTTTAGGAAATCCTACTCCAATCAATATATGGAATGGGAAAAAGAGGAAAGGGGATGGGTTTGTGCACTAATCCATGACGTAATGTTCCTGTAAAGAGATCATTTGTGCCAATATAGTTTCCAAAGAGARAGAGAATGGGAATCACATGATATTTCAAAGACAAAAATGATTGAGCTTATGTCCTGCTTAGTTTTGTTAGACCATTGCGTACTGGCAAGCAATTTAGTCCTGTAAAGTTACCTTGTTCATTGAATGAATGCTGATCACAGTAACCTTTTGAATTGCATATAATGCACAATAATACTCTAAACTCACTTGAATTGGTTCAAAGAGAATTTGAATCCAAACTATCTCCAAGAAATTCTGGTAAACATAAAAGAAAGAGATTGAAGAAATTTCTGGAAAAGAAAACGAAGAAAGCTGCAATGTCTCTGCTCAGCACATTTTGGTGATTTTCTGTATTTCCCTCTAAGAGCTTCACACACTTTTTGCTCTGATTTCACAATTGGATCTTTTCCAGCTGCTGTGATATAAATGGAGAAGTACAAGAAATCTTGTCACAATGATCAGGTATAAAGCATCCCATATTACATTAATAATGAATAACAACACATGCTAAAATCATACTTTATAACAGGACTAAAATTTCTTCTCCAACTACAGCCATGTGGATTCCCTCTTTTCTGTTTGGATGTCTGAGAGCAGTTCAGCCAAACTTGGAATTTGAAAGACCTCTGTTTCAGATACCAGGATGTCTTCACAATTTACTTCCTATCACTTCAAAACTTTGGAAAATCATCACTTAYATGACACCAAGCGCCTAAATCTTACTAGCTGCCAAGGGATATGCAAGATCTCATCTTGAGACAGCGGCACAAACTTCCGAAACCTCCTAACTCCAGGTACTTGGATCTACTATGGCAACAACATAGAACTTGCAGGGAATGCTGGCAGTACAATCATCTATGCTCACTACAACTATCCTAACAGGAGATGAAACAAGGACGATAAGGAGAAGCATGCTTTAAAAAAATGGTCGCATACTTGAAAGGTTACTGTAATCAGTATTCATTCAATAAACAGGGATATTTTACAGGACTAAGTTGCTTCCGTTATGCAATGATTTAACAAAAATAAGCAGGACATGAGATCAATCATATTTGTCTTCAATTATAACTTTGAATTGTGATCAAAGATGGAACAGACACCTTCAAAGAATTCACCACAATTGATTCTGATCTGAAGGCACTRAGAATGTCTCCTTTGATGCCCTGTTGCTACCAAACTCTGTCAGCAAAGCTTCCCTGTCAATAATGGCTTGATTTTGGGAGCAGCATCGGCTGAATTTCCACCTGGAAAACTTATAGCATCATCGCTAGTAGTTGATTCCAAAATTTAAAGAACAACATCACATATGGGCCACGATTTCCAGACCACTCCTACCATAGCATATCAGAGGAAGCACTATGCAACAAAATTCAAGGTATTCATCAATTCTTTGTCATAAGAAATATCTGTATACAAAGGAAAGAAATTATTGCCTTGCACTCCCACTATAAAAATTTAAAGGAAAATCGAGCTATCATCTTACAAATAAGTACTCTAGCACTCCAATAGAATGTCCAAAGGATATTAATATGACTTGTTTATAGAAGTTTCTTGTTCGAAAGAACCACTGCTAAGGCGACGTGAGACACCAAAAGAGTAGTTTATGTCATAATAAGAAATGACATCATAAAGCAGTGAGTTCCAGTGCAAGTGTTCTTGCTTGCCAATGCTTCTTTGTCATAGATACAACCAACCACTCTACCTGAAAGAATGTAACTGCCAACAGGATTTATTACAGTGGTTCTGTTAAATATTGGTCCCAGATGTGCTGAACCAGATGTCTCAATAGCAATTGGACCACAATCGACCATCTTTGATGCATTACCTTTACAATTAGTTACTAGAATCTTATCTTCATGGTTACTAAAGTGAAGACTGCAGATAAAATTTGTTCRAGAACTAGTTTTCAGATTTCCCAGAAATGTGGAAGGAATCTATAATTAAAGGACTGTCTTTACTACGGATTATGCATTGATTGGATATCCATAAAATATTTTGAAAGTCCGATATCCTCATTTAATTAGAGAAATACGGACTCAGCTAGGTTAATGTCATTTTGCCGAGTTCCTTCTATATGAGTTCAAGTGGCAGGACTTTTGATCAGCCATAGGGCGTATTCTACCCTTACCGAATTCATTCTATTGAAGCGTAATGTAAAAAGCTCCTTCTCATCTTGCATTTCTTTGGTTTTGGAAGATCACCGAATTTCTAAAAAGTAACGGAAAAATAACTTCCTTCAAGTACACATTTCCCCTGACAGATATTAGACCACCCAAAACAGGAACGCTTGGAATGCTCATCAAATAACACGAGTCATTGCTTATGCACTCTTTTTCCTAAAAGACCAGCTTATTGAATCATATGAAGTAACATCTCTGAATGACAGACAAACAAATAGCATGGCAAAGATATAAGAAGATTGTTTGTCCAATGCTCTAGGTACAAGACATGGTGGCTATTTTCTTGTTCAAATTTTACCAAACTAAGACACGGGAGACTTTTTACATTGATAACTCTTTTGACTGTATTCCAAGTAATTTTTTGCTTCACCAAGGCAGGTATTGATTGGCGATACACATTTCTCATCAGCATTCTTGAAGACAATTTCATAAATTGCTTAATGCATAAGAAACAGATACTATCAGCTAAAGTACAACATAACTAAAAAGTTTAAGCCCAAGGGATTTGTTATCAGCAGCAACATATGTCCATACAAACATGGCATTCAGTCATTTCTGGTAAACCAAATCTTTACATAAAAATTTCTCTAGCTTTCTCTCAAGTGATTCAACAGACCACATCCTTTGGTGCAAAAACAATTAAAACAAACTCCAAACTAAGCCCAGAAAATTAATTCATTTATGATATAGGTAGTACCAACTGATTTATAGATTAGTAAATCAATGAAGAAAACTTATAAGATATAATAAATTATGATTTGAATATAAAGTTGCTGTTGTRAAATTCATGTAAAAAAGTAAAGAAGTCTATAGGAAAGATTGAGCTTAATTATGAACTGAGTTTCGACCAAAAGTTTTCTTGTGAACTCATGGTATGCATTGGGGCTTAAGCATGTTTGAGATGAGCTTTGAGCTTCTTGCTTTATTTCCATCCTATCCCATGTTTAAATATTCTCTTTTAATATAAAGTTAAAAGCTTTTTTGGGAAATGCAGTATCCATAGGCTCTCACTTAAACATTAGTAAAAACAAACATCCAAATAAAATAGATTCCTCTATGATTTCAATTCAATAATAATTTACATATTCTACAGATAGTTCTTAATTCCGCCTAGTGAAATTACTATCTTTATAAAGTGGATTGCCTCATTGCTCAACTCCTTACAATAGATACTGATGAATCAGTCAGAAAATCCGGGAAGAGGTAGACGCTACTGGGATTATTCGGAACCACCAACCAAGAAGAATAAATATTCAAGCAGAACTTCGTGGCCACAACTGACAAACAAGTACCGGAATTGACTATATCAGAATTATTTGAAGTTTTYGTGAGAAATCAATTGTTTTTAGTTTTGGAGATGAAGAAGATTGAGTTGAGACTAAATGCTGCAACAAGAAAGATGACAAAGATACAAGAACCTTAAACAGTAAATTGAATTCAAAAAACTGGGGAGTTGTACATCGGAGTTATGCTCCCCATAGTCTCCGGTCTTCTCCGGGTGCTGGGGAGGCCGTCAGCAGTRGCGGTAGGAAAGGGAAGACAAGGGAGCGATTGATTTGTGAATGTTTCTATTTATTTATTTTTTAAAATTACTTTTTTAAAATAGACAAGTAAACTCGTTTTAGTATTTTTAATAACTGAAAAAACAAACAATTAACCGAAAATAGTAAAGAGAAGAGAGTCTAATTAACCCAAAATATTACAATATTTTTGAGAAGATGATCGTATTTACTTTACATGATTACATTTATAAAGTAATTTGTACTAATAAAAAATCAATTTGAATACATAAATTACATTTTATAAATAAAAATTCTTATAAACATGTATAAATAATTATCATGAGTATAACAATTACTTTTGATTAATTATTTAGATTTGTATTATTTATTTATATAAATAAATGTCACGAGTTGTATTATTTACTTATATAAATAAATGTCACGAGTTGAATTTACAAACAAAGAGGCTGAAATATTCTTCTTTTTTTTTTTTTTTTTTGTTTAGAGTTGAAAAGAAATGGGAAGAAAATATTTTGTTATAAAATACTTTTACATTTATGTCATTCATTTATTTTTTGTTTAAGAGTTGAAGAGCTATAAAAAGAAGAAATTATGGGTAAAATTAAAAGAACACACCTAAAAATTTAATAAACTTTCCCTTTTCTCTTTATTCCTGAGTTTTTTAATCATCCCAATTGTCTCTTAAGAGAAAAAGTCCTAATTTTGTTTTCCTTCCTCTCTATCCAAATGAGGGCTAAGTTTGAACTATTTTGGTCTGGATTAAAAATAAAAGTTAGCCCACGGGCAGGGGCAATCAAGCCTTGATCGCTATTGCCGGGAGATTGAACACGGGCTTCTCTCCCTTTTTCTCCATTAAGTGAAGCCTAGGCTCAAGATATTTTGGTCTGGATTTTTTTTTAAAAAAAAAAAAAATCCGCCGTTGCCGGGGATCGAACCCGGGTCGCCCGCGTGACAGGCGGGAATACTCACCACTATACTACAACGACCTGGTGCTATATCTTCTGCATTTAGACGCTTTTAAACAGCCATAAACATGGTATTCCGAGGCACGCGATTTCTCTGGCGTAGAGACGAAGTTGCGTTATCTACTTGACCGAAAATGACTGCAAAAAGACATAATAGCCTAGAGATGTGGAGTTGTACCAGAAGACAGGCAAACACGGAGACTCATGGCTGCCTCGGCCACCATAGGAGGTACTGCTCATTTCTCTGCCCAAAACTATCTTGCATCGACGACTTTGAAGTCAGGCAACAAAGCTGCATGTTCATGTCCGTTCATATTTCCTGCTGCAACCAATCGGGGACGAAGGTCGCTCAGTATTAGGAGCTCCAGCGGTGAGGTTTCTGAGGAGACTGTGGCCTCCGAAACCAAAGAATCTGAATCTCCGGTTGAAGTTCGAAAGGAACCTGCGTCACTGATTTCTGCTCTCAATGTCGAAAAGGCTCTTCGTGGSATAGGTAAGTATCCTTCAGTCCGATAGGAATATGAGAGAAGATTTTGAGGAAAATGAAATTGATTATAGCGTTGTTCAAGAGTGCAGCTATCACTGATACAGATCACTATGGAAGACTTGGACTTGGCAGAGGATGTTCATACGATCAGGTTTACAGAGAAGAAACGAAAAATGGCAAACTCCGGCCAAGGATTCTTTCTTATAACYTGTTGTTTGGCACATTGCTTGTAGGTTTCAGTTGCGTACAAGAACAAGGTCGAAGAAGTGAATAATCAAGGGCTGAAAGAAGAAGAACTCAGCAAGAATCTTGAGCTGTTGAAGGTTTGTTATGTCTAACTTTGAAGAAGTGAATCCAAATGCTTTCAGATTAAAATTCTTTTTCGATATTATCAGGAATCGTATTCAATTCTGTCTTCGGTTGAAGAGAGAAGGCTTTACGATTGGAGCTTGTCAAGAAGTGAAGAACCGGATACGTATAAGTGGCCTTTCGAGGTTGATATAACACAAACTCCAGTCGATGGGACTCCTCCTCCTCAGGTACTTTTAAAGACTCTCTGACTGATTGTGCATTTCTCAACCAATTATTCTTCGTGAGTCATTGCTACACATGCAACGTGCCTATCACCTCCTTTAACCAAACGAATCATCATTTGCGCATTCACATGAACTCTTTGTTTAAATCAATTTTTTTGGTGTTTAATAGCACCACCTCGCTTTGCTTGTCAACTAGTTTTCAATTTAGCCACAAAGGTTAAATATGAGGCTGAATATCCATTTGATGGATGAACAGGAACCAGAGGATGTGGAACCAACCAGATTAGTGGGATATTTCATTCTGAGTTGGTTAATACTTTCTTTTATATTATCAATCGTCCTAAATCGGTGAGGTACTGTATCATGTAACGAGGTCATTTCTTCTTTATCAATGCTCCAAATCGAAGGGGTCTTTTTTGTTTCAAAACGAGACCATTTTCCTTTTAATACTTCTTTTTGGGAAAGACCGAGTCAACTTGGTCATAAGGAAAGTCGATTTCTTTCTAATCCTGTTTCAAATGGCATGGAAAATGACATGTAGTTATCAGAATCTTATTCTTGTCCATGAAGGTAATCAATCAGATAGAGTGGCGCCTCTCATGTCATTATGTTGGTGTACACAAAATCTGTTAAAAATTTCACCACTTCTCAGTTTTTGGAAATACATTTATAGCTGAGAGCAAAAACTCGCTTATCCGATTTGATTATATAACTTAATAAGATAGAGTAACAATGATATTACCATGGTTAACTATAATTTACCTTATGTTATTTTTGTACCAACCTCTTGTTTTATGCCCCCAAAGACCCCCACATGATTGAAGATTCCTTCCCCAACATACCCACCGAGATACCTCACAACTCTCGCTCCCCCGCCCCAGCACTCAAACCTCCCCCGCCAAACCGAGCACTCAAGTGATTTGAGACATGCAACTTTTGATTAGATTCGGACACCATTTAGGGTATTTTGTTTACTTCACCACTTCTCAACTAAGATACCACCAGTGCTAACCACCCCTAGCCCCCCARCCATCCATGAGCTCGGAGTCTCAACCTTGAGCCTTTCCCCTTTTTCCATCTAGTTCCACCGTTATCTTAGAGCAGCATGAAATTATGACACGGCCTCGAGGCTATCCACCACTCAGTTCTCGAATCTCTCACACCCTCTCTTCGTTGGAGTCTGCTAGTCCCTCAACCCGGAGACGATCCCTTTTGGCCCACGCTGGTTGCTCCAAAAGTCTCGCCCTTCTCCCAGTGCAGCTTTTGGATCATCCCTCAATCTTGGAGGTTACAACCCTATACTCTAGCCAAGTCTCCTATCTCCCGAGACTCACTCTTCTTTCAGTGCATTATAGAGATATCTATTTTTGGCCCAAAAACAAGATTAAAAAAATAATTGAAAAAAGAGTTGTCCCTCAGCCTCGATGCTACCAGCCGTATCTTGTTCTTGCCAAWTCTCGCATCTCTCAAGTCTCACCGCTCTCTCAATGCAAGCTTCGACTCGTCCTCTCTCAACCTTCACTTCTCTATCCAATTCTAGCTCCTCTCCAATCTCACCCTTCTCTCAGTGCTAGCCCGGCCTCTCGCTCAACCCGTATCTTCTCTAGCATCTCTCAAGTCTCACCCTTCTCTCGTTGCAGCTTGGACTYGTAGCTCACCTCGATACTACAACCAGCATCTTCTCTAGCCAATTAGTGCATCTCTATGAGTCTCACCCTTCTTCTCCCAGTGCAGATTGGACTCGTTCCTCATCCTTGATGCTATCACCCTTATCCCCTCCGTCCAAATCCATTCCTCCCAAGTAAGATTGGACCCATAACAAGCAATCACGGGCCAATGTTGTAAAGGTCAGAGAACCCCGAAACCAGATCAACACTTCACTCTGCCAGTTCAGCGAGAATACACCGTTTAGATAGTAAGAGCTGATTGTTGCCAGTTCAGCGGAAATACAAGGGTTTATAACATGGATGACACGGTTGACGGGCAAAACCGCATGAATRTACTTTTTACATACTTGAAACGGTGAACTAAGGACAATGCAAACCTATACCTGAGCAGCATTCACAACTTATCCTCATGGGTCAAGAGGCTCGAAACTCACAGTGAAATTACCTTGGCCAAATACAAGTTTCTTCAATCTCTTAGTTCAACTTGGGTCGATCACAAGTAGAATTCGCTNTCATGGGTCAAGAGGCTCGAAACTCACAGTGAAATTACCTTGGCCAAATACAAGTTTCTTCAATCTTTTAGTTCAACTTGGGTCGATCACAAGTAGAATTCGCTGATTATCTGATTCATGGACGCAAAAAAACCGGCTAGCCTCTGAAACTGCAGCCCTCAACTTCCTCCCCTACCCTTCCGCTCCAAGAAAAAACAAAAACTCTTTTTTTTCCTTTCCTTTTGCATGAGGAACGATCACCTCTACCATCCACTCTCCAGAGGTTCTTTTGCATCAGGATAAGATAATCACAACCTCTCCTTATTACTTCCAAAAGAAACCAAAATAGAACCTTTTGCAACAAGGTAGTTCTTGACGTTCTAAATTGCTTCCCTCCAGCTCCTCTCCTCTCCMCTCCAAACAAGAAGGCAACCAAGAAATAGGGAAAAGAAGAACCAGAAGGATAATTCTGCCTTATACGAGAAAGGAAAGAAAGAAGACCAAAAGAATCTACCTCCTGATACTCTCATTTTGGAGACTCATACCCATATCAACACCAATCAATCCCCCTCCCCCAACCTGATCAAAGCAAAGAAGATAAATCCACCAAAGAAGACAGAAATTTCACAAAAATTTTAAGCCTTCGATATTTTTCTCGTGGTCAAAGGCTTTGCAAAAAGCAATTATAGTTGTATTTTGGTGCACTGTGAGGCGGATAGCTGCATCTTCAGTCCTCCCCCGGTTCAGTCTCAACCTACTAAGAATTGGATACTCATGTGATGGTGAAGTGTGGATGCTCGAGTGACTGAGAAGACAATACTTAAATAATGAAGACCATCGACCCACTTTAAGAAAATGAAAAAAGTGGTAACACTGAAGATATGTCTGAAACAAGACCAGGAGATTAAGGCCCAGAGAATCTTTTCGCTAAATCAATTTAGAAACCCACCAAAAGGTGAAACACTATATGTAGGTTCAACCAAACCATGCAAAGAGGACTTGGGAGATGCACTACACCCAAGAGAAGGGGTCGAATTTACTTGCAATTAATTTAGGAAATACACAAGAATTACATTTTCTTTCTTCATATTGCAAGAAGAAGAACATACCTTCATCAACTTCATTACCTCTGTGTAGAATGATGCTGGGCAGGGCAGCACATAAAAGATCCAAAATTATTTTCAATAACCAGAAGTCCTCTGATTAAAACATTTTGCTAGCATCCAATCCTCACACAAGCAGTGAAGAAAATTAGTTAGCAAAGGTATATAGATAATCATGATGTTACTGTTCCATAGCTGACTCTTATGGATCTGTATCAACAAAGCCAACAGATATAGGAGATTAGATCCTAAAATACCTAAATGTATCCAAAATTTGTATGAATATATATAAATCTGTCACCTATAACTACATACAACTGATGAAAGTCTTTAAGTATAGCTATATAAAAATGTTAAAACTACTAAAAGCCAAATTATACAAAATACTTATGTCAATGGCAGGGAAAGAGATAATCACTTAGTTTGTAAAACGATGTCAATTACAAGTTTACCTCAAAAGTCATGTCCAATACTTGTTTCAGTGAATTCTTTTTCGATTTTGGCGACAATAATCACCTCTGCTGTCTTCATCCAAGCCACCTGTCATCAAGCAGATCCTCACCAGTGCTTTTTCTAGATTTCCTAGGATGTCTAGATTCAAAGTCAGAATCTCTATCTCTCCGTTGCTTTCTCTTATCACCAAGCAAGCATGGTTTCAAACCAGAATCTCTAGTTTCTGTTTTATGAGAACTTCGAACATCAGATTCAACCCTCCACCTGACATCATCTCTATCAGATTGATGACGGTGATCATGGCTAGAGTCACTGTGAGACTGCCCCTTTCTCTCATGGTGCTTTCTTGAGCTCCCATGATGGTGTTTATACCTAACTTCACAATTCTTGTTAGCACTATTAGGCATACGTTGCATACCTGAATTTGCCCTCTCAGAGTAGGGCTTCTGATCTCTACCAGCCAGAGAGGCACGAGACCTTTTGTCAAGCCTTGCAGCAACAGAATAAGCATCAGAGTCAATATTTTTTCCATGCGGATGTTTATGTGACCTTCGTGCAAAGCTGTCCCCGGAATGGCTCGCACTTGCTTCTCTCTCTTTACGAATTTTGTGCTCCAGTAGTCTTTCTGGTTCCTGGTAGCGACGTTTCTCATCGGTGTCATCTTCATCATCACAATTTTGTCCTCTGTTTAAGGCATAATCAAGATCATTATTATTTCAGGAAAAGCATATAGAAAAGTAAAATGAAAGGGGGGGGGGGGGGGAGGGGGAAATGAAGAATGTGTGGCAAGTTCAAGTACATCAATCACCACAACTTATTACTTCCAGAACGCGTTAATGCAAAACAACAAATTAAGAGCAAAACTGGACAAGGCTATCCCAGGAGAAGCATTTTGCATTTAACTTTCTTATGCACTGGTGGACACAACAAAGGAAGAACATACGGTAATACACTTAAAATGCGCGCGCACACAAAGAGAGACGAGGTAGTCAAATGTGGATTCCTTGATGGTGATGTTTGGCTTGAAACAATCTGAGAAATGCAAGATGTAATGTTACCCTGTAAATTTGTTTACAGAAACATAGCAAGGGCACAGTCTCACCATAGGTTCAAACAAATACTAGCACCATCAGTTACACTGATAGGCATGTGTCATGCAGCAAATTGCAGTAAATAAGGAACTCAAGACAAAATGAAACTCCAATACGGAGCACATAGCAGTAGTTTCAGAAACTTGAGGAATTTAATATTGAACAGCAAGAATTGTCATAGACTTAAACCAAAAACCCTGAATCTAATCGAAGGAAAAGGGAGGTTGAGGAATAAGGGAGTGGGAGAGGGGAGGAGTTAGGTCAGTTTCCACCATTTCTTGTACAGCTAAAATTACCTGTGAAGGTTTTCTTTGGAAACATTCCTCGTCTTTTGACAATGCAGAGGCTCCAAATACTCAGGATGGCTAAGCAGACATTCAGCTCTATTTCCTATCGGAGGAGCCATAGTTCCCACTCTCATACTTCGTCTATAAAATTTTACTCATGATTCAGGAGATATCATAAATAAGAAAAAGGCGAAAAACTTCTTAACAGTTTCATGTAGAAGTCTACTCGTATACAAGGGAAGCAATATCTGACAAGTGCATTTGTATCTTACCCAGTCGGAGGTAAGGCACCATAGACTGAAGGAACATAGGGAGGAGCTCCATAACGCATCATAGGAACCGAAGAGGCATTGAAGGGCATCATTCCAGGATTTGTATATATGTTTGGAAAGGGCCTGGGAGGAGGGAACACAGCACCATTCCAGTAGGATGATCCATAGCCTGGAAATCCACCTTGAAGCATCCCGGGTCCTATTGCACAACATTCAACTTACAATTATTCTAGACGAGGAATTCTTAAGTAGAACAAGATAAATTAATACCTGTCTGGAGCATAGGGTGTGGACCAGAACCAACAGGGCAATCTCGGATGAGATGGTCTGGAGAACCACACATGTAGCAAGTACGGAGTACCTGAAACAAAACACTAAATGTCAAAACCTCTGTAATAGGAAAAGGAACAAAAAGCGAGAGATAAATGTAAGAGATCAAACTACATAAATAAGCAATCCAGTAAGAATCAAATCATTCACTTCCTTATTGAATATTTAAAGACATAAAATAACAGAGAAGTAAATCTTGTAACATCAATACTGGATGATACTCCATTATAAAAATGGCATCAATGCCGAAGAAGTAAGATAGTCCAGAAATTACCTTATTGGGCCTACCAGCAGCAACAAAATTTCTTTCTCCCCCTGATGAATAATTACCATTGTTACCATTATTAATCAGATACTAGATGTATTATTAATAGCACACCCTTAGAAGCTATTATATTTTTACCTTCAGTTTCGACCCAGAAATCCCTCTTTCTCTTACCAGTGGAGTAAGCTGCAGCAACGCAAATGGAAAAAGGATAAAGGTGAAACATATACAAAACAGTAACGAAGACAAAGATGAAACAGACAAATAAGGGCACATACTGTAACACTTCCTAATAAATTAGATAGCTTCCTAAAATAACAAAAGGATGTTTCCTGTAATAGCCAAGCAGGTGAACATAAAGCACCTTTAAAACTTGCTTGTTATACATTTCAACTGTTCTGCAGTTATTGATGCCAGTGGAAGTCACTATCACTGAGATTCAAAGGTCTTTAGGCCTTGGCAACAATACTGGCACAAAAGATAATTCTTCATAACAAGACATTTTCTGAGATAATCATGATGGTTGTGACTATTTGTTTATTCTAGGAAAATGATTCAATAAGCAAGAATTTATCTTCAAGTCCACGAAGATACATGGAAAAACAAGTACAATTGCTGTCCAAATGCAAAACATGTGGTAAACTACTCTACCAGTTGGTTGTTTCAAGTAAACTGAAGTTGCAATTTCAATTAGTTCCAATAGGACAGTTGAGACTATAACCATTTGCACTATCAAGACTGACTTTCCAAGGATCATTACTAAATACACTAATGTAGCCAAGCTTTGGAGCAGTACCTTCATCCTGCACATGAGTCTGAGGCAAATTAAGAGGTGCGTTCTCACCCTGACAATCAGCGGTAAGGTCTAAATCTTTAAGGCCATTTTGCCCAACAGCCTGATGGATATAGACACCTCTTTCTCCATGAATATCTTTTACCTTCTCTGTGGTAGGAGCAGATATTTCCCTACCAGCAGTTAAGTTATTCATCCTGTAATCTGAAATCCCAAATGATGCATTTCTCCTGATAACTGAACTGTAAAATGGTTCTGCCATGACTTGATTAGATCCTTTTCCAGTTGCAGATGGAGAATGTGGTAGTTCTGGCTCTCTCTGGAGAACAGTTACAGCACAAGAAACATCTTTACCTTGAATTCCAGATTCTCCATCTGCATTAACAGAAAGGCATAATTATGCACCAGCGGAGTATAGTTTTCCCTGTTCTTATTTTACCTCAAGGATTAAAAAAAGTAAAAAAAGTCACACCAGGTGCATATTTGCACAGATCATTTTCTGGACTATCTGATGGCATCTGAGATGTAAGAAGATGCTTTACTGCTTGCCTAAGAGATAGATTTGGCAGCAAATCCTCCACTYTGCATTTTTCAGATGAACATTTAGGACACCTAGCCTTCTCAACAAGCACTCGCCGAATGCCTGCAGCAATATCCGCAAACCAAAATCTTTTAGAATTTACGCCATTCTTCTAGGTAACAATATTTTGATGATATTTTAGAATACAGACTTAAGCATTTCTCAAAAATTGCAACCATATATTGTTCAGAGCAGCAAAAGAATAATATTCATTAAATTAATAATCTGGGCACATAGATAGTTCCCTGCAGCACAAATCACTCACATTTGTTACAGAAACTGTGCTGGCAGCATGGAATCATCACAGCTTCCTTGAAATATGTGTTACAGAGAGAGCATTTCAGTTCGGAGGACACAGCTACGATTTCYGTAGGTGCATAACCGGGAGAGGTAAACCTAGATTTTCACACAACAAGAAAAGGAGAAAAAGAAGATCAGGGAACCACAAGAGTAAATATCAAATGGAAGTATATAAACCAGGGAACCGGCCTGTACTTTTCTAATTTCATCTGCTCTTCAATCTTTTCCTTATCTCCACTGAAATTATAACCTGGAACTTGAGGTTCGTAATTTAGAATGAGCAAAAATGGACAAAAAAGAAAACAAAAGAGAAAAAAGAAAAAGAGAATGAAATATGCAAAACAAACCTCTCAGCACATCCTGATTAGCATAATTTGAACCAAGCTTTGGGTCTTGAAATCTGGATTACATAGAAAATCCAAATCAAAACCACGTAAGAAAACTAGCGGCCCATGCACTGAAATAACAATGCAACATCGATGACACAGCTTCACAAAGACAAACTAATATCCCATATAACAATTAATATCAGACGGGCACAACTAGAGCAAAATCAGGCAATATAGGATTAACAGCCAGATCTTAAAGCTGAAAATCTGTAACAGAAGAAAAAATATTTTCTTGTAGGTTCAACTTCCACTCGTGAATACGGGAAGAACAGTCCCTGTTTAACAAAGTCCATCTTTCAGCAGTGTGAATCATAAATTCTCTTTGTTTTGCCCATCTTAAGATAAACCAATTTATGTCGTAAAGATATTGATATTTCCTAATTTTCCAGCACATGGCCATTATTTCACTCACAAAAAGAATGTGGTGGAATAAACTGGAGGATGATTGGGTGATCTCATGGTCCACAATGAGCATCAGCCATTTCCCCTAACCATATGATATATTACAATTCATTTCCCAAATTGAATTCTTTTCACCTGTACGTGCCCAACTATCATTGGCCTGAGAACTTGTAATGGGTTCCTTCAGTTTGGAGACACTTAGGTTATCTATAAGACAAAAAAACCACCTTCCTTTTHCCCCCTTTTCTGGAGTTTGCAAAAACGCAGGGTAATCATGGGGCAACAGGAGTCAGATTAAAACCTATAATTGTTATCTTTYATTTAACAGAGAAAGGAGAAAAGTTGCTGGGCAATCACAACTCTATCAAATGATGGCATCTAACTTCAGCAATCATACTCTCCCTTTGAGAGTCATCTTATCTCCACCAAGCCCATAGAATAGGTCATATCAACACTATAAGTAGACGTGTATTCTTTATGATCAATTGTGACTTTTATAAGATCCATGTACTGTTTCAAAAGAAAATATTGTGACCTCATATGATCTAAGCCGAGAATAACAAGATCCTTTTCATATATGATAAGTTCAAATATAGACATATTACCCCTTGAACAATTGGAGTTATGACTCCAATATTTTTCTTTGATCCAAGGGATTCATCAGTTCAAGAATATATAGAGTATTTGCATGTCTTCTCATGCATCAAAATAGCAGAAGGGACTTCTCTGAACTCAGCTTCAATATTTTCTTCATTAAGCCACAACTTATCATGTATAGTCTAGTTTCTTTCATGTTTTGCTCATTCCACATCATCAACCGGATTTAATAATAAATAGCAGCAACCACAAGTAATAAACTATCCAGTTGACTGATGGAATATCTGTTTGTAGCACATGAACCAACTTTAAATGTTTTCATTAGAGTTGTTAGACTGCACAAATAAGAAACAAAGCAAACAATATGTACCAGTTTCCAACATTTGCTCTTCAAAGAGTTTCAACAATCCAATGGTATATAACCGGTGTCAAACCAAAAAACACCTTGTTTCATAGTAATTAGCAGATACAGTTCACCAACTATGTCCAATGTTCTATACTTTGAACATGTTAAAAAGATCAGATAGCTCAGTACCTTGGACTAGCAACATTTGCCTTTTCACTGCTCCTACATTTCTTCTTATCAAATTCTGGAGCAAAGTCAGGTAAGACGGCCTCAGGAACAAAAGAAAGATCAGCCGCCAAGTCCTCAACCATTTGGTCATCCTGAATAAATAGAGTGTGTCAGCCATGTTCATTGAAATCTCATTCCCCGACATACATTGATTATAGACAGTCAAAACTCAACATTATTTCATCAGTCAACAGCCCATAGCAGCAGAAATGAAAATGAAAGGTTGAGAATGTATGAAGCCTTGAACTTTGTATCAAAAGCTTTACGATCCAAACTCTTCTCTTTTTTCTTTTCTTTTCTTTTTTTTTTTTTTTTGGGGTGGGGTGGGGCTGCAGGGTTAAGTAGAATATCTTCAAATGGCACGCATAAGCATTTCTTAAAACCAACAAAAGCATTCCAATCCAAAGGGTAGCTCTTCCCCCAACAAAAAAGGGAAAAAAAAAAAAAAAAAAAGGAAGAAGAAGAAGGAAAAAGGAAATGTGAACTAACAACTCTTATCAAGTATAATCAAATATATTTTTACAGCCTTAAAAGCTCTTAATCCTCTCTGTATTCTCCAAAAGATTCATATAAGAACGCTAAACAATGTCGTGCTACTTTAACTCCCATTTCCTGTACAATCTCCAGTACCCAAAAGGGAGGCAGGCAGTAAGGCCTCCAGGCAGGGCAGGGGGTGCATGAAACATGCATAAAGAGGAAATTTGCATACTACGTAAGTGGCATGGGAAAGTTCTTTTACGTGGAATTCTGATCCTAAATTTCTATTTAATGAACTAAGAGCTTATCAGTTATCAAATAATGAAAAGGCAACCAAATTTGAAGAAAAGACAAAAGAAGAAACAGGATAAGGATGGAGGTACATAACACAGGCATACCATTGATTTGCAAGCATATAAATTTTTCACCCCAAGATTTCCAGCAACATCAATTGGCGGCCTGAAACAAGGAAAAAACACGTGTAAAACTAAAAAATAAATAATGACGAAAATTGTGGTTAAAACCATCCTCCAAATATCAATAACTAAGATATATGGATTATAGATGTTAAAAATACATACACTAAAACTTTAAGGTAATTGACAGAAGTAATATATCGATCCACCAGCATAAAGTCAAGCTTGTAACATACATTTTGTAATTTCAGGTAATCCCGGTAGAGCCAGAATGTCCAGGCAATATGATTGGGGGTGGGGGGGGATAGGGAGAATGGAACTCAGAACCCTTTCTGTGCTCTCGCACCCTACAAAATTATCATCTCGTCTAAAATCTTGAACTTTAAATAAGAAAATTATTCATGCACTTGAACAAAAATGCTAAAACACACTTAATAAGGTACTTTTATCAAGTATTATGTAATCCTGCAGAAGAAGTAATGTAAGATATGAATTAACATAATTAGCCTTAAATGGAAAAGGAAATAAAGGATTGATTTGCTAAAGAAACAAATTAAAACAAATAATTTGGACCTTGTGATCAAATTGAAGCAAGTAGGCTTGAAACCAGGTAGGAATGTCAGTAACCATCGGGGAACATCCCCAGAAAACTGATGAGATGCACGAGAGCAACAGGAATTCAGATGACTGAAGAAAAAAGGAAAAATCGTTCTGAGTCGGGACTCTAAAAAGGAAAGGTTGAAAACTATGTATTATTCCAATGGAAAAAATGAGAAAGAAGTTTGTATCAGAAGTTGAACAGAGAAAGTTGCAAGTTATATCCCTGGTTAGTTTTATTTGGCGTAACATTCTGACAGCACCAAAGCATTTCGCTTTCAATGCATGGTTTTTGCTTCATCTAGCAGAAGAGAAGAGCTCTTGTACCGGTAACCCTCCTTTCACTATAATGGTCTAATCAAAGAGCAAAGTAGTATTAATTCACATAGAGTTTTAGGCAAGTATTAGAAGTGGCTCAATTCTCATGATCACGTAGATGGATTGTTAGAGAATGATTACGCTCAAGGTATGTGCAGCATTATGTACTTGTTTCCAATCTGCAACAGGACTGGAAAGGACCAGCGACGAGTTCCATTTATTCAAGGCTATTAAAGGATAAGAACAAAGACTCGCAAAAGTTTTTGGACAGCTTTTAAAGCCTTTCTCTAAGTCATGAGCGATGCTATGCAATCTAACCCTGATGCCGAGTTTCTTCGTCTTTTCTTTTCTTCTTTCGACCATTYCATACAATTTGACGTAACAAAACATTATTATGATATAGTTTCTACTTTTCGAAAGACTATATTCCTCTAAATGAGCACTGCTCAGAGAACCCCAACAAACTCTTAACCTAGTTCTCTCTTGCCTTAAAARGAWTCCACACTAGCCCTATGTTATAAAACCTGAATTTTCCATCATATGKTCTTAGCTTGCCAAACAGATAAAGAAACCCAGCTTTGACACCCAAAAAAGAATTATATTCAGGGATCCCCCTTCTGTTGCAGGCATAACATACCCAATAAAAGCTCACAATCATTAATCCGACCTGCAGAACCACTTCTCGTACAAATGCAAGCAAATGTCATTTGCTGGGTATACTTTTGAGGAAAGCACATATAGTTCCAAGTGCACCAATCTTAAGTTATGGATGCTCTTAAACATATGCATGGACCACAAACAAATTGTAGTTATCTCCATAAATTTGAACTGTTAGCACAAATTTTTTTGTTGATCCAACTCAAAATACCATGCATCTAGCCCTACCATACCACAACGGAGAAACCCTAATCCCTCTTGATAACCTAACTACATATCAACTGTTTCCACAATCTGAAAACTCAGAAGGACAGCATATCATTCTCCAATTCCTCAATTAGGAAACAGTAGAGACAACCATGCACAAACCATCGACGAACCCCCTTCCATTCATCCCCCACTACCATCACCACCACAAAAGAGAAAAAGGAAAAATATCCCACCCAGCGAAAAGGGAAAAAATTGTCAGAAAATCTGCTAAAGCAAATACATAACGACGCTTCCGAAAGTAAGCATAACTTACGGAGCCAAAGGGGCCCTTGCTGCCGGAACCCTTTTGATGATAACGCTCGACCCGCTCGGAATTTGAGTGCTGTGGTCATCAAACTCTATCGAACAAAATCACACACAAGGAAAATCAGATTAAGTCTACTTCAAGCGGAATGCATTCAAACATAAAAAGAGAAGGGGGGCGGGAGGAAAGAGAAAGCAGGAAACAATTTCGTAGTTGAACAACACCAATTGAAGAATGACCAGAACTATGTACCCTTGCCAGAAGCAGCATCAGAGAACAACAAATCAAAATCCTGGCAAACATTGAGTTTCTTGTGGCGAATGATCTTCGCCCGAAGTTCTCCAACTGTAATTGACGGCCGGCCCTCGAGCTCGACCGAGTCAAAGTCTACAGAACTCCTGAATTTGAACCGAATTGACATGGTTCAATCAACTATCATAGACAACCGAAAACAACGAAAAGGAATCAAATTCGAAGCAGAGAAAGGTCGACTTAAGGGTTTAGGTTTTGAAGGACGGAAAAGAAAGGGATGCGAATGCTGTTCCAGGGGCTTATAGCTAAAGACCTGTGTCTCTGCGTGACGAGGGCGTAGAACAGAAGCGGTCTTTACAAGGGAGAAGAGGAGTCACTGTGACGTGAACGAGGCGTGAAACAGTGTAATCTAAACAAAAACGGTTTTCACGAGTTCTGCCAGTCCATGTGTAATCTTTCTTATTTTTCTTTTTACTTTTATATTAATTTAAATTCTACTATCTGTTTTTATTGAAACATAAATTAATTTATCATCTATTAAATATTTTTATTAAAAAAGTAAAAATCAAATTATTATTTATCGTAAAGGTACATAAATTAATAATCCTTATCAAATAATACTTTGATTCATATAACAAACCTTCTAAAGTATTAAAAAGTAAATAATAATTACTTTTTAACTAAATCTAATGAATTATTATTTATTTAAATTAATTGATATCGTGTTGATAATACTTTTATTTGAAAAATATAAACTAAAATATTTTGAAAAGGAAGTTATTATTCATATAATTATCATTAATTTGAATTTATATACTCTTTTTGTTTATAATACATATTCAATATCAAATTTAAAAAATTACTCCCAATCAAAATATATGTTCTTTTAGAAAATTAAATGAATTAATTATTTTTTATTTTATTTAATTATAAATTAAATTAATAAAAAATTAATTTGTAACTAATAAAGGCCCAACCATAATCATAAACTTTTCTCATGTTTTTTTAACTTTGACCTCCATCTTAAAACACAAAAAGTGCTCAGCCTTCAATTATAAAAAATTATAAATATTTACTCTCCCGTCAAGCTAACCACACATTTAGATTAGTAATATTTTTTCATATCAAATTCGTTTTATAAAATCAAAATTTTCACTTTTTTTTTTTTTCCTTCTCCATCCATCTTCCTCCCCCAACCTCAGCCACCCGTTTCCATCTCCGGCAACCTTAGCCGCCGCCCCTTGCCATCTCCATCCTCTGTCCTCCCTTTCCCTTCTTCCTCTTCTCCTCCTTCGTTCTGCTCTTGAACTTTTTGTTCTTGATGCCAAGTATTTCGACAATCTCTATGGTGATCAAGACAAGTGACTCTCTTTTGCTACTTTAACAAGTTAATCAGAGAGGTGGAATTTCGGGCGTGATGGAAAGAAAAAGGTGAGAATCGACGATCAAAGATGTTAAGCTTTGAGAGGGCACGCACCGTGGCTTTTGCTCCCCTGCTTCTTCGCCTTCCGGCAACCACTGGCTCCTTCTCAGAAATTCTTCGGAGTTCCGACGACATACATAATTTTCTTTGTTCCTTGCTCTATTTGTAGATTTCGAGTTGCAACTATGAGAGATGTCTATTAGTTGTATCGAAGAGGAAGAAAGGAAGGGACGGGAGGGGAGGGGATGGCGGCGATGGTCGGTGCTTCAAGAGAAAGAAGGGAGTAGACAGAGTGGTAGAGTTGGACGGACCGCAGCATCGGCGGGGAGGAGGAGGGAGGGAGAAGAAGAAGAAAATTAAAGAAAAAGAAAAAAATAAAAACAAGATGGATGGTTTTTTAATTATTTTATTTTTTTGGGGTAAAAAACGGAGTTGGAAGATGAAAGGAAACAAAGCAAAATTAAAAATAATGTGAAATTTGATATTAAAAAATTATTACTGTGAAAAATCTATAGATTATAATTACTAAAATGCCCTGAAAATGGGCCTCTCTTAGGGTTTAACAAAGTTTTTTGATAGAAGGACAAATATTTATAATTTTCTAAAATTGAAAGGTAAGCGCTTTACAACGCAAAAATAAAAAAATGAAGAAAGTTTAGGAGTATGAATCGTGCGTCTACCCATCAGATTATTTAGTGCATAGGAATCCTTAACAACGAAAAGAATAGAATCCTTATCCTCATTAATAAAAAATTAAATTTAATAAAATTTCTTCAGATAGAGACTAAAAGTTTTGGCTTAATACTCAGCAACCCTGTATGAATAAAAAGTCCTTGATGCCACAACTTGTTTTAAGCATCTCAATAATTAAAAGTAAATGTATAAATTTATTTCAAATCCATATATAATGAATGGATGTAATTATATAAATCATTTTGCATCTACATCAGATCATTCAACTCCACATTTAAACAAATTATTAATAATATTGTCATATTTAGTACAAATGTAATTACATGTCTAAGGAACCTACATGAGTTTTTTCTTCATTTTTTTTCCTATCACGATYCGTCCTTTCTTAGGTTTCACYGAGACTGTACGGACATCGCTTGTCTTTCGACAATCAACACAATTGAWWWTTCAAAGCATTTAAATCCATAATTACAATACGAACATTTTATTAATTACAACATCTTATAATGTACGTGATTCTAAATTTTTATCAAACTAAACATCACTGTACAGTATTCCAAAATATAAAAGAATCACCCTCAGTTGATAGTACATACATTCCAATCATTACAAATAATTAGAGCTCCCAGGATTTACAAAATTTTATGTACGACATGACTCTTCTAAAATTGAATTCGTCGGACTTCACTACACATCTGTACCTATCACTAAAACATATAAAGTGAAGTGAGTTAGGCCCAGTGTGTTCCATGAGTGTGTGATAGTGTACAATCTTGATAATAATATCTAGAAAACATGGTGATTCAGTTTAAATAAAAAGAGATCAAACTGTTATTGGAAAATCATTATCTATAAAAAAATAATTCGAAAAATTTAATTCTAGAACTAAAGAAACATACAACGAAAAACTTTTCATGCCAAGTAAGAGATTTACTCTACGGGATCAAGATATACTAGCCTTTTTGCTCCCAATACGCATACGATTTACAACTAAACCCCATGAATAATAATAAGTAAGTCGGCTAGCTATGGCTATAGGAATCGGTCGCCCTCGGATTAAACCTGCTAACTAAGGTACGAGTGTCCAATATATACTATGTGTACAATATGGTGCAACCGTCCCCAAAAACGGATCTGATCAACCATTTGGTCCACAAACTTGGCCATTTGATAACTCCCAAAGCAGTGTCGTCTAAGCGGCTTAAGAGGTACCCGCACTAGGGACCAACCAAGCGCAATACTTTGTCCACTATGCTAGTGCTTGAGTCACTGACTGACTACTCATTCATTACAATGTAACCAAATTTCAATAACAAGTTGGATGTACAAGTTATTCAATAGTATAATGAAATTCACGATTAACATCCATGTCAAATGTGAAAGCAATTATTTAAAATTTAAATTTGAATTTTCATGTCAATTGAGTAAATATGATGTATAATAAACCATAAATTTGATATATCATGCTAATATAAAATTTATAGTATGTGAAGACTTTTCTACTTGAAAATATTTCTCTAGAACACCAAAACCACTAATACTTGAAAGTTCGTAAAATAGATGAACTCACATGAGTATCCTTAATTTGTCCTTAAACTTTCAACGTCCTYAATTATCGGGTCCTTTAATCAGATTATAAAAGATGATTTCAATCTATGTCCTTACTTTGTAATATACTCTATATTGTTCTAGGTATATATGTATTAGTATGTTCATTATTTGATTCAAATAATAATGATTCACCCATTTTAGATATAATCTTTGCTCTAGGAGCCATTGTAYTCATTACTTTGTAACGTTCTCCATCACACTCTGCAACTGATGACTTTGATCCATATGGTGGCCCGCTTGAGCAGACACCACCATTTTAAAAGAAGACAGACAACTGCATGTGAAGAAAGTTGAAACAVATATATGAAGAAAAAAGTTAAAGCAATAAGACTGCATTATCAAAAGACGACAAATAGAAGGACAAGCACTATCTAAAGTAAATTCGATTTGATCCGATAGGAATCTTTACTTTTGCATTATTGTACTCAACTGAATTATTGCAGTCTGAACTTTTTATATATTTCACTTATAAATATGAATGAAATGAGAAGGTAGAGGCAGGACTTTCGTCTCTGACTCTTTGAACAAATCTCTCGTAAGACTCTTTCTCTATCATCTCTCTAGATATGTCTTATATTCTAAAAACACCTGCTATCTACAATAGTGTCTGTCTAGAAATCCCTGGAATTAATTATTATAAAATGAGTCTAAATGGAATTTAGAACAGATACAAGATATTAGTAATAGACCTGAAAATACAATAGAACCTGGAAGATTATCTATTGAATATAATAATGGATCTGTAGAATTAAACTTTACAAAGAAAAGATTCTCTAGCAGATTTGGTGAAACATCAACTATAAGAGAAGACCATAAGGCAATGGAATCAGCTCTCCCAAAAGCCAAGGCTGTTAGGAGACGGCACTTTACCGTTTATAAGCCTCAGGATCTCCCAGGTCCCACCACACTTACGCATGGCACCACTCGGACCTACTCCCCACACATGACGGGACCACGTCTTACTGCCGAGACCACCGTCACCTGGGGCTGACCAATGGACTCACTGCGCTGATCAACGCCAAAGGAGTTTTCCACTCGAATCTACTCCCCACACCTGACGGGACCACGTCTTACTGCTGAGACCACCCTCACCTGGGGTTGACCAATGGTCTCACTGCGCTGATCAACGCCAGAGGAGTTTCAACCTTTGTGAAAATCCCACCTTCGGCGGGACTCGAACCTGGGCTGGCTCTGATACCATAAGGCAATGGAACCAACTCTCCCAAAAGCTAAGACTGTTACTATTTATCCAGGTTGAGATGTACTTTCATGTGCATTTGTTATTACTTGTTTAGTAGCTCGTCTAATACTTGATCTTTCACTTTCAGTTAGAATATTCTCCCACCATCCTCTAAGTGTTCCTATAAATCCTGATATAATCATTTCAACTGCTTCTATATCTGATTTTCCTGCTGACTTACATGTAGATATAGCTATTCCCATTTCATTTAATAATATATAGATCTGATGTTCAGTTAATCAATCTAAATTTCAATCATATAATGTATCTGGATTATAATTAAATTGTCCTCTTACTTCTTCAAATTGTGTATCAAGAAAAGATGGTCTAGGATAATAATTTCTTGTTTTACTATATGTTCTACCCATAGTATATTTTTTATTATTAGTTTTTAATTTATTAATACTTAATTCATTTATTTCATCTTCTGATTGTTCATCATTTTTAGTTATCACATTATTAATATTTATTCCCTTGTATCTAAATTAAAGATTCTTAGATTTTTTAGTTATTCTTGTTAATAAAGCATTTTCACTTTGCAACTTAAAATTCTGAGAATTTGCTATTTTAAACAAAGCGCGTGCTTCTTAAATGTCATGTGGCCGGATTTAGCTTGATAGAAGGACTTGTCTAATTTAGTTATCTGTTCAGACAAACTATGTAATTTCTGATTAGTATAATTATTATGTTGATATATTTTATCTATATCTTTTAATGTTGGTTGATAATCTTCTTTTCTAGTTTTAGATATAGTCTTAAATGGACTCGCTATGATAGTATTGCCATCGATATTCAATTTAATTTCTTCTAAGGAAGGATCAGATGAATTAATAGTTTTTTCTGAAGTAGTATTCCAGTTTTGCAACATATTAACTTTATTATTATATTTTTTCCACTGTTCTTGATTTTTCAAATATCTATCTAGCCAACTAAAAAATTCTAAATGTACATGTATTATGTTCATTTCATTGTACCAAGCAGCTAATAATAGAACACCATGATATAGATGATGATATAAYAAGTTCTGAAGAATTGGAAGATGATGATCAGATAAATGAAATATTATATACATCAATAGATAGTGAATCTAGTGATGATTGCATAAATAATATAGGAATATGTTATCCAAGTATTAATGTTATTTCTTCATCAGATAAAAAATTCTTTTTAAAATTAATAGATAAAATGAAGATAGAGATATTAAAACTGAATATTTGTTAAAATTAAAAGATTTAATTATAACTGATGTGCATAAACAGGAAGTTAAGCCATTTAATTTTAGTGAAATCACTTCTAGATTTAAAACAAAAAGTAAAATTACTGTATCTGATTTACAACATGAGATAAATATGTTAAAAGGACAATTAARAGAATTACAATTTCAAGTAGGAATATTAACTAATATAGCTAAAGAAGATAAAGGAAAACAGAAAGTTATTGAAGAACCTTTAGCGGAAAACTCTATAGAAGAATCTACCAAAACAACAAAAATATTTAATACAGATTATATTTCTTTAATATCTGAAGTAAATTATCAGAAATGGTATATACATATTTATATAAGAATTAAAAACGAATTTATTTTGAATACAATAGCTTTATCAGATAGCGGTGCAGATCAAAACTGTATACAATAAGGTTTAATTCCTATAAAGTATTTTGAAAAGACTAAAGAAGGTTTAAATTCAGTAAGTGGTTCTAAATTGATAGTTAATTATAAATTATCTAATGCTATGATATGTAATAATCAGATATGCTTTAGAAATACGTTTATTTTAGTTAAAAATCTTACATAGAATATTATTTTAAGTACACATTTTCTTACTCAGATTTATCCTTTTACAGTAGATAAAGAAGGAGTTCATATTAAAATATTAGATGAAGACATTACTTTTAAATTTATAACATCACCTACAACTAGAGAAATAAATAATTTAAAGGAATCCACTATAAGTAAACGAATTAATTCTATAACTAGACAGATAAATTATCTTCAAGAAGAAGTTAAAATAGAAAAAATAAAATAATTAATAGATAGTGAAGAGATTTAATAAAAGATTTTGAAGACTTGTTGCATAAAGAAGTTTGCTCAGATTTACCTAATGTATTTTGGGATAGGAAAAAACATATAGTTAAGTTACCTTATGAAAAAGGATTTACTCATCAAAACGTACTTACAAAAGCTAGACATATACAAATGAATGCTGTACTATTAGAATATTGTAAAAAAGAGATAAAAACTTTGTTAGAAAAGAAATTAATTAGATTATCTAAATCTCATTGGAGTTGTGCGACATTTTATGTGAATAATGTAGCAAAAAAAGAAAGAGGTGCTCCTAGATTAATAATTAATTATAAACCTCTTAATAGAGYATTACAATGCATTAGGTACCCCATACCTAATAAAAGAGATTTATTAAAAAGAACATTTGGTGCAAATTTATATTCTAAATTTGATTTGAAATTTGGATTTTGACAAATTCAGATTGCAGAAGAAGATAGATATAAAACAGCATTTACAATACCTTTTGGTCATTATGAATGAAATGTTATGCCTTTTAGTTTAAAAAACGCTCCATCTGAATTTCAAAACATGATGAATAAAATATTTAATGATTATATTGATTTTTGTATTGTTTATATTGATGATGTGTTAATATTTTCTAAGTCTATTGAACAACATTTTACACATTTATATATATTCTATAAAGTGATAAAACGAAATGGATTAGTTTTATCTGCTACTAAGATGAAATTATTTCAGACTACTTGTTGATTTTTAGGTCATGAACTGAATCAAGAAACATATAAACCAATATGTAGAGCAATAGAATTTGGTGAGAAATTTTCTGATGAAATTAAAGATAAACAACAATTACAGAGATTTTTAGGTTGTTTAAACTATGTGTCTGATTTTATAAAGAATTTAAGAATTATTGTAGAACCTTTGTATGGAAGACTTAGAAAGAATGCTTCTCCTTGGACTGAAGAACATACGAATATAGTAAAAAGGATTAAACAGATAATTAAGTCATTGCCTTGTTTGGGTATCCCGCATCCGGACGCTCTAATAGTTGTTGAGACTGACGCATCAGAGCTTGGCTACGGTAGTATCCTCAAACAGAGATTATCAGATTCTACTACTGAACAGTTGGTAAGATATTATTCTAGTATATGGATTTCTTCTCAAAAGAATTATTCTACTATTAAGAAAGAAATTTTATTTATTGTTTTGTGTATAACTAAGTTTCAAGATGATTTAATAAATAAGAAGTTTTTACTTAGAATTGATTGCAAAGCTGCAAAAGATGTTTTAGAAAAATATATTAAAAATCTTGTTTCTAAACAGATCATTGCAAGATGGCAGGCAATTTTTTCTTCATTTGATTTTGATATGGAATTTATTAAAGGATCAAATAACTCTTTACCTGATTATCTAACTAGAAAGTTTTTACAGGATAAGCATGAGCCAGCCTAGATCTCGAGCCCGAGCTCCTGCTCCTTGATTACAAAATAGATATTTATCTTTAACCAATTTACCTTCTACACAGACTCCTCCTACACAAACACGTTGTGTTAACAGAACACTATCTGCCAACAGACTCCTCCMTCAACATATAAAGAAGCCATTCACAGTCACTTAGCAGATTTTCCAGCATTACCCTCATCATGAACCTCAACAGATTATATTAAACCCGRAGAATGGAAAGAAAAACACCCTGTTCATATAATTACATTAAAAGAAAATCATGAAGATTCAAGTTTTAAAGATATATTGCAAATATATTTTTATCCTGAGTTTTATTATAATTCAACTAGTCTGATAAAGACAAGAGATTGGTATGAAGCAGTGTTACTACAAATGAAGTCAATAGAAGTTTAACATGCCATGCAGCTAGATCGAGATAAGCCTGGTTGTGAGAGGCTTACTTATTTAAAAGGCCGTATACTTCAAATTTTATCAACAAAGACATAGAAGACTACTCAACTAACTACCCCAATTGCTTTTCCAGCAAATTTGAACATGATACCTTCAACATTTACCTATTTTGATTATATACAGGCTTGGTCAAATTTCTTATTAGTCAGACTATATACTCATTCATGGTTTATACAAACAAAGACATATTTGCCAGATCCTTTACCCAGATGGTTTGCATCCTGGTGGGAATGTTTGGAATAGACCCTGTGATTTTGCCCAAAGATATTTACAATAGATACGCATCTTTCATGAATACTCCTTCAAAATTTAGTTCTACTATAGAGAAACAGATCACCTTTTTCTTCATGACTAAGTTTCCCGTGGATATTAATGTGGCAATATTCCAAGGGAGCAGATAGCTATGGACAAATGGCCCTAGTCAGAGTCGTGAAAACAAAATGGTAGATCCAATTTGATGAACAGAATAGAAATGCACAGAGTTCAACAAAGTCTACATGCAGTCATAAAAGCCGAGAAGATAAGAAGGAAGAGATTGAAGAGATGAAGCGGAATCTTGAAAAGATGTATTCAGATTTAATTAAAGATGAAGAGCATTCTCCATCACACTCTGTAGCTGATGACTTTGATCCATATGATGGCCCGCTTGAGCAGACACCACCATTTTAAAAGAAGACAGACAACTGCATGTGAAGAAAGTTGAAACACATATATGAAGAAAAAAGTTGAAGCAATAAGACTGCATTATCAAAAGACGACAAATAGAAGGACAAGCACTATCTAAAATAGATTCAATTTGATCAGATAGGAATATTTACTTTTGCATTATTGTACTCAACTGAATTATTGCAGTCTGAACTCTTTATATATTTCACTTATAAATAWGAATGAAATGAGAAGGGTAGAGGCAGGACTTTCATCTCTGACTCTTTTGAACAAATCTCTCGTAAGATTCTTTCTCTATCATCTCTCTAGATATGTCTTATATTCTAAAAACACCTGCTATCTACAAGAGTGTTTGTTTAGAAATAGTTCCTGGTTTCGTAAATGGTATCAGAGCCAAGTTTCTAAACAGATTTTAAACAGTTTCAGATTTTAGCAGTATATTAGCCTCAAGGCTGCTGTAGTTATTACTSTTGATCAGCCCTYTGTTGCTGGTATTAGCAGTTGTCCTTTTGGTCGGAATTTTTCCTTCCATTGTATAGGACGTAATCCAGACGTACTTGCTAGAATTCTGAACTGTTTTAGAAAAGTTTACTATTTTCTGTAAACATTTCTTCATTTCTAAACAATATTTTATACTCTAATGAGTTGCTGGAGTCGATGGAGTCTCTCAAGATGATGGACTTGGGGGATCCTGAGACATAAGTATAATGGAGTGCCGTCTCCTAATAGCCTTGGCTTTTGGGAAAGCTGATTTCATTGTCATTTGGTATCAGAGCCAACCTAGGTTCGAATCCTGCTGGTTCGAAACTCTGCTAGCATTAGTCAGCCCAAAAGAAGAGTGGTCCCGGTGGGTGGTCCTGTCAAGTAAGAGGGGAGTAGGTAATCCCAACGTACTGGGTCCAGGGCAGCCTCGTGAAAGCATGGTGGGACTTGGGAGATCTTGAGACATAAGTGTGATGGAGTACCGTCTCCTAACAGCCTTAGTTTTTGGTAGAGCTGATTCCATTGTCATTTGATATTTAGAAGATTTTTTAGTTATCGTACTTTTAGGTTTAGAATAAGTCTTTTCAGAAGATAAACTATATTTACGTTTTTTATATTCCTTTTCTATTTTAGGTTTCTTTTTAATTTTCTTTTTAACCTTATTTGATGGAGCACTAATCTTTTCAGTTGATATAGCAAATTGGTCACAAAATCTACCTAGTTCTTTAGATAATAGACTATTTTCCTGTTGTACTCTATTAGCCAATTTTATATCATTACATAAACTCAATCCTGTATTGTTTACAGAATTAATTATATCTCCATATGTTAGATTAGCATACGGTATATCTCCATTATTAGCTTCTCTTATCTTAGTTCTAATATTTTCTGCAAATAATTTTGATAAACCTGTTAAGAATCTCTCTTTCCAAAATATCGGTTTAGGATAATAATTTCTTGTTTTACTATATGTTCTATCCATAGTATATTTTTTATTATTAGTTTTTAATTTATTAATACTTAATTCATTTATTTCATCTTCTGATTGTTCATCATTTTTAGTTATCACATTANCCATAGTATATTTTTTATTATTAGTTTTTAATTTATTAATACTTAATTCATTTATTTCATCTTCTGATTGTTCATCATTTTTAGTTATCACATTATTAATATTTTTYCCTTTATCTAAATTTAAAGATTCTAATTTTTTAGTTATTTCTTTTAATAAAGCATTTTCACTTTGCAWCTTAAAATTCTGAGAATTTTCTAATTTAAACAAAGGCTGTTCGGGGTTAATATTCTGTGGCAATTTACTTATAGAAGGACTTTCTAATTTARTTATCTGTTCAGACAAACTATGTAATTTCTGATTAGTATAATTATTATGTTGATATATTTTATCTATATCTTTTAATGTTGGTTGATAATCTTCTTTTCTAGTTTTAGATATAGTCTTAAATGGACTCGCTATGATAGTATTGCCATCGATATTCAATTTAATTTCTTCTAAGGAAGGATCAGATGAATTAATAGTTTTTTCTGAAGTAGTATTCCAGTTTTGCAACATATTAACTTTATTATTATATTTTTTCCACTGTTCTTGATTTTTCAAATATCTATCTAGCCAACTAAAAAATTCTAAATGTACATGTATTATGTTCATTTCATTGTACCAAGCAGCTAATAATAGAACACCATGATATAGATGATGATATAAYAAGTTCTGAAGAATTGGAAGATGATGATCAGATAAATGAAATATTATATACATCAATAGATAGTGAATCTAGTGATGATTGCATAAATAATATAGGAATATGTTATCCAAGTATTAATGTTATTTCTTCATCAGATAAAAAATTCTTTTTAAAATTAATAGATAAAATGAAGATAGAGATATTAAAACTGAATATTTGTTAAAATTAAAAGATTTAATTATAACTGATGTGCATAAACAGGAAGTTAAGCCATTTAATTTTAGTGAAATCACTTCTAGATTTAAAACAAAAAGTAAAATTACTGTATCTGATTTACAACATGAGATAAATATGTTAAAAGGACAATTAARAGAATTACAATTTCAAGTAGGAATATTAACTAATATAGCTAAAGAAGATAAAGGAAAACAGAAAGTTATTGAAGAACCTTTAGCGGAAAACTCTATAGAAGAATCTACCAAAACAACAAAAATATTTAATACAGATTATATTTCTTTAATATCTGAAGTAAATTATCAGAAATGGTATATACATATTTATATAAGAATTAAAAACGAATTTATTTTGGATACAATAGCTTTATCAGATAGCGGTGCAGATCAAAACTGTATACAATAAGGTTTAATTCCTATAAAGTATTTTGAAAAGACTAAAGAAGGTTTAAATTCAGTAAGTGGTTCTAAATTGATAGTTAATTATAAATTATCTAATGCTATGATATGTAATAATCAGATATGCTTTAGAAATACGTTTATTTTAGTTAAAAATCTTACATAGAATATTATTTTAAGTACACATTTTCTTACTCAGATTTATCCTTTTACAGTAGATAAAGAAGGAGTTCATATTAAAATATTAGATGAAGACATTACTTTTAAATTTATAACATCACCTACAACTAGAGAAATAAATAATTTAAAGGAATCCACTATAAGTAAACGAATTAATTCTATAACTAGACAGATAAATTATCTTCAAGAAGAAGTTAAAATAGAAAAAATAAAATAATTAATAGATAGTGAAGAGATTTAATAAAAGATTTTGAAGACTTGTTGCATAAAGAAGTTTGCTCAGATTTACCTAATGTATTTTGGGATAGGAAAAAACATATAGTTAAGTTACCTTATGAAAAAGGATTTACTCATCAAAACGTACTTACAAAAGCTAGACATATACAAATGAATGCTGTACTATTAGAATATTGTAAAAAAGAGATAAAAACTTTGTTAGAAAAGAAATTAATTAGATTATCTAAATCTCATTGGAGTTGTGCGACATTTTATGTGAATAATGTAGCAAAAAAAGAAAGAGGTGCTCCTAGATTAATAATTAATTATAAACCTCTTAATAGAGTATTACAATGCATTAGGTACCCCATACCTAATAAAAGAGATTTATTAAAAAGAACATTTGGTGCAAATTTATATTCTAAATTTGATTTGAAATTTGAATTTTGACAAATTCAGATTGCAGAAGAAGATAGATATAAAACAGCATTTACAATACCTTTTGGTCATTATGAATGAAATGTTATGCCTTTTAGTTTAAAAAACGCTCCATCTGAATTTCAAAACATGATGAATAAAATATTTAATGATTATATTGATTTTTGTATTGTTTATATTGATGATGTGTTAATATTTTCTAAGTCTATTGAACAACATTTTACACATTTATATATATTCTATAAAGTGATAAAACGAAATGGATTAGTTTTATCTGCTACTAAGATGAAATTATTTCAGACTACTTGTTGATTTTTAGGTCATGAACTGAATCAAGAAACATATAAACCAATATGTAGAGCAATAGAATTTGGTGAGAAATTTTCTGATGAAATTAAAGATAAACAACAATTACAGAGATTTTTAGGTTGTTTAAACTATGTGTCTGATTTTATAAAGAATTTAAGAATTATTGTAGAACCTTTGTATGGAAGACTTAGAAAGAATGCTTCTCCTTGGACTGAAGAACATACGAATATAGTAAAAAGGATTAAACAGATAATTAAGTCATTGCCTTGTTTGGGTATCCCGCATCCGGACGCTCTAATAGTTGTTGAGACTGACGCATCAGAGCTTGGCTACGGTAGTATCCTCAAACAGAGATTATCAGATTCTACTACTGAACAGTTGGTAAGATATTATTCTAGTATATGGATTTCTTCTCAAAAGAATTATTCTACTATTAAGAAAGAAATTTTATTTATTGTTTTGTGTATAACTAAGTTTCAAGATGATTTAATAAATAAGAAGTTTTTACTTAGAATTGATTGCAAAGCTGCAAAAGATGTTTTAGAAAAATATATTAAAAATCTTGTTTCTAAACAGATCATTGCAAGATGGCAGGCAATTTTTTCTTCATTTGATTTTGATATGGAATTTATTAAAGGATCAAATAACTCTTTACCTGATTATCTAACTAGAAAGTTTTTACAGGATAAGCATGAGCCAGCCTAGATCTCGAGCCCGAGCTCCTGCTCCTTGATTACAAAATAGATATTTATCTTTAACCAATTTACCTTCTACACAGACTCCTCCTACACAAACACGTTGTGTTAACAGAACACTATCTGCCAACAGACTCCTCCMTCAACATATAAAGAAGCCATTCACAGTCACTTAGCAGATTTTCCAGCATTACCCTCATCATGAACCTCAACAGATTATATTAAACCCGRAGAATGGAAAGAAAAACACCCTGTTCATATAATTACATTAAAAGAAAATCATGAAGATTCAAGTTTTAAAGATATATTGCAAATATATTTTTATCCTGAGTTTTATTATAATTCAACTAGTCTGATAAAGACAAGAGATTGGTATGAAGCAGTGTTACTACAAATGAAGTCAATAGAAGTTTAACATGCCATGCAGCTAGATCGAGATAAGCCTGGTTGTGAGAGGCTTACTTATTTAAAAGGCCGTATACTTCAAATTTTATCAACAAAGACATAGAAGACTACTCAACTAACTACCCCAATTGCTTTTCCAGCAAATTTGAACATGATACCTTCAACATTTACCTATTTTGATTATATACAGGCTTGGTCAAATTTCTTATTAGTCAGACTATATACTCATTCATGGTTTATACAAACAAAGACATATTTGCCAGATCCTTTACCCAGATGGTTTGCATCCTGGTGGGAATGTTTGGAATAGACCCTGTGATTTTGCCCAAAGATATTTACAATAGATACGCATCTTTCATGAATACTCCTTCAAAATTTAGTTCTACTATAGAGAAACAGATCACCTTTTTCTTCATGACTAAGTTTCCCGTGGATATTAATGTGGCAATATTCCAAGGGAGCAGATAGCTATGGACAAATGGCCCTAGTCAGAGTCGTGAAAACAAAATGGTAGATCCAATTTGATGAACAGAATAGAAATGCACAGAGTTCAACAAAGTCTACATGCAGTCATAAAAGCCGAGAAGATAAGAAGGAAGAGATTGAAGAGATGAAGCGGAATCTTGAAAAGATGTATTCAGATTTAATTAAAGATGAAGAGCATTCTCCATCACACTCTGTAGCTGATGACTTTGATCCATATGATGGCCCGCTTGAGCAGACACCACCATTTTAAAAGAAGACAGACAACTGCATGTGAAGAAAGTTGAAACACATATATGAAGAAAAAAGTTGAAGCAATAAGACTGCATTATCAAAAGACGACAAATAGAAGGACAAGCACTATCTAAAATAGATTCAATTTGATCAGATAGGAATATTTACTTTTGCATTATTGTACTCAACTGAATTATTGCAGTCTGAACTCTTTATATATTTCACTTATAAATAWGAATGAAATGAGAAGGGTAGAGGCAGGACTTTCATCTCTGACTCTTTTGAACAAATCTCTCGTAAGATTCTTTCTCTATCATCTCTCTAGATATGTCTTATATTCTAAAAACACCTGCTATCTACAAGAGTGTTTGTTTAGAAATAGTTCCTGGTTTCGTAAATGGTATCAGAGCCAAGTTTCTAAACAGATTTTAAACAGTTTCAGATTTTAGCAGTATATTAGCCTCAAGGCTGCTGTAGTTATTACTSTTGATCAGCCCTYTGTTGCTGGTATTAGCAGTTGTCCTTTTGGTCGGAATTTTTCCTTCCATTGTATAGGACGTAATCCAGACGTACTTGCTAGAATTCTGAACTGTTTTAGAAAAGTTTACTATTTTCTGTAAACATTTCTTCATTTCTAAACAATATTTTATACTCTAATGAGTTGCTGGAGTCGATGGAGTCTCTCAAGATGATGGACTTGGGGGATCCTGAGACATAAGTATAATGGAGTGCCGTCTCCTAATAGCCTTGGCTTTTGGGAAAGCTGATTTCATTGTCATTTGGTATCAGAGCCAACCTAGGTTCGAATCCTGCTGGTTCGAAACTCTGCTAGCATTAGTCAGCCCAAAAGAAGAGTGGTCCCGGTGGGTGGTCCTGTCAAGTAAGAGGGGAGTAGGTAATCCCAACGTACTGGGTCCAGGGCAGCCTCGTGAAAGCATGGTGGGACTTGGGAGATCTTGAGACATAAGTGTGATGGAGTACCGTCTCCTAACAGCCTTAGTTTTTGGTAGAGCTGATTCCATTGTCATTTGATATTTAGAAGATTTTTTAGTTATCGTACTTTTAGGTTTAGAATAAGTCTTTTCAGAAGATAAACTATATTTACGTTTTTTATATTCCTTTTCTATTTTAGGTTTCTTTTTAATTTTCTTTTTAACCTTATTTGATGGAGCACTAATCTTTTCAGTTGATATAGCAAATTGGTCACAAAATCTACCTAGTTCTTTAGATAATAGACTATTTTCCTGTTGTACTCTATTAGCCAATTTTATATCATTACATAAACTCAATCCTGTATTGTTTACAGAATTAATTATATCTCCATATGTTAGATTAGCATACGGTATATCTCCATTATTAGCTTCTCTTATCTTAGTTCTAATATTTTCTGCAAATAATTTTGATAAACCTGTTAAGAATCTCTCTTTCCAAAATATCGGTTTAGGATAATAATTTCTTGTTTTACTATATGTTCTATCCATAGTATATTTTTTATTATTAGTTTTTAATTTATTAATACTTAATTCATTTATTTCATCTTCTGATTGTTCATCATTTTTAGTTATCACATTATTAATATTTTTYCCTTTATCTAAATTTAAAGATTCTAATTTTTTAGTTATTTCTTTTAATAAAGCATTTTCACTTTGCATCTTAAAATTCTGAGAATTTTCTAATTTAAACAAAGGCTGTTCGGGGTTAATAGTCTGTGGTAATTTACTTATAGAAGGACTTTCTAATTTAGTTACCTGTTCAGACAAACTATGTAATTTTTGATTAGTATAATTATTATGTTGATATATTTTATCTATATCTTTTAATGTTGGTTGAGAATCTTCTTTTCTAGTTTTAGATATAGTCTTAAATGGACTCGCTATGATAGTATTGCCATTGATATTCAATTTAATTTCTTCTAAGRGAGGATCAGATGAACTAATAGTTTTTTYTGAAGTAGTATTCCAGTTTTGCAACATATTAACTTCATTATTATATTTTTTTCCACTGTTCTTAATTTTTCAAATATCTATCTAGCCAACTAAAAAATTCTAAATGTATATGTATTTTGTTTATTTTATTGTACCAAGCAGTTCATATATCCTCTCTCTCCCGGGGGAAAAAGAGTTGAAAAACCAATCTCTTTTAGCTGTTTTATCTTCAGAATAAAACCATTTTCTTAATAAATCTTTATTAATTTCTCAATTAGTATCAATTATCATATTCAGTGAAGGGGGTAAGTCAGGTGCCATCTGACTTGCAGTCGGACTATAGTCTGATATAGACTCTCTCATGCTATGTGATCTATAGGAATATATCAGTTGAGGTATATTTCTATCAAAATCTACACTATGTAATTTTGTTTTATCTTCTCTTACAGTTGATGTTTCACCAACTTCAAATCTGCTAGGGAATCTTTTCTTTGTAAAGTTTAATTCTACAAATTCATTATTATATTCAATAATATTGGATAATCTTTCAAGTTCTATTTTGTTTTCAGGTCTATTACTAATATCTTGTATCTGTTSTAAACATTTAGACTCATTCTGTAATAATTCATTCCAGGGAATTGTTCTAGGCATATATGTATTAGTATGTTCATTATTTGATTCAAATAATAATGATTCACCCATTCTAGATATAATCTTTGCTCTAGGAGCCATTGTATTCATTACTTTGTAATATACTCTATACACTAATCCTATCGACTTAGATTTATCTAAAGATAAAGTTTTAGTCTGTATATTAACTGTTAAAGTTTTTAGTATATTTTCATCTGATAAGTCTACAGTAAAGTTTGGATAACAATTACTATAAATAGGGCCATTAGCTATATTATATTCTAATACAGCTAACAAAGAATATTCAAATTTCGTATGTCTAGCATCACGTAACATAATCAGTATAGGTATATCTAATCCCAATCTAAACATAGGCTTTATAGCTATCTGTACAAGTCCTATATGTAGAAATCTATATTTCTTTTTATAATGCACTATACTTTGTCTGTTTAACAAATACAAAGTTTCACATTCATTCTTAATARAGAATGTATGTTCACAAGTCTTTATAACATAATCAGCAAACATATCAAAAGATCCTTTCTGATAAAACGTAGATACATTAATTCTAGGAATACTCCAATTATGCAAATTWTATTCAATCTTAGYAACATTTAATTCTACTGTRTTTATTTCAGTTAAATCCTCTACTCGCTCAGATTCTGAAATCATCTTAGAATTATCTACTGATTTTTCTTTAAACAATTCTAAAGCTCTAGACAACATCTTAATCTGTAATAGCTTACTGATAATCTTAGAGTTCTTAGATGCCTTGCCGGGACCACCTCCTCTGGGCTGACCAATGATCTCACAGCACTGACCAACGGAAGTTATCATCTTCAAAGACTCCATCGACTCCAGCAACTCATTATAGTATAAAATATTATTTAGAAATGAAGAAGTGTTTATAGAAAATAGTAAACTTTTCTAAAACAGTTCAGAATTCTAGCAAGTACGTCTAAATTACGTCCTATACAGTAGAAGGAAAAATTCCGACCAAAGAGACAACTGTTAATACCAGCAACAGAGGGCTCATCAATAGTAATAACTGGAACAGCCTTGAGGCCAATATATTGCTAAAATCTGAAACCATTTAAAATCTATTTAGAAACTTGGCTCCGATACCATTTACGAAACCAAGAACTATTTCTAAACAGATACTGTTGTAGATAGCTGGTGTTTTTAGAATATAAAACATATCTAAAGAGATGATAGAGAAAGAGTCTTACGAGAGATTTGTTCAAAAGAGTCAGAGACGAAAGTCATGCCTCTACCTTCTCATTTCATTCATATTTATAAGTGAAATATACAAAGAGTTYAGACTGCAATAATTCAGTTGAATACAATAATGCAAAAGTAAAGATTCCTATCTGATCAAATTGAATCTACTTTAGATAGTGCTTGTCCTTCTATTTGTCGTCTTTTGATAATGCAATCTTATTGCTTCAACTTTTTTCTTCATATGTCTGTTTCAATTTTCTTCACATGCAGTTGACTGTCTTCGTTTAAAATGGTGGTGTTTGCTCAAGCGGGCCATCATATGAATCAAAGTCATCAGCTGCAGAGTGTGATGGAGAATGCTCTTCATCTTTAATTAAATCTGAATACATCTTTTCAAGATTCCGCTTTATCTCTTCAATCTATATCTTCTTATCTTCTYGACTTTTATGACTGAATGTAGACTTACCATCTTGGTAATGAAGAAGAAGGTGATCTGTTTCTCTATAATAGAACTAAATCTCGAAGGAGTGTTCATGAAAGATGCGTATCTGTTGCAAATATCTTTGAGCAAAATCATGGAGTCTATTCCAAATCGTTTCCACCAGGATGCAAACCATCTTGGTAAAGAATCTGGCAAATCTATCTTTATCTGTATAAATCATGAATGAGTATATAATCTGACTAATAAGAAATTTGACCAAGTTTGTAWATAATCAAAATAGGTAAATGTTGAGGTCTCATGTTTAAATTTGCTGAAAAAGCAATTGGGGTAATCAGTTGAGTAGTCTTCCATGTCTTTGCTGATAAAATCTGAAGTATATGGACTTTTAAATAAGCAAGCCTCTCACAACCAGACTTATCTCGGTCTGGTTGCATGGCATGTTGAATTTCTATTAACTTYATCTGTAGTAACACTGCTTCATACCAATCTCTTGTTTTTATCGGATTAGTTGAAATATAATGAAACTCAGGATAAAAATATATTTGCAATATATCTTTAAAACTTGAATCTTCATAATTTTCTTCTAATGTAATTATATGAACAGGGTGTTTTTCTTTCCATTCTCCGGATTTAACATAATCTGTTGAGGTTGATGATGAGGGTAATGCTGAAAAATCTGCTAAGTGACTATGAATGGCTTCTTTATATGTTGAGGAATGAGTCTGTTCAGCAGATATTGTTCTGTTAACAAAAYGTGTTCGTGTAGGAGGAGTCTGTGAAGAAGGTGAGTTGATTAAAGATAAATATCTGTTTTGTAATGGAGGAGCAGGAGCTCGGGCTCGAAGTCTAGGCTGGCTCATGCTTATCCTGTAAATACTCTCTAGTTAGATAATTAGGTAAAGAGTTATTTGATCATTTAATAAATTCTATATCAAAATCAAATGAAGAAAGAATTGCCTGTCATCTTGCAAAGATCTGTTTAGAAACAAAATTTTTAATATCTTTTTCTAAAACACCTTTTGCAGCTTTGTAATCAATTCTAAGTAAAAACTTCTTATTTATTAAATCATCTTGAAACTTGGTTATACACAAAACAATAGATAAAATTTCTTTCTTAATAGTAGAATAATTCTTTTAAGAAGAAATTCATATACCAAAATAATATCTTACCAACTGTTCACTAGTAGAGTCTAATAATCTCTGTTTGAGGACACCGCCGTAGCCAAGTTCTGATGCATCAATCTCAACTACCATTAGAGCGTCCGGATGCGGGATACCTAAACAAGGCAATGATTTAATTATATGTTTAATCCTTTTTACTATATTCGTATGTTCTTCAATCCAAAAAGAAGCATTCTTTCTAAGTTTCCATACAAAGATTCTACAATAATTCTTAAATTCCTTATAAAATCAGACACATAGTTTAAACAACCTAAAAATCTCTGTAATTATTGTTTATTCTTAATTTCATCAGGAAATTTCTCACCAAATTCTATTGTTTTACATATTAGTTTATATGTTCCTTGACTCAGTTCATGACCTAAAAATCTACAAGTAGTCTGAAATAATTTGATCTTAGTAGCAGATAAAACTAATCCATTTCGTTTTATCACTTTATAGAATATATGTAAATGTTTAAAATGTTGTCCAATAGACTTAGAAAATATTAACACATCATCAWTATAAACAATGCAAAAATCAGTATAATCATTAAATATTTCATTCATCATGTTTTGAAATTCAAATTGAGCATTTTTTAAACCAAAAGGCATAAYATTCCATTCATAATGATCAAAAGGTACTGTAAATGTTGTTTTATATCTATCTTCTTCTGCAATCTGAATTTGCCAAAATCCAGATTTCAAATCAAATTTAGAATATAAATTTCTTTATTAGGTATGCGGTACYTAATCCATTGTAATGCTCTATTGAGAGGTTTATAATTAATTACTAATCTAGGAGCACCTCTTTCTTTTTTTGCTGCATTATTCACATAAAATGCCGCACTACTCCAAGGAGATTTAGATAATCTAATTAATTTCTTTTCTAACAAAGTTTTTATCTCTTTTTTACAAAATTCTAATAGTTCAGTATTCATCTGTATAAGTCTAACTTTTGTAGATACATTTTGATCARTAAATCCTTTTTCATAAGGTTAGTTAACTATATGCTTTTTCCTATCCCAAAATGCATTAGATAAATCTGAGCAAACTTCTTTATGCAACAAGTCTTCAAAATCGTTTATTAAATCTTTTTACTGTCTATTAATTGTTTTATTTTTTCTATTTTAACTTCTTCTTGAAAATAATTTATCTGTGTAGTTATAGAATTAATTCGTTTACGTAGAGTGAATTCCTTTAAATTATTCATTTCTCTAGTTGTAGGTGATATTACAAATTTAAAAATAATGTCTTCATCTAAATTTTAGTATGAACTCCTTCTTTATCTACTGTAAAAGGATAAATCTGAGTAAGAAAAGATGTACCTAAAATAATATTCTGTGTAACATTTTTAACTAAAATAAAAGTATTTCTAAAGCATATCTAATTATTACATATCATAGCATTAGATAATTTATAATTAACTATCAATTTAAAACCACTSGCTGAATTTAAACCTTCTTTAATCTTTTCAAAATACTTTGTAGGAATTAAACCTTCTTGYATACAGTTTTGATTTGCACCGCTATCTAATAAAGCTATTGTATACAAAATAAATTCATTTTTAATTCTTATATAAACATGTATATACCATTTTTGATAATTTACTTCAGATATTAAAGAAATATAATATGTATTAAATATTTCTGTTGTTTTAGTATATTCTTCTATAGAGTTTTCCGCTAAAGGTTCTTCAATACCTTTCTGTTTTCCTTTATCTTCTTTAGCCATATTAGTTAATATTCCTACTTAAAATTGTAATTCTCTTAATTCTCCTTTTAACATATTTATCTCATATTGTAAATCAGATACAATAATTTTACTTTCTGTTTTAAATCTAGAAGTGATTTCACTACAATTAAATGGCTTAACTTCCTATTGATGTACATCAATTATAATTAAATCTTTTAATTTTAACAAATATTCAGTTTTAATATCTCTATCTTCTATTTTATCTATTAATTTTAAAAAAATTATCTGATAAAGAAATAACATTGATACTTGAATAACATATTCCTATATTATTTATACAATCATCACTAGATTCACCATCTGTTGATGTATATAATATTTCATTTATCTGATCATCATCTTTTAATTCTTCAGAACTTATTATATCATCATCTGTATTATGATGTTCTATTATTTCTAAAAGTTGCTTTTTAATATTTTCATCTAATTCTAAATTATTAACTTTATCTTTTAAAGTACAATTCTTTGAAGTATGTCCTATCTTTTCACATTTATAACATTTAATATTACTCATAAATAAATGATTCCTAATAAATCTGTACGACTAAATTCAACTGACGTAACACATATAACTCTATTAACTTAAACACTTGAGGAATATAATACATCAAATTTCCATCAACATTGAATATTTTTATGTTCTTACAGGAAAATAATTTAGACATTTCTTACATTGGACAATGGAACTCACTCCCTAATTCGGCTAAAACTAATTGTGCTAAAGAATGGACTTTGCACCAAGGATGGTCCAATTAGAAAGCCCACTTACAGAAAGTGGATGGAGCACTTAGTAAGCATTTAATCCGACTAACTTCAACTACAGACATGAGATTATGGGGGCGAAAAGGTTAGTTGCAGAATGAAGCACCATAACATAAGCAGCTTGCAACAGCGCTTCAGTTTTACTGAGAAACCCAATTACGAGTTCATGATATAGAAGCCACAAATCTATAGTTCTCACTCAGCACATTCAATCGTTGATGGCATTTTCCAGATTTTTAATTTTCTTCTTTTCCCCCATATAATTCTTATTAATAAACGCATCATTCGCGTCCGAACAATATATGCACAATGGTCAACCTCTCATATATATATAAGCAAAATCTATTTGCTTAGACAAATCAGCCACACCGAAAATCTGGGCTTTAACAAAGCAAAAAGAAGAGATTTCATACACCATTTTTAGCAATTTAAAAATGAATTCTTTGCAATTCAAACTATTGGCACAAAAATTTATCTACAAAATAAGACATGAAACCTCATAACCAGAGTACACAACTAATTCATTTTTAAACAAGCTAAAATCACATGATAAAAGCATTTATCAAAAGTTAATTATCAAATGAACAGACCTCAACAAAAACCAGAACAATAATAACAAGAAAACCAAATTCATGTGTTTTCCAACATAAGCGAAGGAATTCTTGAGCTTACCTRATGCTGCTGCATGGWGAAGGAGAAGAAGGAAAGAACTGGCAGAGATAACTAGAAGAAAGAAACAGGGAATGAAAGAAGAAAGCTAAATAAAGGACAAGAATGCTCTAAGTGAGACGATGAGATGGAGAGGAAATGGTGAAAATTTGTAGAAAAGAAAGCAGTGGAGAGCATGTGAAAATTAGAAAAAAGAAATAAAGGGGAAAAAAAAAAAAAAAAAGAAAGAACAATGGCGGTCGTTGAGCTAAAAAGAAAAGGGGAGGATTGTTTTGGAGAAGGGAGGACAGAAGCAAAGAAAGAGGAAAGAGATCGTTTTAGTGATGAAAAGAAACATTAAAATAATATGAAGMAAAGAGAGAGAATGAGAAGGTGACGTGAAGGAGAGAGAAGAATCACGAATCTTTTTTTTTCTTTTATTTTTTATTTTTT
>MEJB01000002.1:1654658-1737556 GCA_001752375.1 Rhazya stricta | reverse complement strand
TATATTTTTCGAAGTTACCTGCATCATATTACTCCGCGTTGGTCTTTCTAAAACCTCCCGACTGTGTGTCATGACTTTGTTAAGACTCTGATGATGAAAAGGAAAGGTCGAAACAGTTCCTTTACTATGCTCAACTATAAAGTATTAATAAGGAAAATCTAAGAATGTACGTTGCACGTACTGGATCCGGAATTTATCTATCTATATAACGTACTTGGGTAATGTTCATTTGCTATATTTTCTTACCATTTTAAGATGGGATAAAATCCGAGATTATCCGTAATTAACTTTAAGAGTCGGAGAGGCAAATTCAGATGTACGTGACTCCATTATAAACTTACAATTATGATTAAAAAATGCTCAAACTTAGATTTTCATATACTTTTACATTTTGAAGATGTATTTATTTAGGACTATAGCATGATTTTAGAATCATTTTATGGACTTTCGCTACGTCGAAAAAAAATTATTATCATATATATAAAATAACGTTTTTAGCCAATGTCGTCATAGATCATTTCAAATAATTTGTATTGATGTTTATATTAAACGTCGTGATATGCATATTTAAGATGATATTTGTAAACAATGTTTGTCTGTRCGTCGCCCTAATGTTAGCTAAAACAACAATTGTAGTAATGTTGTACGAACGACGTTATACGTGGAATTGAGATAATATTTTTATACGATATTTGCACAATGTGTTGTATAAAAATAATATCCTTTAACATTTCATATACGTTGGTTAAAATATCGTAATGGATCATCATCAAAGATAACATATGCAAACGACATTTCATCTCTAGTCGTCCAAATACTAGATAAGATAATATTTGTACTTCATTTATAAAATATCGTTATATGTGGAATTGATGCAACATTAAGTTCGATATTTGCATTATAGGTTGGTATAAACACATAGCATGTCAATATTTTATATATGTTGATATAAATGACGAAATAAATCGTCATTTGAGGGTTCGTTTGCAGACAACATTTTATCTTTCGTCGTCGTAAGAGTAGATAAAGTGACATTTTCATTGAGCGTTTAAGCTCCAACCTTTTGAAGGTAACTTAACAACTAGATGCAATTCAATATCATATTAAATCTAAGAAACTAGATTTAAGTGTAGAACAAATAGCTCAGAAATTAAAATCTTGCTTTTCTGATAGTCCTTTACAATTTAGGAATAAAAATTAGATTGAAGCCAAATTAAAAAGGAAAGATAAAAACAAAATTATTAGAGTAACTTCCAAAAAAATAATCTAAGGATCAACAGAAATTTAGAAAACAGATACAAGAATTACTTGACTTAATTGATTAGAGTTAGTCAATTTCCTYATAGTTCTCCAGCCTTTAGTAAGAAACCATGCAAAGGTAATTAGAAATAAAGTTCGGATGGTGATTGAMTAMMAAAAATTAAATGATAACACAGTCTTTGATGAATACTTTTTACCTCATAAAGAAAGTTTAATAAACTGGATTATAGATAAAAAGATATTCTCTAAAGTTGATTGTAAGAGTAGATTTTGGCAGATTAAAATGCATCAATATAGTATTCCTTATACTACTTTCTATACCCCTAAGGGATAGTATGTGGACGATGTTTTAGTATKATTTGATGATATTACCTCTCATGTAAAATATTTAGATATATTTACAAACTTATTTTTACAAYGTGGATTGACACTTTYTGACAAGAAAGATAAAATAATGAAGAATGAAAATAAAWTTTTTAGGTATGGAACTAGGTGAAAAAGGGAAAAAAAATTACATAATCATATTTTAAAAAAAAAACATCAGCCTTTCCATAAATTGATAGATAAAAAATAAGTCCGAAGTTTTCTTGGAATATCAAATTATGCTAATATATGCTTCARATTTTATTCATAACTTAGCTAGTCTTAGAAAATCTTTCCAAGACTTACTCAAAAAAGATAGAAAATATGAATTTTCAATAGTTCTAGAAAATCAAGTTAGAATGATTAAATATAAATACACAACTCTTCCTAAATTACAATTACCTAACGATAATGATGATTTAATATTAGAAACAGATGCATATGATTCACATTGGGGTGTACTAAAAGAGATTGATTGTAATGAAGGAAAAAAAAAAAAAAAGATAGGAGAGTCCGTGTAGATATTGTTCTGGTACTTTTTCTCATATTCAATCTAGATATCATATTAATGAAAAAGAATTACTTGTTGTAGTAAAGAGTAGTAAAAATTATATTACTTTTTACTACCTAAAAGATTTTTATCACTTACTGATAATTACAGGTTAAAGCTTTTATTTAAAATAAATTACCATTTAAACCTGAGTATAAAAGATTTATTCATTGGCAGATTTTGTTATCTGAGTGCTCTCTTGATATTGGAATTATTAAATATGATAAAAATATTCTAATAAATTTCTTAACCCGAGATGGTAGAATTTATGAAAATGATTCTTTAGATAAACAGCGATATGAAGATTATGCCAACCTTCCTGGAAATTTGAAGGAAGTCCTTGAGTTATTAATTTCTTCTTGCAAGATGATTAACACCAAGCTTGATTATTATGATATCAATAATAAAATGATGAAAGATAACTTCAATAACATTGAGTTTGAAAAGCTAGACACTTCTCTGTCAAAGGAGACAATAGTTGATCAATTACCTAAGCAAGATGGACTAAAAACTGCTTATGAAATTCTTTTTCTCAAGCCTCAAAATAGGTGTATCGATTTCTAAGAGAAATACTTCTTTAGATAAAATTCAACTTCTTTCAATAGTTGAAACTTAATCTTTGATAATGAAGAAACTATATAGCCTTCAAAATACAGATACTMGATATGTGGACTTCTCCGGAATCTATCCCAGAATAAATTATTTACAAGATTCATCTCCTAAAAAGATTAGATATTGGTATGATTTTGATGCCATTAACTCGATATTTTTGAGTTTTAAATTTCTTGAAATTGAGTTTCTCCCACATTGAATCAAAGGAGTAAAATATTGTTATATAAAAAATCCTACAATATCTCCAAGAGATATCTTGGTGTTAAAATCCTACGATATTCACTATAAACGAGGTATTCAGCTAACCATACGCCTAGAGATAGGAAACGAAACTAGATTTCTTCGAATGAAGGATAAAGGTACAAAGGCATGCTCATGCTGGAACTTTTTTTTAAACCATTAAGAAATAAATTGTGCTGGATGTGGATAGGAATATGATTACTTGAAGTAACATGTTTTATTTTTGGAAATTGCTCTGTCTAACTCGATATTAGTTATAATAATGATAGATAATTGCATTATGATTGGTATAAGAGCCAATTCACCTTTAGAGATAAATATAAGATATAGAAATTCTAGTTATGAAATTGATAATTCTCATTAGGMTTAGAAGACTTAACCATTGATAGTAATGAAACATATATGTCAGATGAAGACTTTAATAACTTTGAGAATAGATATGAACAAGAATGAGATCATGATGTTCCAACATAATTTTATAATGACGAATAATTGATAGATGATAGTGATTGGAGATGTATACCTGATTAGAAATGGATTGCAAAGAATGCAATATGATATTTGGAAAAATTAGACAWATAGATAATGAASTAACTTAGCTGCATTCTGAGAAGACTTATTATCAAAATAGATTAGCTTATGTATGTCAAGTCGGAGGTCATAGAGAAACTATAAAAATGATAGAAAAATAGATAGTAAAGTAAGTTTCTTTGCTTGGATAAATGCAAAAAATGCACAAAAGGATATACATAAGAAACTTACAGAGCATTACAGGGAAAGTCATCTAAATAACTGGAGAATATTTTGAAAAATGAAAAACAAGATAACCAGTTAAAGATAGATAAAGATTTAGCAAAAATTCAAAAGAACGATAATCTATTATAGTAAAAAAATATTACAAAAGTTAACAAATATTCATAAAATCCTAGAAAAAGATAAAATATCAAAATTACCAAAACCTAGAGAAGATGAACATAAATCTAGACATCTTTCTCAAATTAAGATTCCTAAAGGATAGAAAGGTAATAATCTAAAATTACAGACTCAGATTACGAATCTGTGAAATTGATAGATATATTTGTGTATTTGATAAATAAATATAATGTAGTTTTACTTAGATTATAGTTATGTGATATATGTGAAATTGATCGATATATGTGCATATTTCAAGACTATTATTATCACATATATAATATAGTACCGAATATGCAAAGTTATTTACTTCTATTTTATACAAAGTTACCAGGTCCCTAGGGTAAGAAATTAATAGATACTTATACTCCAGGAACAACAAACACTTAAGTAAAAAGAATAACACACTTAAAAGATAAGTTAAGTGAATGGTGTGGAGATGCGATATTATCTAAAATGACAAGAGGATTATAGAAAATAATTTCTTTATGCTGCAATAATACTAAAATGCCACTTATGATAGGATTTGATAGTCCATATCATTATAATAAGATAAAAAGAAAATAAAAGAAAAGAAAATATTATAAGAAAAGATATTTTAAGAAAAAAATGTTAGATATTATAAGAAGAAAKGATATAAAAATTTTATAAACCTTCCTATAAAAGAAAAATAAGTAAAAATCCTAAAGAATATAGATGTTATTATTGATGAGACAGGTCACTATGATAACAGTTGCTCTAAAAAGTTTGATAAAACTAAAAAGAAAATAAAAATTGATGAAGATATAGAAATTATGATTCAAAAAGGAGAATTTATACGGATAAATAATTTTGAAGGTGTAGATTATGAAGAAAGTATATCTATCTTGACTGATACAAAATACGAATCATTCTCTAAAAATGAGTGTACAAAAAATACCAAGTACTTCAGGATCTTCTGAATAGTTATGGATAATGAATATGAACAAGAGGTAGAACATAAACAAGACATATTGATAGATAAAAGAAAATTAAAACATATACAAAAAGAATTTTTTTTTTCTTTATGTAACTATTTAGGATTTAGAATAAAACCCCTTGAAAAACTAGGTATTAAAAGTAGAAAACATCATTTGTTCTTTGGATTAAATATACAAGAAAGAGCATTGGAAGTATCTCAAACTTCAACAAAATAATGATACCTATATTAGCTAAAAGAGATATTCAAGACAAATTAAATAAGATAAAGCCAAGAATAAGGAACACTTTAGGATGGATACATATTAGAGCAATAGAGATAATAATAAAGTCAACATTCAAAGAAGGATTAGATACACCAATAGATTTAGCCATAATGGATAATAGGATACAAAAAAAGAGAAGAAGCATCTTTCGGAATTCTAAGAGGAAATTAACAATCTAAGAAACTAAAATTCAATATTTGTCCTCAAATTTCTTGTCACCTCCAAGATAGAGATTTTAACAAAACTCCTAGTCTTATACAAGATTTTAAAATGCAATTTGAATACTCATCACTTTGATTGCTTTGATATAAATGTATAATAAAATTTCTTTATTTATTTAATGAAGTCAGCCGGATACAATTTCCTAGCTTCCTTAATACAATAAATTGAAAATGTTCCTTTACAATTAGATTTGTAACCAAAATCATTGATGATATCTARTAAAATAACTTTTGATACTACCTTATGTCAGATAACCTTTAAGAGGCCCTGACATCATTTGATGGTAGTCAATAGACTTAAGAAAGCTTATGCTAAAACTTTTCCTATAAACTTTAAACCTCACACAGTCCAACGTGGTGATATAGGCCATAAGAAAAAATAATTTTTTTCCAAAAGGAAAAAGTTCATCTATCATAATTGTTGGGCTAGGAAAAACCTGATTCATAATCAATTAAAAATTCATTTATCATTATTATAATTAATTCGAGTTAGGGAGAGAAATTATCTAGAAATAAAATATTTTACTTCAAGTAATCATATATCCTATCCACATTTAGCATAATTTATTTCTTAACGATTAAAAAGAAGGTCCAACATGCTTCCGTACCTTTCTTCTGCATTTCAGCTCCAACCTTTTCGAGCTCTCGACCTCCAGACCTCCTGACCTCCCGACCTCCCGACCAAGGAGCAAGACACTTAATCTAGCTCTTACACCAGTTGGGGGCCTAATATATTTAGGTTAAAAATAACAGACTTTTCTTCTATTTGTAATATAACTAAAACAGAATCAAGAAGATCATCTTAACGAATAGAAGTCACTATAAAAGAATAGAAGTTGAAGATAATCCTCTAACACTAGAACAAGATTTAGTCGAAATCCAAAAGATTATTATTTATTTGGAGAACTGATATTACAAGAATTAAATGAAATTAAAAAATTATTAAAAAAAGATAATCTTAAGGCAAGTAAATATGATGATACTATAATGAAACATTTAGTTAATATAAAAATTTCATGAGGTTATAAAAATGAAATAATTTAAGATGGTATATTCAGATTATGATAATTTTGATATAAATAATTTAATTACCAAGGTAGGAGATTTAGATATAAATGAAAATCAGAATACTTTTATTAATCTTAAATTCGATTCAATAATTAAAGAAAATATAAATTAGAATCCTAATATAAATGATATCCTAGCACTAGTAATAGTGCTTCACCAATAAGAAGTGGATAGAATAAGCTCGCTAGAGGATATGCATGGATAAATTTTCTAAGATCTAGAGAAGCTCATACACCTATAGAAGCAAAGAAGAATGAACTAATAAATCCATTTGGAATATATTTAGATTTAAGTTGTGTTAGTAATATACAAGACAACATTGATAAATGGGAAACAACTACCAGAATAGTAGTTCCTATTAACAAAATGGATTATGATTCTACTAAATACTTTATTGAACGAAGTTTACTTAATAGTGGATTAAGGTTTCAAGATAGATAGATGTGGAGGATATCTTTTGTCAAAAACAAAGAAACATTTGCTAAGTCGAAAGAATATTTAGAAGAAATGAACTTCTATATCTTCAGCAAAATATATTACAAGTTGTCTTTTTACTAAGAAAGAGAGAGGCTTGATTCTAATCGATGCCTCTTACAAAAGAACTTACTTTTATTTATACTAGTTGTTGGAACTAAAATTCAGATTTCAACTCTTTCCTAAACTATTACACAGTAGAAATATCTCAATACAGTTGTAAAGCCTTTGTGGCTTTTTCTTATCATAGAGTTGGTGCCATCAAATGTACTATTGTTAGTTCATAGTGCTATCATCTTCCTTGCAATATTGTTCTATTTGTGGTGTCTTGTCTTCATGAGTGATGCCTTATCAGTTCGAGAGTATTCTTTCAATCACTATCTGAACAAGCATTATGCTGGACAAGTATATTTTCTTTTTCCTTTTGTGGAGAACATGCCGAATACATATTTTCAATGTTTTGCCTGAATTGACATAATTTAGCTTGAGTTTGCGAACTGGACTTGATTATTTCTTTATTGATGAATTTGATTTTTTTTCCAAATAATTATGCGCTATAGAATAAGTTACTTTAGCAAGCGCTATCATTAGTGAGGAATGCATTTTCATTCCTCCATAGGTGCGAAATCCTTCCTTGAAGATGGCTTTCATTCCTTGTAAAACAATTTTAAGTCCAATAGCTCTACAATACTGAATGTCTTTATCATTGAATTTAATAAACTCTTTTCTTCTTCCTCTCGTATGTATAGAGAAGGTTTCAACATTGCCTAATTGCATAAAATGATAGGCAGGATGTCTATTTTCTCGATAATCTAGTCCTGCAAATAGAAATTTTAAAACAAGAATATCTTTTGAACTTACGGGGTTATTAAGATAAACTATCACGAGCTCCTTCCTTGATCTAATGTGGTAATGCTCCAATATTTGGAAAATCAAGAGAATTGAGGTATATTGAATTTATTGCTTCAAAGTCATACCAATATCTGATTTCTTTAGGAGAAGATATTAAAAATAATTTATCCTAGGAACAACTTATTTTTTCAGATCTTTTAGTCAATCAATATCAAAAAAAAAATATTCAGACAAAAGAGTCTGCCATTTGATAAATCGTTTATACTTGGATTTCGCAAGTAAATTATTTTGAATAAAAGCTTTTACCTGAGTATTTTCTGTCCTTAATAGAAATCTTTTTGGTAGTAAAATGTAATATAGTTTTTGACAACTTCTTACTMCTGMTAACAATTCTTTTTCATTTATATGATATCTAGATTGAGTATCATTAAATGTACCTGAACAATATCTAAGCATACTTTCTCCTATTCCTACTTTTTCTCTTTATCTGTATTATAATCTACTTTTTTTCGATATTCAACTCCAACAATGTCCAGAGGCATTGTTTATAGAATTAAGTCGTCATCATCCCTAGGTAGCTGTAATTTAGGAAGATTTTTACATTTATCTTTAATTCTTTTTACCTCATCTTCTAGTTAAGAATTAAATTCAAATATCTTATTCTCTTTTAGTAATTCCTGAAAAAGATTTTCTTAAAAGAGCCTGTTTGTGGATAAAATCTGAGGCATAATTTAGAATACCTAAAAAACTTTATACTTGCTTTTTATCTTGTAATCTGTTTGGAAAGGCTGAAATTTTCTTCAATATTTGATTTTGTAGTTTTATTCCTTTTCCATCTATTTGCATATCAAAGAATTCGATCTCATTTTGTAGTAATTTAGCTTTTATTTCTGAGAGTGCTAATCCATTTTGAATACATAAATCAGTACAAATATCTAAATGTTTTAGATGAGAAGTAATATCATTGGACAATATTAATATATCATCAACATAAACATAGATAAATTCATAATCTATAAACATATTATCCATTTTTTGTTAAAATATCTGTGGAGTATTTTTTAATTCAAAGGGCATAACTAGCCGCTCATACTGTCCTTATGGGGTCGAGAAAGCAGTATAAGGAATACTATCTTGATGCATCTTAATTTGCCAAAATCCACTTTTACAATCAAATATATAAAATATTTTCTTATCTGTAGTCCAGTTTATTAGGCTTTCTTTATGAGGGAGAAAATACCCATCAAACACTGTATTATCATATAAATTTTTATAGTTAATTACCATTGTGGCTTTATTTCTAACTATCTCTGCATGGTTTCTTACCATAAACGAGGGAGAACTATGAGGCGATTTAGTAGATCTAATTAATTTTAAATCCAGTAATCCTTTTATTTGTTTTCTGAATTCATTTTGGTTTTCCAGATTATATCTTATAGGTGTCACCCTAATTATCTTATTTTTATCTTTCATCTCTCATTTTGCTTCTATCTGATTTTTATCCCAAAATCGTAAAGAATTACCTGAGTAACATAATCTTAATTTATTAGTAATATGTTCAGTAAATGATTCTAATTGTTTAAAATTATACTGTAATAAGAGAGTTCTTTAGGAAAAATCAATTTTTCTTTATAATCTATACCACAACACTGGGCTATGTGCGGTTTAAACACAATAAGAAAGGTTTTTCATAAGCCTTTTTAAGGCATTTGATTATAAGAAAGGTTTTTCATAAGCCTTTTTAAGGCATTTGATTATTATCAAATGTCTACATGGTGTTTTAAAAGTAATCTAATACAAAGTAGTACCAAAAGTAATGTGTGAAATAATTGAAGAAAATTATTTCCAAGTAAAATATGAGTTCGTGTMTTGTAAAGATAGAAAGGAGTACATATAAATTAAAAATGGTCATAATATGATTATTAGTTGTTTAATTCCTTTATTACATTCAATAAGGTGATTAGAAATATCTTCCTTGTATAGGGTTTAAATCTTGATGATATTCTGTGGGAAAATAGTTAGATTTAAATAAGTAGGATCCTGATCCACTATCAATATAGGCAGTAAAATATTCTGCCTTATAATCTTTATAAGTAATTTCAATAGGAATATATGTACTGTAAGGACTCATCATCTAGGTATATAGATGATTTTCATTATAAGTTTTACTAAGTCTATATGGAGTAATCTGAAAAGGTTGTACATTATCTAAGAATGTTATCCCTAACATTATTTCTAATGTATCMTTATATCCTTCATTTTCTATTAATAATCTAACATGAGTTTCATTACCAAATCTTAGTATAGTTTCTATAGCCTCATCTATTTCACGTAGCTCTCCATTAAAATTAGTATATTGATGAGTATCTTGGAGTATATATCTTTGCAGATTTTGACATAATCTATGACTAATATAATTTCCATTAGCTCCTCTATCTATGAATATATTAATTGTAGAGAATTTTAAGCCATTGAAGTATTCTTTATTTATCTTATAATTTTTTAAAGAATCATCTTTTTCTRTTAAAGATAAGTTATATCGGTGAGAAATAGATTTTTTAATCGAATTACTAAAAACTCATGTATTAGTAAATGATAATCGARGGGTACTCTATATKTTATTAATTAAAAGGTTCTGGCATTAAATCTAATTGTAAGAGGACTTCTTTTATGTCTTGTATTTTGAGAAGACTTACTTTATTAAATAAATAAGGAAATTATATAGTATCGGTTTTAAATAAATAAGGAAATTATATAGTATCGGCTTTAAATAAATAAGGAAATTATATAGTATCGGCTTTCTATATTATAAACTTCTTCTCAAAATTCCTAATCAAGCTTCTTAATTATTTCGAATTCTATTATCCATTATTGCAAGGTCAATTGGTGTATCTAATCCTTCTTTATGACTCCTATATGCATCCATCCTAAAGTATTTCTTATGTATAGTTTAATTTTATTTAATTTATCTTAAATATCTTTTTTAAATAATAGAGGTATCATTATTTTATTATTAGAAGTTAGTTTTACTTCTAAAACTTTTTCACGTATATCTAATCCGAAAAATAAAAGATGTTTTYTAGATTTTATTCAAAGTTTTTCAAGCAAATTTATCCTAAATCAAGAATAATTAGACAACGAAAGGTCAGTAACATGACCTGCCTTTGTTGAAGAGAAGATGTCAAAACAAAAGGTTAGTAATTTTCGTCTTATTAGACTTTCAATGAAATCAACAAATGTTAAATTTCACTATCTCAGTTTTGTAAAATACGTCACAATAAAGTTTTTTTTTTCTTATTTTTAAAAGTGTTTAACCTTAACATATCAAGAAACAATTAATTATTTTTTCTATCTTTACCTTTATTCAATCCTCAAATCAACATAATTCAACCTACAAAGTCAATTTCTCTTTTCTCATTTTATCATCTTTTGTCTATGTAATGAATCCTCTCCATTTCCAAGACAAAGGTAAACATGTCATTTTAAAAATAATTTCAGACAAATTTATTTTCTCATTGATCTATATATTTAAAATGACGTGAAAACATTTTAAAACAATGGAAAAGTATACTTTAAGTTTCGGGTTCAAATCCTGTCAAAGTGAAGGCTTTCATAAATGAGACATTTTTGTTAAGAAGTTCTTTCCTTCATAAGTAAATTAAACTGATGATTGAAAACATTAAGACATAGTTGGCACACCCCTCATCCTAGCCGTCAATCTTCATAATATTTTGATGAAAATTTAGAAGGCAGAATTCAGCAACCAATGCTGGCCATTAGGTTCCACGTCAAACTCAAGAAACCACCACAAAGATTATTTACCTTGATATTTTCTACCCTTACACTACTTTGAAACCAATGTAAGGGTAAAGGGTATCATTACTACTTTAATAACCAATGTATTTAATTTATTTTTTTTTTTTGATAATAACCTTACTTTCAAAGGGATATGGACACTTTCATCCCCTTTTGCCCTACCTTTTTTTTTTTTAATAATAACTTTATTTTCAAAGGGACATATTAGATTGGATAGAATATTAAATATATTGAAAATATGAATCAATTTAACAAGTTAAATTCAAAAATATTTTATACATTCAATGTTTCTCAAAAAAATTATGCATTTAATATTGAATATGTGTTTCAAGAGATTCAATTAGTGAAAATAACATTGTATTTGGATTTTGAAGGGAAATAAGAAGGAAGTTAAAGAGGCCGTAGCATCCGAGAAGGCTCCAATCACTATTAGTCTTGAAAAAGTGTGCAAGGTTAGTCCCTTTGATGTGTCTCCACTCAATATTCAACTACTACGTACAGTGATTGTTCATTGAAACACTTCTCTTCAAAATGCTTGGTAATTATTCCATCTTTTATGTTTTGGAAAAAGGGTCTTATCTTTATGTTTCGCATAGATTATTTTTTGAAGTATGATTTCATATTAGGAGGGTCGTTTAAGCTTTAAATAGAAGAACAACAAATTGAACATGATATATGATAGTKTGAAAGAAGGTTTTTTCATCCTTACAAACTGCTTTTAAACGACTCAATTAAACAGCTAGATCTTAGTAAGGAATTCATCCCAAAAACAGTTATAGCTATTCTTCGTCATCGAGAACTAAAGTTTGAAGTTATAGGTGATTAGGATCCATCATATTATGAGAAGTTTAAGATGCTTATATCAGCTTTATCCATATTTTCATTTACTATAGGGTAATTCCGTGAGAACATGCTTTGTCTCATTTTATTTTTTAATAGAAGAAACTGAAATAAGTATACTCCAATGCAGAAAATATAGGATGTTGGTGATACTTTTACATTACTAATATAGAAGAATGTACCTTGCACGTTATTTTGAACATAATATCTATCAACATAATTAAAGTGAATTGGTGAGAAATTTYATCCTGTGTTGAAAATGGACGTAGAAGCAATATATACATGATTAATATATGTATGGTGCTTTTACACATAAATATTCAGCATTCATTTACATATATTGATAGTACTTGCAAACTAATCTCTTTTTCATGTACTTAGAGAAATCATTTAGACCGTACATGAATAATCTAAAATATGTGATGTGAAAGAATTATATGTAAATTAGAAGTTCAAACACAACGTCATTTCCACTAATCATATTTTTTAAATTTAAATGATTAAGTACTATAGTTAGTTTTGTCATTTCAACTAATCATAATTTTTAAACTCAAACGAATAACTATTGTAATTAATTTGGTTATCCTGGACGATTAAATAGCTTGGGTTTTGGTTGTGAGACTTGTCATGTTTATATCAAAATTTAATTCTCCAAATACTAATAGCCTAGGACAGTTCATCATATATCATTGGATAATTTTATGGGAAGCAGGTAAGACATCACTTCATTCGTTCTTATCACTTCTACTTGTTTGGTTTTGTTATTCATCAATTCTATCGGTTGTAGTTTGTACAATTATTTAAAGTTTTTCTCCACTCTACACATACTTATGCATATTTTCATTTCTCTTAAAATACCTATCGAGCAATAAATACTTTTAAATACTTGAACTTAGCATATGAAGTTCATTAATGTAACTGTACAGATTCTTCTTGTATGTCTTTTCCTCTCTCTTGAAATACGTTTCCATCAATAAATATTTTAAAATACTTTCAATGTAACTTACTAAATTAATTAATATCTTCAATATATTTAACATTATATCTAATCAAGGTTATTATTGAAAAAAATACAAGTAAGATAGGCGATAAAAGGTGTTTACAAAAAGATTTTCATATCCTGTGATATTTTATATATTATATTATATTATATTACATYATTGAAATGTACTCAAGAGGGGGTGAATTAGATTTTTAAAACTTTTTCTAACCAATATAAAGTTTTCACCCTTTTAGTCAAAATATCAAATACTTGGTGGGTGCAAAAAATGTTAAGTGTATTTATGAACAATAAAAACTGCACCAACCAATTTAAAATATAAGTAAATATTACGGAAACAATAACAAAATACACACGATTTATAGTCGTTTGGTTTTTCTTGAAATTTACATTTACTACCTAGGACACCTCCTTAGATTTTGCAATTAATCCATTAAAAAAGTCACAAAGACTTTTATAAAAAGGGTCCACCAAAAATATGGAGTTTACACAAAATGGCTTAGCCAACAAATGGATTTTACCCGACAACATTTTTTACAACCTCAAGGCTCATCTTTCATCAAAGGTTTTATGTCCTACACAACCTTGGAATATTTTTCTCAAAAGGAGATAATATTTTGTTGCTCTATTTCACTCCTGAAAGTGAGGATAATTAATTGAAGATCTATTGAYTTGATTTTACAAAGCTTTACTAAAGGATTCCTTGCACTTTTGAAATAGAATAATCAATATAAGCTTTTTAAAGATATTGTTTCACAATGATAGCTTTGAATAATATAACTCTTGGTATTTGGAGAATTCTAAAAGTCCTTTTACACTCCTCAAAGTAACAATTAAATCATTATAAAATTGTACGCATCTAGCTCGGACGATCAACCCAGAAGAGGAGAGCATCTGAACCCTTAGTGGAAGGATATAAGATTGAACTTCAGGACCATGCTAACGTCTAAAGGAATCGTCTGAACTGTCCCTTGGACATTACATCAGAAGGCATTCGGACGTCCGATGACAAACATGACATCGTCTGAAGTCTCACTGGAAGGCAGTTAGACTTAACAAAAACCAACTTTGAACGACCAAGGCAGGCACAGGATTTGAGTCTAAACTAAGTACTGACCCAGTGTTGAGACTTCCAGACGTTCGAATGAACGTCATGTTTCGTCTGAACCTTCACTAAAGGACTTTGAACTTACATCTTTGTATTTAGGACGTTTGATGTGTCAAGGTTGTACAAAGTGTATACACATTTTGAAATTCATTTTCAAGGAAACTTCTAAGGTCCCAAATACTATTATAAGTCTAATACCTATTTTTTTCCAAAGAATAAATTATTTGAAAATATTTAAAAAATATTTTGTGCAAGGATCAAAAAGCAATAGCATTGAAATTAAATTTAGGCCTATTTACAATACTAAAGAAGAAAGATAGTCCTATGTATTTAGAGAAATCCTATATAAATGACTAAACAACTTCACTTGAGTAAGTTGAGGTCTTAAAGTCCATTAAGTTTTAATTTGTGATTTTATAAATATTTATACACAATATGAGTACAAATCATTATGAAATCATAATAAGATTAGAGTAATATGAAGTTTACAGTTACAAATAAATTATAGATTATAAATTGTAAATGTTAAAAATACTCAAAATGAATAATATAATGTCAAATCATCTTCATACGGTTTTTTAATAGGTGTATTATGAATAATACAATGTTAAATGCTTTCTTCATTTCATTTTGCTATCATGGTAATATGTCTTCACTGTAATTTGGACTTTTTTACTTCAAACAGTGAAGCAAACAACGAAAGGGAGAAATCAAACTTGAGATTGGTATGCATTTGGTTGTTTTTACTATATTAAATTTATTTTTTAACTAAAAAAATACAATTCCGTTTTTGGTATATATATCATTTAGTAGTCATGAATCACTGCGTCAAATAAATATTATTTTCACATATTTTGAAATATTATTTTATATAACTTAAAATGTATTATAAAATAGCATGCAATGTAGGCTCAAATTGCACTTTACAAAAGAAAGAAGAAGGAAAAAGGAGCCTTTGGCTAATTTTTTTCCCTATCAAAATTGCTATTTTTCTCCTTCGGTCCGATGGAACCAATTTAAGTAACTTTTCCTATTGGGTTTTGCTCAGTTGGGCTAGTTTAGGATTCGTTTGTTCTCCACTGGGCTTCGATATCTTGGACCTTTGTCTTCAAAATGCGAATATAATTCTAAAAACTAAAAACTCAACTCAAAACAAATTCTTAACCTTTGATTAAGGGGTTATTAAACGTCTCCAATCATATCCTTATATAAATTAATTTTTTTTAACTATAAAGTTTTTCTCACCTTAGATTTATTTTCTCTCAACTCGTACACTCTAATTTAAAATTTTAAAACTCCATTTGGAGTTAAGTTAAATTCAGTTCAAAACTAAATTAATATTTGTTATGAAAAATAGTTAATTTCTAAYACGATTACGAGACAAGTMCCAAATGTTGTAATTGTATTTATTAAGAGAAATCATAAAWTTTAACGAATTCTTTAAATAATAACCTATGTATAGAACATCCTATACGTATCCATCGAAATTATAATAATGCACTCATCCACATTTTTAATTTTTAAGCATACTTTTTTTCTTTGTTCTCCCCATGATAACTTTTTATAATTATCTGAAAAATACTATATGCGAAAAGAGAAAAGAATAAATCTGGATTTTGTTACCATCCAATGATGAGGGTGAAAATTAAATTTATATATTGTATGCCGAGCTCTAGTTTTCCATACTTACAAGCTTAGGGTACATATTATAGATGCATTTTTGCCTCTCTAATTCTGATAATATAATAACTAGATTAGTGAGATCTATGTTTCGTCAAATGATAGATTCTGTAGATTTTAGTTGATTAACACCTCCTTTGCCCTTGTTTATATTTAGAAAAAAAATATAAATCCTAAGGATAAATGAATATAGTTTTGCTGAACTATTAAGTAATTGTATTACTAATGCTTTATTTTCTGGAGAGGTTTGGTGAACTATCACTCAATCTGTGATTGACGTGATAGATATACATTTGTATCTGCAAGACTCAATTCCATCTAGTATGGGAAGCCTTAGGATTTCGAATATGCATTAGTATTGATACATTAGCATGAAGGAACGAAAATGGCAATTAAATAAGAAATTACTCCAAATGGAGTGGAATAATGAGAAGAAAAATGTCCAAATCCTCAATCTAATGCTTCATCCGATTCATGTTCATTATCTTCTTCTTCTTCTTCTTCAAGTTGGCTTATATCTTCATCTGTTTCATTCTTTGCGTGSATTTCTTGTTGAGGTTCTTCGAATTTCTCATAACTAGAGCCCTCAAAATCCGTTTCTCTGATGTTTCGAGTTACTTGCAGCTTATTAGATGGAAGCTTTTCGTAACCTTTCTCTTGTGCGGCAGCATCATCACTGTGAACCAACTGCTGGTCTGCTGAGGATGAGCAACAACCATAACAACCATTTTTGATAGACTTGGAGTAGAGTTGATCCAATTGATCAAAATACTCACAGGTTTTGAGTTTCTGGCGACGTTCCCTTGGATTTTCTTTGGATTTCTTGAAATACTTGTTGATATTCTCCCACTTCTCTTTACACCTTTTGGCACTCCTTTGAAATCCCATTGAAGCCATTGAATTGCTTATCTCTTCCCAGAGTGACCCTTTTGGACCTGGCTCTTGGAACCTTGATTCTAGTTTGCTTCGGATTTGAATCAATGCCTCGACTTCAGCTTTAGGCCATCTCTTGCTCATCACATTGTCAAAATTTSTACTTCTGTTACTAGTGCTAAGCTCATTGACGTTTCCTACAGAAATTTCTGGCTGGGACTCCAAGGGGGCCTCTCTAGGAGGGAGTTTGATGCTTTGGCCTGTGATTTTTTCCAAGTATGACACAATAGAGGCCTCTCTAGTGGAAGCCAAGGCCCTTTCATGGGCTTTGGCAGCTACTTCCAGCTGGAGTTTCTCCAATTCTTGTCTCCTCCAAGCCTCTTCTCTCTCTTTCCTTTCCTTATCTATTCTTTCAATCATCTCCACAAATTTCTTGTACAGAACCTCTTGGTGATCCATTAGTTGCATGACTAAGCGCTCAAAAAAGTGAGCCATTGAACCCATTTCATCTTTCATTCTTTTGCTTTTCTTGCTCTTCCGAACCCCGCTTGGAGAAGGTTCTTCTTCATCCCCAGCAGAAGTCTCAGAACCATGATCATGTCCAAATCTTGCAGCTGCTAAAGCCAAGGCGTTTACATTAAGATGATTAGACTCGTCCAAAGTCGGAGGGAAGCACTTACTCTTTGCCAAGTTTTCACCATTAAGAGATGAACCAGAACCAGTCTGATTAGACTTACCAATGGCAGCATGAGCACAAATTGCTTCAAGCTCACCAAAAAGTCTACTTTTGCCGGCCTCCAAGGAACTGTTTTGCTCAGTTTCTTCATCATAACCATAATCCTTATTCTGATTCATTTCTGGCTGCTTTTTTTTGTCCTTTGCTTCAATGCCTCTTTTATTTCTCTTCTCCGAGGGGTCTGTGCAAAATGGCTTCCTACAACATTCATTAGTCACCAAACTTGAAAAACCCGCATAAATAAAGCAAAGCCAACAGCATAATTGAGGACCATTAATGGCAAGCTCTAGTCAATTATGAAAAGAAATGATATTTTACATATGTTCGTGTGCACATAAAAGGGAACGATACTACAATGACATGTGATTTTGTGCATGTAAGTTACCAAGAAGGCTGTTTAATTGCAGAATCTTCTTGATTTTGCCAACAATGTGACATTGCCAGCGCTGTGCTTCGAGTCCCGGGAACATATTGCTCAGTACCACGGAGCAAAGCATCGTCTCCTTCACTCAAAGGACCGTCTTTTCTCCTACTTCCGCTGAGATCCGGCTTGAAATCTAATGGATGGCTGGCGATAGGATGGAAGTTATCTTGAGTTGCTGCAGACTGCTGCTGATCCTGCTGCAATCTCCTTTGCTGCACTTGATACTGTTCTTGTTGCTGCTGCAGATAAGCTTGAAGATGCGRTTGGAAATGAAAGAATTCATGGGTGGTAGGCAGACTCTGAAGTTGTGGAAAATTTTGATTTGGTTCCTGATAATTGTAGGGGTGATTATGGCTGAAAACGGGGGAAGGCCGAGCTTCATTAATCAATTTCTGCTGCCGTTCTTGCTGCTGCTGTTGATGTAGATGGTGATGAATCTCTCCCATCATATGCTGACTGCAATACTCTCACTTGTAAATCATTGTCTGTAATCAAGATATGGAGGGAGGAACCACCATAAAAGTGTTCCTTATTTGAAAATTTATGTATGGGATGTATATCAATAGTGGAAGTTAGCAAGAAAACCCTAGAAATGAAGAAGTAGCGTGAGGAATCTGGGAGAGAAGTATACACTACTTGGAAGTCTCTAAAGGTTAGGTTGTTAGAGAGGAATGTGGGTAGAGATGGTATGATACTTGTTTCTGTTTCCGAAGGGCCAATCAAATTTTGCCATCTAATTTTGGAGCCGTTTGACAGTTAAAATAATTCTAATTTTATTTTATTTTTACATATTACTATGATAGATATGATGTTTTAATCGAATTACGAATCTCCATATATTTGAATGTAGTTAGCTTATTAAATACCAATCTAATATTTGATATTTCCTTTTTAGCACTTAAATATTTAACATAAATTTTATATACTTTTCCTCTTTTAGTAATAGAGATTAATTAATTTATTCTTATAAAATGTTTGTTACATAATATTAGAAAAATATAAAGAACACAAAATACAAAACTTATATGTGAAAAAAAACATTTCACTTGTATAATTATTTGAACATAGTTAAACAAAGATTATTTAAGGTCAATATAAAGAATTAGATCATATGGTWTATTGGACATTTTCATAATTTAAAATCACATTTAAAATAAACTTATTGAACATAAATAATTATGTTTTAATTTTGATAATGGAGCTCTGTTACCTTTGAGGAGATGAATCCAAAAAAGAAAATAAATAATATATATATATATATTTTGAATTTATTCATGTATGTGAGTTTTGCCTTTTTTTTCCTTTTTCCAATAAATAGAAATGGTTGAATATCATTCGAAGTAGCCAGGAGTGTTATTTGCCTCCAACTTTCTAGTTTTGGCTTGTTAATTAATTTGTTATGCCATTATTTTTAATTTTTATTAAAACATATATAAATTTTTTTTTTTCAATCCACATACCTCTATCTCATTATATCTTAACAAAAATAGAAACTTCAGTTTTCTCATGTCCATCCTCATGGGATGTTATATCTAAGAAAAATTATCTTATGAATAGACGGAACTTTTAAACGTTTTCGCCTTTCTATATTAGAAAATATGAATTGAACCAAAAGAATTGTGTCTRATAARGSATTTATCTTAAGTTTTTAACTCAATAACYATGTATTATATACTGCTTGTTTAGCATATTCTGAGGATGTTAATATGAGAGCTCAAAACCTATCCCTTAATAAAATATATATGTACCCAGTTGAGTTATATTAAATTGTATTCTTCAAAAAAAAAAAAAAAACTAATAATACTATCTTTGTTGTGAAAGATGAATTCGAGCAAATATTGGAGGGGAAGAGTGTGAATTGAGAATGAAGATAGGATTGCAACTTGAAAACATTTTGAGCAGTGGAGCTGATTTTGACATTCAAATTTATATAATTGATGCTTGAAACAATGAAACATATTGGCAGTATTAGCCCAATCAAGCAAATGTACAATGATTCTTCACAATACATATATCCTTTTCATTTAACTAGAAAAAGGGAAAGAAAAATAAAAATAATAATAATAAATTCAAGTGTTTCCATACAACTATAATGGATTATTTCAAATTGAATATACAAAGATGATTTCAAATCTTTAATACACTTTAYATTATACATCCTCCTATGATAATCGAGAAGAGGTTTTGGAGGTTGAAAGAGTGTATATAAGCGTTAAAGGAATTAAATATATATACGCGTTGTGTTCTTATCAATGTAACATAAAGTATACTAAAAGATCTCTACTCCTAATACACGAGATTTTTTGTTGTATATTAAGATTAGACATTAATATATTAAAAGTTATTTTTGATACATTTTATATTATCTCAATATCGACCTCCCATCTATAATGTTGCATTGTCATTGTTAAACCAACTTAACATTTGCATGGATACATGCTCTCTTACACTAATTAGAGAATAATATATGTATACGCTTTAATTTTTATTAGTGTGGGATTCAAGGAATCGTAATAACTTTATATATATATAACAAGATTTTTAGCTTTAATGAGGCAAGAGTAAATGAAAACACATTGGAAGTTGATATAATATTTTTTATGATTAAAATTTTATATAAATCTAAAAAATATTAATTTTATGTAACATTTTAAAAAAAAATTGGAGTATTATTCCTGTCGCATCTAACTCCATCTTTATATATAACGTATATATATATATATTTTTTTTTTAATATGAAGTCCCCAACCCATGCTGGGCTGGGCACAATTGGAACAGCATAGATGAGTACGAAGAACATAGTACAATAGTACAAGGTTTATTAAAAATAATTTTTGATGTATTAATAATATTAAATCGTAACATACCATAATATAAATTAGACTATTTCATAACGACACCGTAAGATTTGGTGAGTATATATTAGTACTAAGGTTGCCGAAAAAGAACGTTTGTGGCTACTAATTCCTAGCTGGGCTGGCCACAGTTGGAGCGCAGAGATGAGTACAAAGAACACGTGCAGAGAGGTGTTGTTTTGGCAGACTGAGAAAGAAAGAGGAGGGAAAAGCTGGGATGGCAATAGAGAAGAGAGACCGTAGAGAGCAGAGTGTGCAGAGACATTCTGATACAATTGATGTGCACGTGAATGTATTACTGTGGTGATGTCCTCCTTGTCTCCTTGCATTTATTTCTGTGTCGGTGGCAGAGCCCAGCAGTGAGTGACCATCCAAGGACCATTCTCGTTTCTCAATTCTTTTAACCTCTACAGTCCATTTCTGTGCTTTTTGCTTATCTGGACCTTCTCTCCTCTCTGCCCAGATGTTTGCACCTCCTTCCTTCTCTCATGTTCCTTTATTTCTTCTTCATCAATCTCTCTTCACGCTCGTACTAGTCTTATTGACCCTTCTGCTTTCAAAATTGCAACTCATGGCTATTCAGAGTGCTAAAGTCATCCATCTGTGCGCAAATTATGGACAAAACGGAGGCTGTTACAATACCAGAAGAAAAGTTGCAAATTAGGGATTAAGATTCTTTTATCTCTTTGGAGATTTGAGCAGTGACTCCATTTGAATCACCACCACAGTTTTTCTCACTCAAGAACTCTTTCRGTTAGGATTGTTTGGAGAAAAACGAAGTCGCCCCATCTAAATTGATCCAAATCGTTTTTATGATTTTTACTTTAAATTTTATTGATTTCGATTGGGATTAAGCCGATACCATAAGTGCTGTGAGATTTAAAAAAATTTTAAATTCATGACTCAAAAGAAGCTAGTAAGGGAAGTCCAATAATTAGGCTTGAATGGACTCGGGGTAGTAAATAGAGGACTATGATTTGCTATTTAATTCAATAAATAATTATATTAAAGGATGATTTTTTTACTCTTCAAATCCTAAGCTTTTACCTATGAATAGTGGGCTCAAGTTCATATAATGTCAATTTCTCTACAGCTATAGTTCGCTACCTTTTCTTTCCCTAACTAGAGCATTTTCCCTCCTCSTTTTCCTTCCCTAGTAACGATATATTATCTGTAGGAGTCTCTACTTTCTATAAAATTTATGATTAAGTCTTCTAAAAAAGGTAAAGCTTTCAAATCCTCTAAAACTTCTAATTAAGGTAAATCCCTGTAGTTCTGTGTTCATTAAGAAAGTCAAATTGAGAGATTTGAGTATTTTGTTTTCTTGGATTAAAGAAAAATCATTTGCTTATCTTTGCAAAAATAATGTTTGAAACTACATGCATGAGTATATCTTACCAATCAAATTTTACTTGAATGGGTAGAATGTGTGTGCAAATCTTGCTTTGTTTGTTTTTCTTATGCTAAATCTAAATAATAAATTTGGAGGAGTTAATAATGGACAAATTTTCCTTTTTTATGATTTATAATGTTAGGATTTTTACTTAGATTGTTAAAGACTGAATATTTCATTTGAGTATTAACTCCTTAGATTGTTTTCTCTAATTTATGCTCGAGAATCCAACTCGTTCCTTGGTCGGACTTTTTTTGGATGGTGAAACTCCCAACGGGTTATTTTCAATACTCCGAATTCGAAGCTGAGATCTCTGGTTAAGGGCAGTGAGCTCATTCTATTCAACCCAAAATTTGTTGGTCTTTCTTTCTTATTTAATTCATAAGTTCTTTCCAAATCTATAAAGGTTCTAAAAGAATATTGAGTCGTGACTCTTCAAGTAGCACAATTCTATGCTAATATCCTAGAAGAATATCAATTTATTATCATTGCTGCGCAACATTCTCCAGCCAAATTGATTATTCTGGTCGTGGTGTGTTAAACTTTTTCAACCCAATGAAGCCAGAGTTTCAACCTGCTAACCTTCTAATCGGCTCATCGGATCCATAACTACCTCTTTTTTTAGTGTGGGGTTCTTGGGTTAGCTTAAGTAAGCCCTCGTAAAGTGTGAAAATCAACTATTTAACTAGGAGTATGGCTTTTTGCTTGTCATGGCTAAGATGGCAGCATAAAAAGTCTCATAGCTGATTAAACTTAAAAGAAAGAGCAAGCAAGCTGAACAATTACACAGATTAAACTGAACAATGAATTCCTAATGCAAAAAACCAAAATAACACAAAGATGCAGCTAAAATTGTTGAAATTGGCAAARTTGCGGCAAAACAAGAAACTATGCAACTAAATAGAATGAGAAAATGATGCAGTTACTATCAAATAAGGAAATGATGCTGTTAATATCAAGTGAGGAAATGATATTGTTAGTATTATTAGCCAAAACAAAGTAGATTGCAGTTAAACTAGCACAACTAAGCTAAAAGCATGGGGGAAAAAAAAAGAACAAGAAGAGCAATAAAACTAAACAATACAAGCAGTTTTATGCAACATAAATCTTAAGTGAAGCATTAAGTTATGCTAAGAAAAAGCAACTATGGCTAACAAATGAGAAGGTTGACAAGTTGAGCAAACTAACAAGTTACACTATAAAAGCTGCAAAAACCAGGATTCAAGAGCTAATAAAGCAAGAACGTGAAGAAAAGCAAGAATTTGAATTCCTAAAGCATTGCAAAGGACACAAGAAACGACTTAMCAAGRTAGTCAAAATCTAGAAAATGATAGAAAACTGTTTGTAAAGCTAGCTAAATATTGAAAACATGGATAAAAGATCCAAAAAATGAAGACGAATTTGCTTGATTTTCTGGATTGATGCTTGCTATTTTGTTTGATTCATCTTCTCTTATTTATAGACTGGYTGGAACGTTCTTGTCGGCTGAGGCCAATAAAAATTACTATCATTATGCCATTTTCCTCTTTCCGCGCAACTAATTCGACCCGCTTTTGCCTTAGTCGGCTTTTCGGTTGAATGTGTCCTCTTGGTTTTCAGCTAGRTGGTTTTGTGTTTGTTTTGCCGAGTAGCCGATTGCCTAATATCTATGCTTCTTTTGCCAATTCGATTGGATTTCTACTTCTGCTCATTGGTTGATCCGTAATTTTGCTCATCTTTAGTTTCGTCAGCCATTGAGTACTCAGCTGCTTTAGCTACTTTTCTTCTAGGAATTTCTTCTACATTAGCCCTACTGGGTTAGTCGTTGCATCCTATAGCACCCGTTGATGATGGCTAAATATAGATGTCAACACATGCCCCCTCAAGCCTTCATCTGATCGGCTGTGTCCAACGACTAGGTTAGGTGAGGCTTGATGTCACTTCAACTTTTCTTGTGGCTTTTTTGGGATTGTCGAGCTTGGACAACTATCCTTAGATTTAGCAGATTGGTTACCTAGCAGCAATGATGGTTTACCTTAGGACTCRCARTCGTCTTATCCTTTCGGCTTCTGTTGGTGGTAAAATAGGAGAAGACTCATTTTTACTTTTTATCTTCCATCACTTTCTTCTTCTTCCCCAAGCTTTTGTTATTCTYTATAATTTTGTACAAYCATCTCTCTTCCGACTCCACTACTCAGATTATTGTTCATTCCTACCTTCTCTTTCGATCATTGCAAGACATCGTCAAGCAGTGATAATCATGACGAAGCTTCTGATCAGCCTTAGCTCTTTGATCGACACGTTTTGATTTGTATGACTCTACCAAAGATTTTTTTAAGTTAGGTCTTTCCTCTGACAYTACCAAATCGGCTTAGGCCCTTGCCTTCTTAAAGATAATATTTGGAGCAGACATGCTTTTGGGTGAGGGAGCTTATAAGGAGCTCTGAAAAGCTCTTAGMTTGGTGGCCCAGTCTCTTAATCGTTCTCTCTCGGCTGAAATTAAAACTGAGTGCTCTATAGCTTGTGCCCATCCGACTAGATTTTTTTACACTGTGGAGGTTAGGATAAACTACAGACCAAGGCTATGGCCAAGTTGAATGAACTATCCTCCCTTTCTGCCAGGCATAGAGAGCTAAGCACTCGTTTTACTTTTGAGAAAAGCATAAAAGACTTGCCAAAGCAAAGGCTTCTGCCCACTCTAATTGGATTGCCTTCATGGAGGCTGAGATTAGCCATTTATTGGCTGAGCTAGTTGATGAGAAAAACAAATCCACCTAGGATCAAAGGCAAATTGGTGAACAAGATAGCCTCTTGGTTAGCCCATACAGAGAAGCCCAACAGGTCTAAGCTAGGCTGACAAAGTTGGAAGGCCAACGCCTTATGCTGGAGAGTGAAAATGATGAGGGAATATTGGGTTTTGGAGGGTGCAAAGCAACTTGGCAAGACCTTAGCTCTAGGATGCTAAACTTGTCCGGCTGTGGAGCTGAATCTTGAGGTTGAAATGGCTGGCTCGAGTCCTTTGCCCTAGCAAATCGAGTCATTATACCTCGAACTTCTGTCGAGCCTGCCCAGGTCCCTACCAGTATCCCTGTTGATCATTCTGATGAGTCCCTTATGTTTGTTATGTATGAAGACATTATAAGTGTTTTTCACAAAGTTTCACAAGAGCCTGCTCCTACTGAGAAAAATCTAAATCTAGCAATTGTCATTGCTCTTGGCACCAAACCTGATGGCCAAGAGGTGATTGATATTGGTCCATTGCGAGCTATTCCCCTTTCTTCCTGGAGTCGAACATGTTTATCGGCTGTTTTTCGAAACTGATTCCATTTTTGCTACCCAGCTAGCCTATAGCCAAGAATAATGTTTTTTTTATAAAAAGGCCAATCGGCTAATTGTTTAGCCAAAAAAAGCTTTATTGGATGACTTCTTTCCTTTTGTCAATTTTTGATCCCCTTCCAAAAAGAAGGGTAGTAGTGCTTCAAGTACCTGTCATTAATTGCAGGGTCCAATTCCTTACCATTTGACTGCATCAGTCGATAGGGGCCTCCCGGATTGACTTCGCTAACAAAGAAAGGTCCCTTCCAGCTAGCCGACCATTTACCAAATTCGGGATGATTAAGTGCAATTAGCAGGTGTTCTTAAAAATCATGTTACCTTCGTGAATAGTCCTAACCCAAATTTGTTGATTATAAGCAACGCTACCTTTTTCTTGTGCCTTAAGATGTTTTCAAAAGCCATCCATTGATCTTCGTCCACTTGACCTAGCTCYATCAGAATGGCCTATTGGTAATCRTCTATGGGCATGTCATTCTAGAATCCTATCCTAGCTCATCGCACAGAGAGTTCTACTGGTAAGATTGCATCAGGTCCATAAGTTCGCTGATAGGGTGTAAAACTTGTATACGTCTTTGGGGAGTTCCATTAATCCCAAAGTACTTCCTACAACACTTAATGCCATCTTCGAGGCTTGTCTTCAATAACCTTTTTCCCCATATTAATAAGTGTTTTCATAGTTACCTCAACCTGCCTGTTAGCCTGAGCATAATACGGGGTTGAGTTAGAACTGTTTGGCTAAAGTAGGTACTTTGTCTCTTGTGAAGGTGGTCCGCTGGTCAGCTGTGGTAGATTCTGGGATCCCAAAATGAAAATTAATCTGGTGTTTAATAAAGTAATAACTGTTTCCTGAGTTACCTTTGTCAACGGCTGAGCTTCTACCCACTTGGTGAATAAATCAGTAGCCACCAAGATGGAGTGACCTTTGGAGGATGGCAGATATATTTTTCTRATTACATCCRTTGCCCAACCTCTGAATGACCATTGTTTTACTATATTAAGCTCTRTGGTTGAGATATTGAAGAGGTGTCCATATTTCTAGTAGGCCTYGTAGCCTCTAGAATAGGTATAACAATCAGCTCTAATGGTCGGCCAATAAACTCTATGTCGGTGTAATAATCATCTTAGTTTTGGTCCCACCTGATGAGCTCCACACAACTCTTCATAAACCTCTGCCAAGGCCTGAGCCGATTCTTCCTTGCTTAAGCATTGTAAAAGCAGACCTTCATTTGAATAGGTCATTATCAACAACTAAGTAGTTTAGAGCTTTGTGCCTAAGTTATTTAGTAACCTTGATTGAGGGATCCTATAGAAAGGTGATTATTTTTGTTCTCTAATCAGCCATGTCACGGCTGTCAATGCAAAGAATCGGCTGAAGAAAATGAGCTTATATATATCTTATGGTAGCACGTTCTTGTATTCTGATGCTTATTAAGCCAAATCATTGGGTTCCTAGTTCTCTTTCCTTAGCAGATATACCAGTATTACATCGACAAATCCTCTTAGCAAGGTCCATGTTCCATGATATAAGCTGACTAAATTAGAATTTTTGCACCTGTATTCACCTACTAGTTGTAGAATAACTAAATGGAAATCACCAATAATTTGAACGGATTGGAAATTCRTTGACAATGGTAGCCATAGACCTAAGATCAAAGCCTTATGTTCGGCTTGGTTGTTGGAGAAGCCTTTCGCTAATTCGAATATGAAGCTACATTGAGACCGGCTGGATTGGTGACTGTGATGTCGGCTCTTGCACCCCAGCTGGTTTTGCAACCATCAAAGGTCACGGCTTTTGTCCCAACATAATTCTGAATTTCCACCAATAGATCAGCCATCTCAATGCAAGGATATTCAGCCAAGAAATTATCGACTACYGCTTGTGCTTTAATGGCTCTCAGGACTATATATTTTAATAAGAAAGCTGCTAGCTTTACTGCCTATTTCATCAATCTCCCTTGCAAGATGGGTTAATTCAAGAGAAAGCGTACCAAGTCTACCCTACAGATGACATTGACTTCTACTCGGAGCATATAATATTCTAACTTGRTACAGGCATGGAAAGTGAAAAGCGTAACTTTTCAATGTGAGAAGACATGGATTCCGCGCATTAAGAGATTGTTTGAGGTAGTACACGACTCTCTTAACCCCTTCATCATTGTCCTGGCCCAATAGGCAGCCGATCGAGGTATCGCCAGCAGACATATAATGTTTCATCGGCTTGCTGCCTTGAAGTAAAGCTAGGACCAGGGGTTTCGTAAAGCTCCATTTTATCTGATAAGAAGACTTACGCTATTCTGCCCCTATGTGAATGTCTTGACTGGCCTAAGTTTTGGCAAGGATGAGAGTGCTTTTAGTTTTCTCACCGAGTTTGCCAAAGAACCACCTCTAGAAATTTATTCTACCAATTAGCCTTTGTAACTCCTTTCTGGTGCACCAGAAAACCAAGGAAATGCCAAGCAGATAATCAAAAACACACTTGTTGGGGTTCATCTTCAAATTATGCCGATGCATCCTTAGAAAGAATTTTTCCAAATCGACTAAATGTTGGGAGGAGGTAGCTGATTTGACGATTAAGTCATCAGTATATACCTCCATACTCTGACCGATTAGGTCGTCGAAAATTATGTTCATCGATATATATCTCTAAGGTCATAGTTTCGTCTTTCAGATAGAATTTAATTGTGTTCTAGACCTGGGATAAAGTTAGTTTCCTGAATATGGAGGGTTTGCCATGCAAACAAATGAAAGAGGGTGTAGCATTCGTTTTTGGCTGGGTAGGCCTCTTGGGTGTTGGAATCGGCTGTTGTGGAGTTTCTACGACCTCTACAAGGCAGGCAAAATTTCTTCTGTCAGGGTCATCTTTAGCATTTCGGTATCCTGGAAGACTTTCTCTGTCCACTGCATCTTATTGGCTGTATTGAAAGCTGACATTATGCTGGCATCCGCAGCTAGGAAGGGATTCATGTCGACTAGCGATTCTTGGGACCTTTTGTATCCGAAACCGAAACAACCTTCCTAGATGACCTTTTAGATAATGCTCCAAAAAATCATACAATAATTGGTACCATGTTTGAAGATGTTATGCCATTTACAGTACATCTTACGTTACAATTCTTCAATGAAAGGTATCTTCTATTTGCCTCTCTTTTAGCATCTGATAAAAAATCTGGTCAGCTTTTGATATGTCAAAAAGTAGCTAAGTTGATTTCTCCATTTAGCTTCTTCATTTCCTTGTACTAGCTTTAACATGGGGCAGGTATATGGTGTCCTTTCCAACAATTCGGCTGCCATAATTTTGGTTGTCTCATCCTCTTTTGAATCAACCACACCCTGAATCATGGCTTATCCCCTGCTAAACTTGGCTGCTCTGGACTTTTCCTTGTATTTGATGAATTCTTCTGCCCTAATCGTATAGAAAAATAGCTTGGTAAATTCGAGAATATGGCAGGATGAGTTTTTCTTTAGCTATCGATTCATATGCTCAATTGCTATCCTGGCGTATTCAGCTTTTGCTAGTAAAATAGGGCACTTTCCTTTCATTGGCCTAAACCTCTCCAAGAAATCAGCCACATTTTCATTGGCTTTCTGTTTTATGGCAAGTAGATCTACAATAGACACCTCTTTGGTACGGGTTTATAGAACTTTTCATGGAAAAGGCGCTCCATATCGGCCTAATTGTTAACTGAGTTTGGTGGTAAGCTAGCGTACCATGTGAAAGCTGCTCCGGTCAGAGGCAAGGAGAAGAGGTGTAACTTATGCAAATCACTATTGTTGAGCTCCCCACATCGAGTCGTGAATCAGTAGATATTATCCATTATAGTCTTGTCATCATCGCCTGAGAAAGTGGAGAATTCAGATGTTTTATAACCTTATGGCATGGCGGCTGCATGATCAATCCATTCTGGATAAGGCTTCCTTTAAACCAATTGGTCATTATCAACAACATTTAGCCGGAACTGTCTCCTTAGTACATCGGCTATTACATTACCATCGAGTGGCGCTGGAATCTATGCTGCGACATTGGTTAGCTGAATTCCCAGATTAGGTAGTGGTTGTCTCCTRGTTTGAAATTCTTGATCCTGATGATATTTCTTGGTATCCTCTACCAAAAATAGGCATTCGTTTCTGTGCATGGGTGATTGATTTTGCTAAGCTAGCATTGCCATAGCCCTGGGATTGGTTAGCGCGATGAGCTACATATTCTTGACCCTAGTGGAATACTGAAAGTATCGTCCAGGTGAACAAGAAAAAAGTGAAACTTGGGGGAGGAAACGGTTAGTGGCTTCCTGGGAGCCATAGGGTGTCGACTGTCCTCCTAGCTGTGATTGCCCTTCACATAAAGCTGTCTTCTAGGTGGGATGTAACCCATCTATTGTGATATGTTCCTTTGAGCAATCGTAATCAGGCTCAGGGAAATTATCACACAGGTTGAGCCCAAGACTGCATAGTTYCCAAATTTTTCACGAGATGACTTGACTTTGGGATGGAAGGGTAAGTGGACAGAACCGTATTAGGATACCTGGGACTCTGCTGTGTCAAACCCTGAATTTTGTTTTTCAACATAGGCTTGAAAACAGTGGCAAATTGATGTTTCAGATTTTTCATTAACTCACATATGTATTGCTCCATGGTGAACCTGATGGCTRATAGAGAAGTGGGGATCRATTGCTAATCAGGAGGACCAGGTGATGTAGATGGCTCTTGATGCTTGAGAACCGTCTCAAGAGGAGTACTATGGTTTCCCAAAGTTTTTCGGATGATACTTACTGAGCTGAACTCCAGYATGTTAGTCGTAGATGTTTCGCTGACCCAAGTTGAGCTATTTTGACTTCCAGCCATGATTCTGCGGTAGGAATGCAGTATCATGTACACTTAATGTCCCACTGGGCATGCCAATTTTGTTGGTGTATAAAATTGCCTAGCCAAATTGGCTATCCTGGTCATGGCTTGAGTTTCGACTAACTAGCCTGATCCGTAGCTACATTTTTTTTAGTGTGGATTCTTTAGTTAGCTTAAGTAAGCTTTCGCAAAGTGTGCAAATCATCTATTTAACCAGGAGTATGGTTGTTTGCTTGTTACAGCTAAGACGGCAGTAAAAAAAGTCTCAAGGCCGATTAAACTTAAGAGAAAGAGCAAGCAAGTGAACAATTATGTAGATTAAGTTGAACAATGAATTGATAATGCAAGAAATCAAAATAACACAAAGATRTAGCTAAAATGGTTGAAATTGGCAAAGTTGCCGCTAAACAAGAAACTATGCAATTAAGCTGAATGAGAAAATGATGCAGTTACTATCAAGTGAGGAAATGATGTGGTTAATATATTAGCCAAAACAAAGTAGACTGTAGTTGAATTAGTAAGGCTAAGCTAAAAGCATGGAAAAAAAAAAAAAGAACATTAATAAAAGTAGTAGCACAAGCAGTTTTATGCAACCTAAATCTTAAGTACAAGAGTAAGTTATGCTAAGTAAAAGAAGCTACGACTAATAAATGAGAAGGCTAACAAGTTGAGCAAATTAACAAGTTACACTATTAGAGCGATAAGAAACCAACATTCAAGAGCTAAGAAAGCAAGAAAGTGAAGAAAAGCAAGAAGTCGAATTCATAAAGTATTGCAAAATTACACAAGAAACTACTTAACAAGAGAGTTGAAATCTAGAAAAYGATAGAAAACTATTTATAAAGCTAGATAAATATTGAAAACATGGATAAAAGATGCAAAAAACGAAGATGAATTGCTTGATTTTCTGAGCCGATGCTTGTTGTTGTTTTTATTCATCCTATTTATACTTTGGCTGGAACRTTATTATCAGCTTAGGGTTGAGGAAAGATACCGTCATTATGCCATTTTCCTCTTTCTTCATAACTACTTCGGCCCACTTATGCTTTAGTCGGCTGCTCACTTGAGGATGTCCCCTTGGTTTTTGGCTTGGTGGTTCTGGATTTGTTTGCCGAGTAGCTGATTGCTTGATATTTATGCTTACTTTGCCGATTTAGTTGTCTTCCTTTTTCTGCTCATCAGTTGATCCATAAGTTAGGCGTCAATCGTTGAGTACTTAGCCATTTTGGCTACCTTTCCTCTAGGAATTTCTCCTACATTAGCCCTATTGGGTCAATCATTGAATCCTTTCCCAGCCATTGACGACGATTAAATTTAGGCGTCAACAATTATATATTATTGAGAAAGACAACATTATAACATTAGTGTTTGTGAAGAGTATTAGGCTATTGCTCCTAAAACTTCATATTGTGATCTCAATAGTGCAGAAAATCATTAAATTATTATCTTGCTCAATATTATCTACTTCTTAAAAGTATATTACAATCTTAATATATTTTTGAAGAATAAACAATTGTTCTTGAAGTAATAATAGTCTAAATCAAACTATTGTATTTAAATAAATATATATATATATATATATATATATATTTTGATTGTGCTCCGAAGTAATACTTATCTTATAAAGAATATTAAATAATTTGATGACATAATATGTGCAATATGTTTTGCTCCTCTCGGCTCCTATGTGCCACTAGGGTCGGGACGAGCCTCAGCCTGCTTCTCGGCAGTCACGGTACTCTAAATAAATAGTGAAAATACATAAGTTATTACAAAACCTCAAGTATAAAGTGAAAATTACTAGTGTATCTCAATATACAATCACATCCTACTTTTCCACAAATTACAATTTCTTAGACAAAATGACCACAAGCCACAAGAGTAAGACAAACTRCATCTAGTCTCAAATACACATACATTGAAGACGAACAAGTGGGATCACAATACTCTACTTCCCAACTCTAGTCCTCTAGTTCAGCCCCTGATCCAGAAGAAAACATGTAGAAATAAGGTAAGTTAGGCTCAGTGAGTAACGTAYGTGTGTGAGAGTGTAAATTAGCAGCGAAAAATATTTTGTAAAGCAATCTACATAAAATTGAGTAAAGAAAAGATTAATAATTATCTTACCCAAACTATTCTCTTTCGACAAAGTATAAGTAACTCTTATTTAAAGAAGAGGATGCATTTCTAGAAACCAAGTCAAGTCATGCAAACCATTTCATGGATAATGCAAAGTCAATGGGTAAAATCATTTAAAATGACTAATTGCTACATTACGATAAACATCTCGAATTAACATATTTGTGGTGCAATACTTGGTGCCAAAGAACATATTTGTAACTACATAAAATGACTCGAGAAAATCATGAATAGTTTCATCTTTTTTCCCTATCTTTAGAAAATGGTGGTTCATTAAAATTCAAATCACTAGATTTCATTTTATCATATGCTTTTATGTAATGTGATACAAATCCAAGCACAAAATATGTAGAATTCTGCTAGTGGATACATCTAAARCCAACATTCTATGCCCTTTAAAAATGCGTTCTTGCTCAGCATGCTGAAGAAATTCAAGCTTTCTTTTAGGTGAATCTTCACATATTTTACTGCATTACGAACATTTTAGATGAAAAATTTAATCTCATCCAGACCTTATTGAACAATTAAATTCAAGACATAACTCCAACAATGAACTTGTAATCATATCTTGTTGAATAATGTTCCYGGAGACATCTTGAAAATATATCATTAGCTAAATGATTATCAATGGTGATTGTACAAAATTTCTAATATTTCACTTCAATAGAAAATTTATAATCATATCTTTAAGATTTTCCCTCGTTACCTTACAAGGATCCAAAACAAAGTTGGTGATTTTCTTATGCAATTTCCATTATTTGTTGAAGTGATTTGTAAGAGCAATAAAAGGAAGATCTTGAATTGAAGTCCAAGTATCCATAGTTAAGCAAAGTCTTGGACTAGAATTTACAAAACAATTCTTCAATTTATTTTTCTCAATGTCATATATTTTCATGAAATCATTTCTCATTGTGTTTCTAGTGACAAACTTAATCTTTGGATTCACACCTAAAACATACTTCTCGAACATTTGATCTTCAACCAAATTAAATGGCAATTCTCAAGTAATTATAAACTCAGTTAGATCCTTCCTACTATTCTCTTTATCAAATTTCCACATATTACAAGAAGAATCATCCGAATTACCCCTTACAAAGCTTAAAAAAAGTTTGACTTGTTGTTTTTTTTGCTAGACAAACCTCCCTTATATACATGCTAAACGTCCAGTAGTGATGTGCCGATTCAAGTGAGTAGGTACACCTTTAATTGGGCATCTAAATGACTTTTTGTGATAGTTACATGGGCATTCATTTGGATCTTTTGCATTTTCGGTGAAGTGGTTTCATGCATTGGATCTTTTCTTGAGGCAAACTCTGAATACTAGGTATGAATGCAAAATAACAGGGGTCAAGGTCAAAGAGTGAGACAATGAGGAATAAGCTTCATCTTCGAGAGGGAAACAGGTCGGATCACTAGCTAAGGCCTTAAAATGACCGCTCAGTGATAGAGGAGGTACGGGTGTAAAGACTCGTACTAGGGAAAGCTCCTCTAAATGCTCTAACACCCACACAGGATATGGACCGAACTATATTACAACGCTCTGAACCCAATTGACATATCACTTTAATGGCCGAAGATTTTTCTTCACTTCCTGTCTTCTCTTTTTTCTCAATATTATTTTTATTTTCTTGATTGCATCTCCATGTGCAACATCCTTGATGGTCAATCAATAATATTTTCATTGTTTGCATCTGATATCACAAGCAAAAGAAACTTTTACAAATTAAATCTGACATAAATAGATCAGTATACAAAATGAAAAAGTAACAGTGTAATAATAAGAATTTGAATTTAAGAAACATAGGAGATTCAAATATTCATACCTTTGGCTTTCTCATTTTTGAATTCTAAGGATAAGCTGTATGCTTATGTTTTTACCATTTTAAGATGAAACATTACTCTTAAAACAAGAAGCCGAAATTGAAATTAGAGTAGAGAAGTGTTAAAATATAAGAAGCTACAATTTCGATTTTGGAATTTGATTTATTGTTTACCATTAATTCTTGATAGTTTAATTCTTTCGCTCCCCCCTCTCCCCTCTCAACTCATTGTAAATCCTTGTATTTTCAATTAGACAAAAAAGCCATGCAATAGTTATAAGATTTCCCCTTCATGTTGATGCATCTTTTTGATAGAGTCACCATTTCTAAGAAATAACATAAGAATTATTTTCAGATAAAGAGATGTCAAAAGGGCTTCTTGTTACCCAAACAGACCCTCCTACATCTATATATAAATGTTGGTTTATCAAGAATATGCAAGAAAAAMACTTCTAATTGTTGATTAATTGTCAGAGATGGCTTAGAACCAATAGTTTATGATCTAATGGATCTCTCCATTCGAATAGCTTATTTGAGAGTTATCAGTATTTATTAAATTTGTTCCTATCTAGCRGAATGCTATTAAATAAAATGAAAAAGATATTGTTGAGAAAAAGATGGCTTTTATCCACTATGCACTACCCAACATTTATTGTGGGCACGATAATCGATACACCAGAGGCGTATCCTTTCCAGTCCTCTCGTACGAGGAAAGATCCTCTTAATGCTCTAACGCCCACACTAGATATGGACAGAATTGCCTCATGAAATTGCGAACCCAGCTCACATACTACAAACCTAGATGGCGAAGAGCCAACATCAAGGTGCTAAACCTTCCTATTTATGTGAGCTCTTGGGAAAGATTTGCCTGTTAACCCTCGAGTAACTTTTAACCGTTGAGCAACAACCTTCCCACTCGACACCGTTGGATCACTAAGGTCGACTTTCATTCCTGCACTATGGGTGGGTTTTGTAGTCAAGCTTCCTTCTACTTTTGCACTAGATGGCCAATCTATATTTGGCTTGAGGAAACCTTTGTATGCCTCCATTACTTTGTGGGTAGACCTCCATAGAAACTATCTACTTGAGCTTGTACCTTGGCTCGTAGATCTTGACACAAGGATAGAATTCAAGCTCTTCCAAAGTAGTATCTTATTGATGGCCTAGTCCCCTGAGAAGGGGCCTAATTTGCCTTCCACCTAAGATGCCGAGGAAAGGCCCGAAACTAATCCCAAGGAACAATAAAGCTTCATAAGTCCTTTTTTTCCAGGTGTAGGTCGTCTAAATATTCATAGACATGTACATTTTATTGAGTCTCTCTACGAGATAGTGCTCAGATTGTTATGCCTCTTGCAACTTACCCAACAAGGAATTTTAATAGCTTAGGACTGTTATAGTTATGGTTACCGTTCATCGRGGCTTCGATGGTCAGCTTCCCTGTTATTAGGTCACCAACTTGAATTTTCGACTTTGGGCAAGCGTCAGCCCCCGTACATGGTCTTACAACTTTGTGAGATCTATGATTTTGGTAAATAGTTGCTCCGATAGGGCTACTGCGACCCTTTTTGTGAGGAGGCACTTCTTCTCCCGAAATAACGGGGCTATTTTGCCGGGTTCTTTAGAGAGAGTTATCCGTGCCCCAAGTACTCTCTACCTATCCACTTGTGTTAGTTTCAGGTATAGGTACCTTTTTTCTTATAATCCTTCGAGCTTTTCCTGGGAGTATGGCATGGGTTACTTCATTATTGTAGTGATTGATACTCGAACGTTGGCACATTTTCTCTACCTKTTCTTACCATAAAAAGCAGGGGCACCTTACGTTCTTGAACTGCTAACCAACTTTTTGCTAGCCTAGTCTCCTTCGTCCCTCGAGACCAACAAATGGTTACAAGAATATTCACATGTTGCCCATCAACTACGACTTTCAACCTAATCTTAGGCCCTGACTCACCCTCTATAGACAAACCTTGCGAATGAACCCTTAGGTTTTCGAGGCATTGGATTCCTCACAATGTTTGCTTTACTCAAGCCGACATTCTTGCTTCCACTTCGTCCACCACTGCTCGGATTAAGAACACTTCTTGGGCTTCTTTCTAAAGTGGAATGCTCCCCTATTGATGTATTTTTATATCCCATAGCTTTAGCAAATCGCTTAGCCCTGTTCATTTTCGGCGCAAGAGCGCTCGATCAGTGAGCTATTACGCATTCTTCCAAGGGTTGCTGCTTCTAGGCAAACATCTTGGTTGTCTCTACACTCTTACCTCCTTTTTCATCAAGCGGCCAATTAGGGGCCTTAGTTATTGATCAGGGTTGTTTCCCTCTAGACAATGAAGCTTATCCCCATGTCACTGGTTGACCTTGATCCCTATTATTTTGAGGTCCAATATCTAGAATTTGCCTCTATTTGGTATTGTTGTTGTGGCTCGCACCGAAACAGTGCATTAACCCTAGATGTCCAATCAACTACTGCACCTTAATACATTTCGTGGAGAACTAGCTATTCTGGGTTTGAGTGGCATTTCATCCTTAACCATAAATCATCTGCTGATTCTTCAACATCAGTCGATTTGAACCTTTACTTAGTTTCACCCAAGCTTTATACTAGTCATGGATAGATCACCCAGATTTGGGTCCATAAGTAGTGAGAATTGCACTAAGAAGACTTGCTTTAGCTATGACTCCAATGGGTTCCCTTATCCAAGCTACTATCTATGAGACGCCATCTCATTCTTCTATAGGAACGTGATCAGAGCCCCATGCTACTCCCGCTGCTTGGGAGCTTACGGTTTTATGTTAGGAGCATATTAGGATGCATAGCCTTAAAATAAAATAAAAGTAAAGGGCAAGGTTGAGATGAGGAAAGGCTTATGAYAGATACCAGCATCTAGAGACGAGGAAGGGCATAGTAGTCGACGAAATACTTTTGGGAGCTAAAAATAAGCAAAGATCCTAAAATTCCTAATAAGGTAACATTTTGAACTATTGTCAAAAACATAGGCGTGCAAGAGAAAACTTGGTGAAGTGAAACATCTCACTAGCCAAAGGGGGGAAAAAAAAGCTAAAGCAATTCTCGGAGTAGCGGTGAGCAAAATGGGAGCAGCCTAAACCGTGAAAACAGGGTTGTGGGAGATCCATACAATCATTGTGCTGCTAGGCAAAACAACCTAAATATTGTACTGTAGGTGGTGAAACTCTAGTAGCCAGAAGCATCACTAGCTTTGCTCTGACCTAAGTAGCATGGGGATCGACGGGTGGGTCCAATCAAGCTCCCTTCTGCATTTGCACTTGAGGGCCAATCTTCGTTCAATCAAGGAAACCTCTGCACACCTCTATTACCTTTTGGGAGGCCTATGCCCTATTTGGAATTTCCAAGAACATTTCGTTTTSAGAGGAAGAGCTTATTTCAAGTAATATTTGATCAATTGTGTATCAATTAATATTCAATTGATTGGTCTAAGTTTATCAACAAAAAGTATTTGTCTAAGCCATTTTGTTTCTTATAGTCCAAGTCACTTCTTTTTTGTCCAAATTGCTTTTTTCTTTTTTTTTTTTCCTAGTTCACTTCCTTTTTTCTGTGTGAGATTTGGAAATATCCCCATTCGTAGGTCTGAGATCTACATCTATGAAGAAAGGTCAAAATGATCAACTTTGCAATTAGTTGTTAGAATCAATAGGTCATGTATGATTCTATAGAGTGGCAGTAAGAGTGGATGATCAGTCAACTTTTCTACTATCACCCTAAAAAGACCAAGTTTTGCCTTACATAAAGTTGCTAAAGTATGATTAACCTTTGAATTTGAAATCACTTCTTATATAACCGGTACTAGCCAAAATTTACAGGAGCATTTTGAGTCTTAGTAAGAGGGGGGAGGGTTAAGGATTTATCCAGTTTGAGATATCACATTGTTCAAGGAACTCTCAATTTTGTCAGAGTAAAGGATTATCAACAAGGGCGTTCTAGTGCGTTTTAGATTCTTATCTAAGACTTATATCATTTCATGATGCCATGTGAATCACTATAAACATGTTAAGTGTAAATGATTTTGAATTGGAGTAGGCTACCCTGAGATAAAATATATTCTTCTTAAAGCGATTCGATTAGGAACTCTCCATAGTGTGATGAGCGATGTGTACAAGGCTCGGGAACGAATTCACTGCCATAGCCAGCATTTACTAGCGAATTCGGCTTCATGCATGTGAGTTGCAGCCTACAATTTGAACTGAGGATGGGTTTTTAGGGTTAGCTCACCCTCAAGGGATGGCGACCCTTTGTCCCGACCATTGCAGCACGTGTGTCGCCCATGGCATAAGAGGCATGATGTCCAGTCATCATCCTTACCTTCATTTGGCTTATCACTGGTAGTCTATTTAGGGTTCTGAACTCAATGACGGTGACTAAACACGAGGGTTGTGCTCATTGTGGGGCTTCACCTAACACTTTACGGCATGAGCTAATGATAACCATGCACCTTATATGTCCATATTCCTGAAGGCACCCCTCTCTTTCAAGAGGTTCACGGCATGTCCAGCCTTGGTAAGGTTCTTCACTTTGCATCGAATTAAACCACATGGTCCACGGCTTGTGTGGCCTCCCGTTAGTTCCTTTGAGTTTCATTCTTGCAAACGTACTTCTCATGCCAGATACTTAACATGTTAGCTACAGTAATGCATGGGCGACGCGCASAACTCTTCATATCAATTGTTTACAGCTAGGACCACTGGGATATCTAATCCCATTCACTCACCTAGCTTTTATCTCTCAGCGTCAGTGTCGTCCCAACATAGTGCTATCACCCTTGGCGCTCTTTCCGATCTCTAYGCATTTCATCACTCCACCAGAAATTCCCTCGATCCCTACCATATCCCAGCTTGGTAGTTTCCACCGCCTGTCCAAAGTTGAGCCATGGGATTTGGCGGCGGACTTATAAAGCTATCTAAGGACGCTTTACGCCCAATCATTCTGAATTAGGCTTGCATCTTCTATATTACCACGGTTGTTGGCACAGAGTTAACTGATGCTTATTCCCTAGATGCCGTCAATGCTTYTTCTCTGGGAAAAGAAGTTTACAACCTGTTGGCCTTCTACCTCCATGCGATATTGCTCTGTCAGGCTTTCGCCAATTATAGAAAATTCCCATTTGAAGACCTCATAGGACTCTAGGTCATCCCTCAATCCCAGTGTGCCTGATCATCATCTTGAACCAGCTACTTATCATCACCTTGGTAAGCTATTGCCTCACCAACAAGCTAATCAGACGCGAGCCTCTCATTGGGTGAATGCCTCATTTTGCTCCTCAGCGTATGGGGTATTATCATCCATTTGCAGCTATTGTTCTCTTTCCAATGATAGGCTCTCACACATTACTCTCTCGTCCGCCACTAGAAACACCACTTCTCATTTGAATTGTATGTGTTAAGCATGCTGTCAAAGTTCATCCTAAGCCAGGATCAAATTCGTAATAAGATTCATAGTTGTATTACTTATAACTTCCTTGTTCGTAGACGAAGCAAGTTCAGAGTTATCTTTTATTTCAAGGCATAACTTGTGTCCATGCACTTAATATTCGCATAGAGTTCGTCCCCATAAATATAGCCATTTCTGCCTCTTGCCTCCTCATGTTAATCCCATGAGCCTCTTATCCATTCTTATTGAATCGCGATGGGAGAGAAAAACCAAATAGGAAAACTCACATTAGGGTTAGGGAAAATCAAGTTTGAACTGATGACTTCCGCAACTTAGATGGAAGGTGTTAAACTGAAATTGCAAATTGGGAAGTAAATGTTCACATATAAGTATATGTGGTCCAAAGTAATATAGAGCGAGTCAAGTACCATTATCATGAGGATTGAAATTATGTATTATCGATGCTAAAATTCCAATAACAATATATTGAGATGGTTTGCGATTTAAACTAAAATTAAAAATTAAATTGAATATCGTTCAGAGTTTTAGTAACAACGGTTACAACACAAGAGTAAATATCACTAAAGAGATGGTTAATTTGATGATACTGAGTCAGAATTGAGGAATCCCCTAATCTGTATGAATGTGCAATGCTATGAGAAATGCTATAGCAATTCTATACTAGTAAACTAAAATAATTTATGATTTCATCCTTTCTAGGTTTGTTAATCCTTGTTTCTAAAATACAATTGAATTATTCCTATGCTAACTCAGTTCAAGAAACCTACTCTAAGAATAAATCCCAAARGTTTTATGGGGCAAAAATATTCCTATAGATCTTSTAATATTGACTACTTAAGAGTAACTAAACCCATATACATTTAAGTAAATCCACTTAATTAGAAACTTTCTATCTGTAAACAAGCTTAAACACTCACCGTAATGGCCAAAAACACTAGATGTAGATAATGAAACACAATTAAATGAAACCCAAAAAGATTTGCTAAGCATTTCACAATAAGATAATCAAATCATCATTACAAGAAAAGGTTCATCAGTACGTCTAGCAATTAAAATCTTAGCTCATGTTTATAGCCATCCAAGAGCTTAAAATTACAGCATTCATGTTCATAAAACAATAAATAATGAGAAGATACAAAGCCAAGTAATGAAGATAAAGATGACAAAGATTTAACTTGAAACTTTTGTCTTTCTCTTTTTGGTAGCTTTCTTTCCTCTTCAGCTCTTGGTGTTCTTCTCTAGAAATTTTTTCTCCTAGGATTGCTTCCTCCTTTCCTTTGTTTCCCAGACTCTTGTTTCTTTAGGGCAACATTGGTGCTTGAGCCCTACTTGAGACACCTGGCATGCTCACATTTTCTCACGAAGGACTACATGTCCTTCATATTCATTCTTGCTCGGCCAAGTGTTTTCCATTTTTCAAATGCCTTGTATAAGTTGTTCATTGGATGGCTTGTAACTCTTGCCAAGTAGACTTCCACTAACTAAGAAGTTAGTCTTCATCTGGTAACAAATTGCTGTTGAATTGCTACAACATTCAGTCTACCATCTTCAAATATATTCCTTCTGGTCTTCTATTTGATTTCCTACCAAATAATGTCATTTTCCTGCCAAATAATACATTAAAAATTCAGTATTTGCTCAAATACCTCTCAATTGCATAAATATTCATGAGAATGCTAGGTTTACAATTTATGGAAAAATGAATACAACATTTACATATATACCATCATATGCATGTTAGTTAGAAACTAAATTGGGACAAACATTATTAGATTTAACAATGAATTTTACATTCATAAGAAGGCAAAAAAGGCCCCATCCTGAAAGGCCCGAGCCATCAATTAGATACCACATCTGGAAGAGATTGAACTCTAACGTTGTGTCAAGACCTACGAGCCAAGGAACAATCTCAGGCAAAYAGTTTCTATTAGGCGTATGCCTTCCAAAATATAACAGATGCATGCAAAGATTTTCTTGAGCCGGACAAAGATTGGCCCTCGAGTGCAAATACGGAAGGGAGGTTAACTGCAAGACCCACCTRTCGAGTAGGGACGAAAGTYKACCTTAGTGATCCAATGGTGCATGTGGAAGCGCAGTAGGCCTTAGTGATTTGATGGTGCCTTGTGGAATAACAAGCTGATCTTTTGAAAGAGCTCACATCAATGGGAAGATTTGGCACCTCGATATCGGTATTTTTCTACCTAGGGTTGTAGTATGTACCAAGGTTTGGGCGGGTTCAGAACATCGTGAGACAGCTCGATCCATATCCAGTGTGGGCATTAGAGCATTGAGGGGACATTTCCCAAGTACGAGAGGGCCAGGAAGGATGCACCTTTGGTGCACCAGTTATTATGCGCAAGTAAACATTAGGTAGCCAAGTGGACGGAGCATATAATTGCTTAAAGCATTAGTAAGCCCACCCTAAGACGAGGGCTCTCCTATTCTAACTTCCTCAGAGCCTCTGGAAGCACAGCCGAGATAGCGATAAGTTCTCTACTTGGGAAAGAAAACATCAAAACTATTTCTATTATCACCCACATGATTTTGAAAACATCAACTCCAAGTTAGACACCTAATTTATGAGAATAATTAGTGTTATGTCATTCCATATGTGTTTTAATTTTTCATTTCATATATAATATTGGCCAACACTCCATATACAATACCAAGATGGTCGTTGGAGAGGGGTCACCTTGGCAGATTCCTTGAGTAAACCTAAACCTAGTTAAGGGGTGCAATTCTAGAGAATGGACAGGAAAGTCGAAGAAATTTAGTGCATGATTAGCTCCACCATACTATMTGAGAACCCAATTTCTTGGAGGACTTTGCCGTAGAAAGTCCCACTCTACATGATCATACACCTTTTCAAGGTCAGTTCACTGCTTTCTACCTTTTCTGGCCGGTATTCTTTTGCATGGAGTGGATCATTTCATGCGCTCTGACTATATTATCTGCTACTTGCTTGCTCGAGATGAAGTTGCTTTAGGTGATGGCTGTGAGTTTAGGCATCACCTCCTTGAGTCTGTTGACAATTACCTTGGTAACGACCGTCACTACCATTTTGCAGAGAGTAATGGGTTTAAATTGTGTATATTCTAAATGATCCTATTTAGGCATAAGAGTAATGAATAAAGAGTATAGTGATTGTGCTACCTGCCCTCTTCCTAAGGTGCCTCGAACAAACTTGACCATTGATGGCCTTACAATTTATCAAAATTTCTTAAAGAAGGTTAGGGTAATCCCATCCGGTACGAGGCCTTATGAGGTCCCATTTGAAATATTATATCTTTAACCTCTTGAGGAAGGACTTGTTTAGCAATTGACTCTTGTTTCGGCTAAGTGGGGGAAATTTCTAGCAATCTAGACTCACCGAGCTCACTTGTTCAACCGAGTAAGCTGGATATACATATCTTGGACTAGGTCTTGCAGTTTGTTCCTGTCATCGATCTACTGCCCCTTCTGGCTCATTCAGTTACAATGGTAATGTGGAAGTACTTAGTGCTATGTTCCCYATCAATGAGCCACCGAGTATGGAATTTCTGGAACTAGTGAAGTTGCTCTTGTTCCATGATTTCCCCATACTATGCTATCAAAGTCTCCTAGAGTTGGCTAGGAGGTGTGATGATCTCTAGCTCAAGATTTGCTACATGCCATCTAGTTGATCTATGCATATTTGCTTTCTTCAAATATGTTACCAAAGACTCCTCAGATCGTAGAGAGCTCCCGGATGTTGGATAGAAAGGGTGTTTAAGGTCCTACCTAACTTGTTACACTAGATTCGTAAACCACGGGTGATGGAACCAGTTTGCCTCTATAAGGAAGGGTATGTTTATGGGTCGACCCACCCYTTGAGGAGTCACACGTAATGAGTAATGGATGATGGTTCGAAGTTGTCCCAGGTAAGTGCCTCATAACGAAATTTGTCACGATTAATTGGACTTTGTATGTTTTTGAATAAATAGGCATTTAAACATAGGACATGTTAATTATTTATAATTTTTTTTGTTAAGTAACATTAAATTTAAATACATGAAATCATGACATCATATATATATATAAACAACTCTTTAGTCCAAAACATCTACATGTATGAAATTTCTTAACTTCACATATTTGAATCTCAAATTGCACAGTTTCTCACATTCTGCATTTAATCCAAATCAAAATTTCTATTCTACACCTTAAGGTTCTTAACTACTAATACAGTCAATTCTAGATACCTTATGGGAGAGGCCTCCTCAAGAAGCCGGATGCTGTGACTCAATGAAAGTTTTGCTATGTGACCTTCGTAAGCCCTCTTGGCCTTTCATGGTCAAGCCCTACCCTTAATCATTAAATCAAGATCTTTATGTCTAGCAGATATTATCTCRCCAAGTTTAATCTAGTTAGGAAGCTATGGTGATTTTTGGTGAGGAGGATCAATTGGAGCTGCAAGCTCAAAGCATACTCTCACTGTGGTATTAGACACTATGAAAAAAGATATAAAAGATTTCAAGTATGGCTTATAACTAGAGCTTCTTCAGGACAGAGAAGAGAGAGAACTTAGAAACACGTGAATGAATGACAAACTTTCTTGCAAGACAATAGTTTCCAACCAAGTGATGCCCTTCAACAATGAAGGCCTTGGTATTTATAGACACTTCCTGGCTCCTAGTCCAGATTCCAAACACCATTATACTATGTTCTTACAAAAAATAAGATATCACATGCTAAAAGCAAATGTAAATAGTCAAGACTATAATTAAAGTCAGACTGACGATGACAACACACTCATATTGACAAAGACATAACATAAGATACATAGATTAATTTTGAAGGGAAGATATTCGTCCTCGATGATGATCTTCAATCATAATCAAAGTCGCCGTAACTATCCATAATAAAGTAGGCTATTTTTAACCCTTTCAAAATCTTTATCTTAATAGATTAGTTTAGGATAAATGAATTCTTTACATCCATTTTGATCATAGGTATGATATTCTGGATGAGCTTCTAAATCTAATAACACTTTTGCATAATATGGATGATTTGGTCAGTCTGGACGTAATAGAATTGTTGTAAGGATGGGACTGACATCAGCTTTGTTAGAATGTGGCATCGAACACAAAATCCAAGTTCTATCTTTTGGACTATGGTGCTGAAATAAAGTGCTAGAAATATTAAAATTATGCCATCCTATTATTTCGCAAGTTGAAAGATGATAAACACTTGGTGATTGTCCTTGTGGCATGAGATTTACCACGGACTTATACAGTTTGATAACTACATATCTTTTACACCTACAGTAGTAAACTTGTACCAATATTCTAGGTCTTGAAACGAACAAAGCATTTTGTAGAAATATATACTTTCAGRAGGAATATCTCTACCATTGTCACATAGCCAGAGATAAGCAAACAATTTGTCCACATTAAAAGTGAAAAGCAATAGAGCAAGCTTCCACAAAGTACCAAAAATAATACAATACTATTTTTGGAAGTGAATTGAGATCTTGAATATGGAAAATTGTGAGATATGGGTGATCGAGATCATTCTCAATACCAATAAACACCCGAGGTCCATATTTTTAAAGGAGGAGTTTGTGAAAGAGTTTGTAATAAAGATTAGTTATTTCAACGAGAGTGAGGTCAAGGATGGACTCAGTGACTTCAGGAGGCAAGGAAGAAATGTAATGAGAAAGATCCATTTCAGAGATAAGATGGATTTCAGGAATGATGGGGATTGTGGATTGCACCTGTGAGCGTTTAAGTCTTGAGAGCATGTCTACAAGAACATTGTTCTTGCCCTTTAAATAGACAACCGTGAAATTGTACTTTGAGAACCATTGCACATATTAAAGTAATTGTTTGTGAGGAACGGTCTTCTGCTTGAACTCTATCATTCTGGGAAAAGAAGACATGCATTTCAACACGAAAGTGATCCCCGATTAGAAAGAACTCAGATCGTTCGATGCCATATTTCATTGCAAGAATCTCTTTAAAGGTAGAGTGGTAATGCAATTGAGATTCTTTGAATTTGTCACTCTTATAACCACAAATGTTTCTTCGACTATTATGGTCTTCAAGGAGAAGTGCTCCCCAGAAGCAATCACTTGCATCTATTTAGAGAATCTTAAGTGCTGTGGATGGAAGCTGTTGTATCAGACCTTTCAACTTTTTTACTGCCTCGGTATGTCTTTCCGTCCACTATGAAGGATTCTTTTTCAGTTGGTCTTGCAAAAGAGAAGTGCATTTGGATAACTTTGGTATAACGTCAACCACATAGTTGATAACTCCAAGAAATTTTGGACTTCTTGCTTGGCTAGAATTGGTATGGGAACTTCAGGAGGGCTTGGGCCAGATGAGGTTGAGGGACAATAGACTTATCTTTTATGTTCATACCAAGAAATTCAATTTCCACTTGGGCTAATTTCATCTTTCGAGCTGAAGCATGATACCTACTTTTAACTATATCTGCAAACTTGTATAATAAACCTATATGATTTGGAAAGTCTTCAGAAAACAAAAAGATATCATCAATGTAGACAACAGTTGTGTGAAGAATAGGTTTGAATATTTTTACCATTGCTTATTGACATAAGGATAGTGCAGTCTTAAGCCCAAATGACATAACTTTCCATTGGAAGTGATGGTCTGGTACATTGAATGCCGTCTTATGTCTATCTATTGGATGGATACCCAAGTGCCAAAAACTAGATTTAAGGTCAAACTTTGAGAACATGTAGCTTTAAAAAGCTTGCTAGAAAAAGTTTTTCTATCTGGAAAAGGAAATTTGATRGCAGCAAGAACAAGGTTTAATGGTCTATGATTGACAACTAACTGAAGCTTTCCTCTGACTTGTTTCGCTTTTTTGTTTAGATAGAATGTCTAACACGCCTATGGAGATTTGGATGGTTCAATGAGACCCTGCTTGAATAACTTTTGACATTCTGTAATAGCCTATTAAAGAAGATCTAGACACATGCCAAAATGACTAGCCTTTGTAGGATTAATATCTTCATTAAATTTAAATKGCAAACAAATAAWGAAATCAGAATTAATCCATAAAGGAGAACAGCATTTTTCTAGAAATTCTACGTGAATTTATGCACAATTTGAAATGATCAATATCTGTCTGAAATCTTCAACTTGATGTTGTTGTGAATGATCACCAATTTGATATAAATGTGGGACTTTGGTGAAAGGTCGAACTGGTCTTTCCAGCTAATATTATCAGCTCCAAGTAATACATTATAGTGCATTTGCACTGCTGAGAATATGTCAAATCCCAAAACTGAATCTTTTCTAGGAGATGAATCTCCCAAGACTTTAGTTTTCATTGTGCATCCAGGAAATATTTCTAGCATAATGGTCTACTGATTAAAATAGTATAGGATTCCCTATTAGCTAYTTTAAATTTTCTTTCATGCGGCTGCCAAAAAGTATTATGGAGCATTTTTGGATTTAGAATGAATATAGAGGCTCTTGTATCAATGAAAGCAATGAGGTGAATAGGTCTGACACATTTAGAAGGAAAAGAGAAACAGGAATTTGTGGAATAGTCTTGGATTTTTAGGTTGGATTGGTGAAATTTTGAAGATTTGAGAATTGTAATCATCAAAGTCATCCTCTGATTTTGGCTTTAAATTATCTTTTTGACTTCAGTACTCAAATTCATCAGTGATAACACATAGAGCATCCGGAGTAAACTCATCACCAACAGATAAGACAGATTCAAGGTCATGGTTAGAAAGATCTACCTTTATATACTGCTGAATAGAGGCAATTAGATGTTGCTTCTTCTCATTTGACTATTTGGGATAATTTTTTGCATAACGACCCTTTTGTTGCAGAAGAAACATCTATCAGATTTTACCTTAGACTTTTTCTTCCTGAAGAATTTCTTTCTTCCTTTTCTGGGCCTGAATTTGGATTCTTTGGAATTGTTCTACTTGTGATACTTCTTATAATGGTGTTTTTTCTTCAATCCACAGTCACATCCTTTCTTTGGGTACTTTATCTGAAAATCTGGGCTACAAGCTGATTCAAACTGTTTTGCATGCTGGGTGAATTTTTTCATCAGTTTTGTTTAGCGTATAAATCAGAAATAGTGAGCAAGATTTGTTGGAAAATTTGCCCAAGAGTCATCTAGTTGATTGACAAATTTTGAGCCTGGATTGTCCTGATTGTTTGTTGGGCAAGGAATTCACAAATACTTGCTTTAAATCTCCATTGTCTATTCCACCAATGGCGAAGAATCTTTTGGCCATGAATTCATAGTGTTGCTGCAAATCCTTACGCTTGTAAGAGTAGCATTTGGTTTTTAAAGTATTCTTCTCACATCATATCAAAGTATTTTTTTGCTGATAACCAAGAAAATTCTCATGTAATAGTCTGATAGCATGATCAAAGTTCTGTTGCGTAAAAGCCTGTTATCGATAAGCACCAAGATTATCCAGTAGGCTTTTAGCATTCCTAAAAATCCTCTTGTAAATCTGCTAAGAATAGCAGCATTTGATTCAAATGTCTTCAATTTTTCTGTGTATAACCAAAAATAAAATTCACCGATCCAATCAAACCATTTTTCTAGGGGTATGTCATCAAGAGTGAAAGATYTGGATCCYAGAGAATGGACTGGAATAGGCACTGGTTGTCCTTGGTGAAAATAATTTGGATTTGACTTTCAACCTCTAGTTCTTCCACATATGGTTCATCTGAATCAGGTGATTGGAAGTGAACACTAGAATATGCAGATTGTTCTAACCCTGCCATGAACATTTCGGGCTATGAAATGGAATTTGAGTCAGAAGTGGAAACTGTTATAGAACTCTCTGAGCCATCAGTTACTGGTAATAGATGAGAAAGAGATAGTGGCTCATTTTGCTCTGCTGCAAGTTGCAATACATGCTCAGGCATAGAGAATTCTCGAGATTCTATAGTATACTGCTTTTTTGATGGAGTTTAGGATGTAAATGGATCGGATGTTGGAGGTCTTAGTAGTTCTRATACTTGAGGTTTGGGAGGTGGTGTTCTAGAATATGGTATTTTAGGTTGTAGTTTGGGGATGGAAATAGAAGGTTGGAATAATGGAGATCTAACAAAGAAGGAATTAGAGACCATAGGGAGGTACTGTATTGTAGGTTATGAAGGAGCTATAACTGAGAAAGGTGTTTGAAAAGGTTTAACATTTTGGAAGAGGGGAGGAAACTAGTTTTGGTATTGCTGGTATTGAGATTGTTTCCTTCGTCTATCCTCTTCTTCAGAGCATCGTAGTTGATTTTCAAGACTTTTGTTCTCACTTTGCTTGGCATAGACAAGAGAACAATTAACATCTAGTCTCCTTGCCATATTCATGAGTACTTCATGAAGAATATCAATTTTTAACTGAGTTTCAGCAATGATGCTGGTTATGAGACTACTGATCTAAATTAGAAAGTTGTGAGAATATTTTTGAAAGCATCCTATTTTGGCTCAAGAAGTTTTCAATTTGCTAGTTTAGAAATTTCTCAGCTACTGAAAAAGATTGTGGCTGTCCTGAAGAGTCAACAATATTTAGAGTAGGGACTTTTGGTTTATGTTGGACATTATCTTTAGTGTAAGTTTTTAGATATGGGAATTCTTGTGGTTGAAACATGGCTATCATGGGTAAATCGGGCTCATCAGTTTCAACGGGTAACGATAATGATGAATTGGATGTTGATGGTGTAGTAGATTTAGGATTACCATATGTAACATGGTAATCGAACTCGCCACTAGGTTCTCCCAACAATCCCACTCTAGGATCCCTACTTCATGTCTCTTCAGAAGAGATCTTTGAGTTTTGGATCTAAATTTTTTAAATCTAGACTTTRGCTTTTCATCTTCAAACCCTAGACTAGATAACCATTCCTATTCTTGTTGTTTCTAACAGTAACTGCAATTACATAATGGATCCCATCTGGTATGACTATCCTGATCCTTGTATTCATAGACAGGTTTACCATCCAGTAAAAATTTAATGACAGGAATATCTGTAGATGGAAATTCTTGCAAAAAGTAAACTAGGTAGAGAAGGTAGGYGGTGTTGCTGGTGTGGAWGATTCAACTTTGGAAGCAATTTCAGTAAGTCAACCTGAAAGGGAGGTGTAACTGACATCTTGGTTTGGATAGATCTCTTAGAAGCTTGATAAAGTTTTTCATAACCAGTGATTCATTTTTCAAGTAAGAGTTTGATAGGCTCATTTTAAGAGATTTTCTTGGGTATTTAGATCTGATTCGATACTACAAATACAGAATTTATCTCTACAAAAACTGCTTCTTTGGAGGATAGTAATGCCAAGTCAAATGCATGATTTTGGACTCTGTAAACCATTTGGTAATGAAGTGTAGATTGTACTAAATCTTCTTGCATATCTAAGCTAGTGATCTGGACTTGTACCTTAAGAGCTTGAGAAGATTGGGATCTTGAAGACTAGTGTTAAAATTAGGAAACTAAGTTACCATGACTTTCCTGCATTTAACCTTGTCTGTATGCTACCAATATATGTTTGCTGGTAACTCTTTATCCTGGAAACTAGGAGTGCTAATCTTGCTATGGCAACAAGACTTTTTCTGGCATGAAGTGTAAGACCGATTCTAATTCCTCCTAAATGAAKATGTGTGTAATCTTGTCGCATCCACTGGAACAGAAACTGTGATGGGATGTTGAGGGACACAAACTGCTCTTYTGAAGTTGCTAGAATAGAACAAGACTAGAAATTGCTCGCTTGGGCATATTCTTTCACTTGTGGTGAGGAAGAAGGTTTTGTCAATTGGTAATGACTTTTGGGATAAGGGACAAATGCTTTTTGATAAATATATGGTAAGGATTTATGAGTGGTAGTTGGGTATCAGGAAGCTGTTCATGTGTTATATACGAAATCTCATAAAGAGAATTAATATTACAAGATGTAGAACGCCGAGATCTGGAGGAGGATGAAGAGGGTAAAGTTGAAATGGAAAATAGTGAATCTAAAATAGTTGGAGTAGAGGAAGTAGCATCATGTAATTAAACATTCTCTATCCTTTAGAAGATAGTTAATAAGTTAGACTAATTTTCAATATATTGAAACTCAAGTGTGTTCACTGGCTCTGATACTAAATCCTAGATACCTTATGGGACACCCTTTGCAAAAAGCTGGATATGCATTATCACTCCACCTTTAAAAATATTCTTACAGTGAAGATGTTGGCATCGAACTATTCGAGTTCTTTCTAATCAAGAATTAAGACCATAGAACTTCAAGAAATGTTCCGGGGATTAGTGTGCGATGCCAAGCCTGCCTCCAGCTCTTACAATATCAAATCCATCTGCAAATATGCATTCTTGATTCACGTAGTAGCCAAAAGGGAAATTTATTAAAAGATTGTAATTCAATTGAATTGATTTAGGAAATTTGATACTATCATGTTTTCCATCTGGATCAACCATTTCCTTTCTTTCATCAAAGCTGCCATAGTTGGAATATGCGAATTATACTTATTGAGATATAGTTGAGAGCTTTCTTTTAGTAATCTCGTAAACTCATTGTTAAGGATTGAAATTCAGTGTGTAATGCAATGGCCTAATCGACAAATGAAAGAGAAATCACTGTGGAACTTCTCGATTAACTAATATAATGCAATGGTCGATTATATATCCAACCAATACAATGAAAATAAGATAAGGAGCTCATGACAAATGTCGAAAACACAATGACAGGCTATAAATGTATTAGATTTTGTAGTAGCACATTATCCATGATCACTTCAACAAGAGAGAAAGCATCATCGAAGGGTTTAATGCTGTTAAGGCTCTGGTTTTGTCTACTGTTCTTTTAGGGTTCTCCGTTGTGAAATTTGTCTACTCCCTCTGGTGGAGTTCCTGGTCTTCTGACTATGGGAGTCTCAACCTTTGAAGGAGAGAAATGGGCCAAGCGCAAAAGAATTACTTCTGCATTCCACCATGAGAAATTGCAGGCATTTCTGTCTCTGCATTTTGACCTTTTCTCCGCCAACTACGAAGTCCGCATGCAGTTCGGTTTGGCCTATTGGTTAGTATCATCAGGTTGCCAAGAGGCCATTCTAGGGAATTGCTCTAATGGAATTTTCCTGCATACTTCTTCTACCAAGTTGACTTCATTTTGCTTATCTGATTAAGGACAAGTCTTTCATCAATTACCATCCCAAATTGGATTTGAGCTCCAACTTGTCATCGACTTCCAGACCTTTCCAATTTATTATCAAGTGAAGTCTTGCAATTTATTAGGTACTGCAATATAGTATATTGTTTAGCAGCTGTTGACATGTGTTAGATGTCCAATATTGATACTAAAAGACGAAAATTCTTAGGTGAACATGGTGACAATCGATAAACTTGTAGATATTAGTATTACTAAATTTACAGGAGATGAACAAGGACATATTTCATAATATTGACTTGGAAGTGAAACGASGAATGTTGCCGGCATTTTCAGCATTTTGTTGTGACTTTATCGACCAGTGGAAGAACAAGCCTTGTCGGGGATCCAAGCATTTCGAGCCTTGTACTTCCATGGTCTAAGGGGAATGTTTCCGGTAACAATGATTTATTAGGCCTGCTGTTAGAATGCAAAGAACGGAGGACAATGAGATGACCATAGAAGATATCATAGAGGAATGCAAGTTTTTCTCTTCAATGGCGAAGAAACCACTGCAAATTGGATTACATGGATTTTCATCCTTCTATCTATGCTTCCAAACTGGCAATCAAAAGCCAGACAAGAAGTTCCACAAATCTGAGGAAAGAGAAAACCCGAGCCTGAAACTCTCAGTCAGCTAAAATTTGTAAGCATTACAAATTTGTACTGATAATATAGCAATCGCAGTGCAGATATGACTGATTTAGTAGCAAATTCTGATTCGTAGGTGATGAATTCCTATGATTATACACTCCGGTGATGGGGCTGCTTTAATATTCCCATCCAAAACACTGAGATAGGGGTTAATTCTATTTAATGTATCTGCCAACAATACTGTTGCATCATATTTCTGCGCTAGGGAGATGATGCTGAACATTTCAAAGCCAGAGAGGTTTGGTGATGGAGTTTCAAGGGCATCAAAGGGCCACTTGGCATTTTGCAGTCATAGAAGCAAAATTGGCTCTGGCGATGATTTTGCAGAATWTCTCATTGAAGCTCTCCCCGGCATTCTTTCATGCTCCCATACTGTATTAACTCACCAACAATACTACAACAAATATGAAGATTTTCCATTCCAGGCCCAAAGAAGAAGTAAGGGGGCATTTGGTTTGGGGTAATGAAATTAAGTGATGGAATGAGATGCAACTATTCCTATCAATGGTGTTTGGTTAGAGTATGAAAATAACTCAACCATTATCCCATATTAGCTTTCACTCATTTAACCCTTACCCCCATTAATCTCTATTGATCTATACTAGAAAATCTTATCTATTCTCATTTATTGAATTTAATGTTGATTAATTAAACCAAACAAACTCAATCACAATAATATCTATTTCAAAATGTGAACCAAATGATATCAATCCAATCATAATTCTCATTGTGATTGATCCCTCCAATTGCTGAACTTGAACAAGATGCCCTTTAGATGTATTTGTAGTCCCAAGTACTCTTTATTACTAAATAAAGGGAGATAAAGTTGCTAGTTGGTCTAAAATCTCCAGCATGATTTGTATGTTCATTTCTCTTCCTTCTTTTGTATATCTTGGACTACAAGTCCATTATTCTATGGTCCCCTGGTTTTTTTATACGAAGAAAAAGAACAATTATTTATGGTACCACATTCTTGCATTATTAAATTTATCTTTCCTCCTTTGGCGTCTATGAGGGTTGGAGTTCCTATGTGGGACCAATGTTTTAAGCACGCTGATAAAGACATCAATCAAACAAGATAGTGATTTAGGTAATAATTTTTTTATTAAAATAGTCTTAGTTTTTAAATAAATTTAATTTTATCACTTTCTTTTTTTCTTCAATAATAGAATTAAATATTAAAATATTATTCTTTTTTAGTACATTGCGAGGAAGAAAATAATATTTCCATACTAGGATTCCGCAAAAGAGGGCCTGAAGAACTGTTACCAGACCAACTATGACTTTTCTTAGGTAGAGAATTATTGAATACTTTTTAATTTACTAAAAAAGAGAAAAGAAAAAGATTATTTTTCTAACAATTTCCTTTCTTCATCTCTATATCGAATTACTAATTGATGAATCTGGAAATGAATTCATATTTTATTTCACTGATGTAGTTAAAAATTAATCGAATATAACACAAAACTCAAGACAAAGATACAGATGAGATTAGAAGAACCCAAAATAGTAATTAGCGGCCATTTGATTCATGGTATTGTATTATGGCTCCCATTCAAGAACGGCAATCCCCAGACGCTGACAAGGATCTTCCCCTCGTACTTCTTCATCAATCGGGAACAGGAATCGATGCCGCGTTCTTCACATCCAAACTTGATAGCCGGGTTCGCTTCCTCGATCCGCTTGACGAGTCTGACGCTTCGTTCTCAACACTTTCCTGCGCCGTCCGCCTCATGCTCGTCCTGTTTAACCACCCCGTTGATTGCCAGACACTGGATAGGTATCCTTCTCTGGAGTGCGTTGTGGCTACGTCCACAGGACTTGATCATATCGACCTCGCTGAGTGCCGAAGCCGCGGTATCCGGGTCACTAACGCCGGTGACGCCTTCTGCGATGAAGTCGCTGAGTATGCTGTTGGACTTTTAATTGACGTTCTCCGTCGGATCTCCGCCGCAGACCGGTTTGTTCGAGCGGGGTCCTGCCCTGCCAAGGGGGAATTTCCCTTGGGCTCCAAGGTCTAACCTACCATTTCACTTCTTTCTATCAATATCCATCAAGAATAATAACTTTCTGCTTTTATATCGTTTGATTTCCAGTTAGAAAGGCTGCTAAATATAAATTCTAAGAATGAATATTAAGGCTTTTTCTGAGTTCTTTTTCTTTTTATCTTTCTTTTGCGCGTGTGTGTGTTATTCATGTGCTGAACTTTTTCAACTTAACCTTTAGCAATAATWGCCGCTAAGAATATGACTGTGTTGATATGAGAGCTCAATCCGGGAAGTCTAGAGATTATTAAGAGTTGAATTGAGAACTCAGTCATGAAGCATTAATTCTTGTATTATGGTATTGGTCATTATCAAATAGAGTTTTAAGGTAGAAGCTTTTTACAAGCATATTTAGATTAAGCGTAATAAGCTAATGCCATCCAGACGCGTAAGCAGAAAAATTGACGTTCTTATCGTGCCAGGTATCTGGGAAGAGAGTTGGAATTGTAGGTTTGGGAAACATTGGTACGAGGATCAGTAAGAGGCTTGAGGCCTTTGGCTGCAGCATCGCCTACAGCTCCAGGAGAAGGAAACTTAATGTCTCGTATCCCTATTATGCAGATGTTCGTGAACTTGCTATTCACAGTGACGTTCTGTTCGTTTGTTGTGCATTAACAAAAGAAACTCACCACATAATCGACAAGGACGTGTTGATAGCCCTCGGAAAGAAAGGTGTTATAGTTAACATTGGGCGTGGATCTCTCATCGACGAGGAGGAACTGGTTAAGTTTTTGGTGCGACGTGAAATTGGGGGCGCAGGTCTTGATGTGTTTGAGAACGAACCTTATGTTCCGACGGAGCTGTATGGGTTGGACAACCTTGTGTTGTCTCCACACAGAGCCGCTGCAATTCCAGAATCATTTGTGCGTTTGCAGGAGATAATTGTTTGCAACATAGAAGCTTTCTTTCTAAATAAACCTTTGATATCTGAAGTTGAGCTTGAATGATTGGAATCATTCATGAAAGGTGGGCACGAAAGTATTTCATGAAATGAATAAGAAGATCTTGAAACTTGATCATATCCTGTTCCCAATCTATATCCACTACCAGCATTGCTTACATCTTCTGTAAGGGCTCTTGGTCCTTCCCACCTATTCAAGTTTGTGTCACTTGACCCAGATATAAAATAGGAGTTAGGAGAAGGGAGTTGGCACAACTAACAAAAGGGAGATAGGAAAGGAAGAGTAGCCATCTTATAGGCAATAGCTACTCTATGGTCTAAGATCTCAAAAAACTGGCCAAAGTGAGCAAAAATCCTATAACTAAAGAGTCTTCAACCTCTACTACCCGCATAAGGTTCCTGGGAAAATGCTAATCCAAATACTAAAATAATTATTCACGAAGCTTAATAAATAAAATAAAATAATTATCAAAGTCTAAAAATCGACAAAAATTTCAAAACTGATTTTGAGACCTCGATTCTGAATGTATAAAAACTCTCTAACTCCTTTATTAAAAAGTATTACTCATCTCGTCGTTTTCATTTAGAGATTGTATCATGCTTAAAATTCTAATATCGAATGCCAATCTTATACATTTACCTTTTTATTCCTCCTTAAAAGTTATTCCTCAATATCATGGATCATCCATTCTATTCTAATGACAACATATCCTTATCAAATCAACATTTGTTAGACATGTTGACATGTAACACACATTAGGATAAAGCTACAAAAGAATACTAGTATATCCTTACCCTTTTGAACAATAGCTGGATTAAAATTTAAATAAAAGATATTTGGATGATTTTAGTATTTTTCTATTAAATACAAAATAATTATATTCACATTTAATGAAGTAAAAATTAGGCTTCATTTGGATAACTATTAAAATAAAAAAATTTAAAATATGTTGTTAAAGTTAAGAGTGTATGAAATGGAAATTTTTTTTGAAATTCTTTGAATGAAAAAGTGAGTTAAAACTTAACTCACTCAACTCAACCAAATAAGCTCTTAATTTGAGAACTTAGTTTAGTTTCATCTTAAAAGGCTATTTAAATTAAAAGTTTAAATAAATTTAAGAAAAATTAATTAAATTAATGGGTAAAAATTAAAAAAATAAAATTCATATTTGCATCCTCAATTGAGAAATCTTGTTCGTATTAATAATCAAAACATAAAATATTTTAAATTAAAAATAAATGATACTTTCCATTTCAATTAAATAAAGATGTCATCCAAATGAAAGATAGGAGAAGTTCAAATACTATGAAAATTCCAACTGCTTCCACCTAAACCCAATAATAGATTAATAACCACTTCTCAAAAAAAAAAGAAAAACAAATAATAATAGATTAATGACCAAAATAATTTTATCAACAAGAAGATGAAGTGCAGGACTCAGCAAACTGCCCAGGCTCAAAGATGGGTTCATCGGACAGGGAACAAAAGCCCACATTAACAACTGATCTTCCGGTCGTCCTTCTTCACCGAGAGCCGAGCTTTAAACTCCGGAACTTATCCTTGCTTCAGAGCCGTTACCGAATTCTGGACCCGCACGAAGAATCGGATTCTGACCCAGCTGTTTTAGCTCTTTTCAGCTCGGTTCGGCTGCTGCTCTGTTACGGTCTCTGTCCGATTAATTCCCATACCTTGGACCGGTATCCTTCTGTGGAATGCGTGGTGGCAACAAGTGCCGGTTTGGACCATATTGACCTCGCCGAGTGCTGCCGACGAGGCATCCGTGTCTCAAACAACGCTGATATTTTTTCCGATGACGCAGCAGACTACGCCGTTGGCCTCTTGATAGATGTCCTCCGTCGGATCTCCTCTGCTGACAGATTCGTTCGGGCCGGATCTTGGCCTATCAAACAGGAGTTTCCCCTAGGCTCAAAGGTCAAGTGAAGATCATCTTTCGTTATATAATTCTATACAATACACAATCTATATGCTAGGTTCCGGATAGACCTAACAAAATCATCACTCTTTGCTGAGAATTAGGAAGCCCATGATTTTGAGTTTCCTAGGAATTTGGAAATTGTCAGCAATTCCATTTAACACCTTTTCTTTTCTTTTTAAAGGGAGAGGTTAGATTAATTTCCGAGGGTAACAGTGGCAAGCAGTAGTCATGGCCCTACAACTGGAATGCAAAAATCAACCAAGGATTGTGTCATTCTTACATRGATAGGATACACTGCTTCACAAATGTCTTTGACAATGAATTGGTAATACGGACCAGGAGAATCAACTAAGGAAATGACTTATTAACTCCATTTCAACTTCAAGTAAAGATTTCGAATTGCACTTGGGTGTATTTGGGAGTTTTGAACTTGTCAAGTAAGAGAGTATGTGGATGTTCTGAATGTCAACTAGATATGTCTTTTTCTGTTCATTTCCAATGTATCAACACCAAATACAYTAGTTCATCAGTTCGTTTATGCATATTTCCTGTTTGAGTCAAGTGATTCTGAACTGTGACTCTTCTGTGATTCTTGCAGGTAGGAGGAAAGCGAGTTGGAATTGTGGGCTTGGGAAATATTGGCTTGAGAGTAAGTAAGAGGTTGGAGGCCTTTGGTTGTATCATTGCATACAACTCCAGGAAAGTAAAAACTAATGTCTCATATACCTATTATGGAGACATTCTTGAACTTGCTAAATGGAGTGAAATTCTGATACTCTGTTGCTCATCCACAACTGAAACTTTCCACATTGTTGACAAAAATGTCATGACAGCTTTGGGAAAGGAAGGTATCATCATCAATGTTGGGCGCGGAGCACTCGTGGATGAGAAGGAACTGGTGCAGTTCTTGTTGCGCGGTGAGATAGGAGGTGCAGGCCTTGATGTTTTTGAGGATGAACCTTATGTGCCACAGGAGCTATTTGGTTKGGATAATGTTGTGTTGTCTCCACATAGAGCTGTTGCAACCCCAGAATCACTTGGAGCAGTGCATGAGCTAATGATGAAAAATATGGATGCTTTCTTCTCAAATAAACCTTTGCTGTCTGAAGTTGAGTGGGAAGACCACACAGTCGCATGACCTTAAGTTTTGCAACTTTGATGCAGTTAGATACTGGAGCGTAACATCGCATCAAATTTGACTCTCATAGCCTGTGATTTGTGAGTAAAGCCATACATATGCAGAATCTAATTGTCCTGAAAGCTAAATGCACGATACATATGCGTCCAACTGGATAATCTCCAAACTTTCCACAAGGCTTGCAACCCACAAAGTGAGTTACAAGTGGTCACCGATGGTAATTCTCAATCATTTCCTCATATCGATCCACCAAAATCCCCCAGTAACCATGCAAATAATAGGCGCTTTCAAAGTACACTTTCTCTATCTTTGAAGTCATATGTGGCAATGAAAATCATCTCCAACCTCCATGGATGTAACAATAGAAATGCATTTGCTAGGAAAATCATCTCCAAACCCCAATCATATAACAGCAGAAATACATTTGCAATGAAAATCATCTACAACGTCTAAAATGTGAACTTAACTTCCTAATACTCTTCCAAGAACACAAAAAAGAAAGAAAAAAAAAAAAGAAAAAATCTCAACTCAAATTGGCTTCACAAACATATCTAGAAATCTGAATATCCTGTGTCTTTTTAAGGACGACACCTCCTTACCTATCTTCATACCCATTTCATTGTGTCCTCTGTGACTTTTYCCTGGAAACAAACATGGGAGTTACATCTACATCGTCCAAATCAACATAAAGCAAGTCAGTAAGATAATCATTTATTAACTTTGAACATGCTTTAAATCCATAAAATTTGAGAAGAGCTGACCATACCTCTACAGATTAACTAATTGATCTTGCATAGTTTGATTTAACCTTGAATCATATTTTATTTGAAGAGAAAGGCGACCAGCTCTTTCCAATGAAACTTTGTTAATATGCGGAATTTTGTATTTGTTCGAATCATGAACTATCATGATCTCGATCATATATAGTTGCAATGTCAAGATTGGATTTCTCCCTAGAAAATTCTTCAAATGACTTCTCAAAGGTACAAATGAGSTTATCTTCAGTCTTGGTATATTGCCTTTGCTCCAATGACTGGATAGCATTAAATAATTCAAGATATAAGAAATTTAAATTGAGTTTGATGGTTGATATATCAATTGGTATATCAAAACCATCCGGTGAAGCAGCTTCAATAAATTTTCTATCATTTGAATCAATATGAGTCATTGCGTTATCTTGCTAGATAAATAGAGGATCTCGTGAATTACATGTTCAATTTATTAAGATCTAACTATGTCCATGTTATGCAAGTGATCATGCTTTTGTCCATAAAGTTCCAGCAATGCGATTAGTATTATTACTCCTTGCATTAAATGAACACAAGAGAGGGAGGTGAATTAGGTTTATGTCATTTTTCTCTCTATCTTTAAGACGAATAGAGACTTCTGAAAGATACTTTGAGGTGGAAAGTCAAATATGGAGGATGCACAATTAAGGTGGGCATTCGATTTTTCATTTAGTGTTGGATTTGCTATTTTCATTTTATTTCGTTTTTTTAAAACTTTTTTTCTAAATCAAACCGAATTGAATTAGTATGAAAATCAAAATTTCAGAAAATGAAAAATATCAGTGCGGATTGGTTTAAAATCGAATTAAATCGAAATTTTGATTTAATTGTATTCTTTTCCCAAAAAATTAAAAAGATAAATAAAAAATGAGAAAAAAGAAATACAAGATTGAGGCAAGATTCTTGAAACAAACTCAGACTACACAAATTYTGGAAACAAATGAAGAAAAGCAGAATTCAGAAATATGAATACTCAAATAAAAAAAATGATATATATATTTCAATTTTTTTGGTTAACTGAATTAGGAAATGGCCAGACCGAATTTACGATTAATTTACAACATCGAATCGAATAAGCGAAAAATTGAACCGAATTTCTTACTTTGATTCGATTTGATTCAGAAAATCGGTCTAAATCGAATAATGGACACCCCCATACGGAGTAGTAATTACGAAAAGTAAAACTGATGATAAGAGATCAATGCCAAATATAGAAAGAGACAAGGATATTAATGGTTTGATCCCTTCTCAGATCTACATCTATTACCCAAGGTCGCAACCTTGGGATGTCAAAATTCACAATATCATTGTTGAAGAGTACACCGAGCATTCACCCACAGATGGATTGTACAACTCCATTATCCCTTTAGTCAAGGATCGCCCGTCTCACTAAGAGTTTTACACAACCTTGGCTCTCAATTACTCTTCTTAACAACAAAAAGCGCTCACCTCCGAAAGGGTATTATGTTTTCGACAACCTTGACTCTTTCGGAGATTCCAACCGATAATAAATTGAGATCCATTCCACTTTAATAGAGTAGATATTCTGATAAATCTAAACTTAATGGAGAATATGATTTCACTCACTCACTCAATGGAGAAAATGAAGGATATCAGACTTAATCAACACAATAGACTGAGAATATATTGGAAAATGATAAGACTGTACATCCGAGAGGTGGAATCATATCTCAAGAAATACTTTCAAAATCAGACTCAAACGTATCTAATAAATTTGTGTTGTGGTCAGTTCATTAAGATATTTTAATAAATGTTTTGAAAAACATTTTGAACTTAAGATATCAAAACTTAAAATCTAAGTACATTTTATCACTATCTCCATAAATAAGATTAAGTACTATGCCTAGTATATAATGTAAAACATTATACTTAGCCTATAACCAATCGAAAGTTAAAGGAGTTTGCTCCATAGATTCTTTCCTATGAATAGACTGGTGTAGATCTTCCTCTTCATCTTCCATTATCAACTCCTTGAATATGGATTTTCTTGAAGCTTGAGGCAGTTGATTAATGAATCATCATAGGTTGTTTTGTTCTATATATTATCAAATCTATAAAAATAACAATACAAGTTAGACAACAAGAATATAAGCTCATGTTCTTATAAATACTAAGGACCTCAAGCCCTCTTCGGTTAACATGATTTTTGAATAGGAAAGGAAAAACACCTACTTCCTAGGAGAAAGCCTCGATTACTTGAGGCATATAACCTCGGATGGATGATAGCATCTAGGAACATCACTTTATCAATGAATTTTTTTTCCTTACACATGTGTAAAAGACCTTCTTCATCCCTAAGAAGGTAATAAGTCTGCAACTTTTTTGTCATGTAAACCCATTTATAATCCATATGATAACCATGTTGAACATGTCAATAAACTTGGGATCATCAGCTAAACTATCTTAGTCGAGAATTGAGATGCAAAACTTCAATCTTGCTCTTTTATTTTGCTCATTCAAATATGGCTTAATGGCATTCAATTATCGCCTTATAGCACCTAAACTCAAAAGTCTTGGCACTATGGATTTTTCGCTTTCTAAAAGCAGTAGCTAAACCAGCTATAGTCATCCACTGATGCATAAGCATATCAAGGACACGCTTAATATCAATTTTAACCCTCTTGCATCCACAATTATTTTTTCTATTAAGAAATGTCAACCATTTTCTCATTGACACAATATGTCCCTCAGCTCCGAATACATTGTCCACTTTGAAGATTAACAGAAAAAAATGTAGCAACAATTTTGTTGTATCTCATTTCAATTTTTTATTTATACTCCTCCCAAACGAAGCATTAAAAATAGCCCGACTTTGATGGTTTGTAAGTTGTTTCAACGAGCAATAATTTTCTATTKCATAACRTCATTAATTTCTCATTTTTTCACTTTCACTAGAAAGCATATGTCAGAAGATATTAATTCATGATAACACTAMTCCAACGACAAGAAACATAGAACAACAATGACTTAAATATGTGGTGTGTCGTTAAATCACCAAAAATAAATTAGTCTACTCACAATTGATAAAATTTGTATCGATGAAAGTAAGGTTGTATCCTTAGGGAATAAGTGAGACTATTTCCTGAGAAATGACCTTAGTTTCCACTATACGATGTTTATCCACTGAGAGTAGGTTCATTTATTTTTGGTGGTTTAATGATACGTCAAATTTGGTGTTGTTGCTGGGGAAACGATTTTAAGAGGTTTATTTTTTTTTTTTGTTTTTTATACTACTGTTTCYCTTTGTCTCCTCGTTCTTGTGCATGCCTCGTTCTTCTTTTACATGTGAATTGATATTTGATCCCAAAGTTGAAAAATATGCACATATGAAATAACACTGCATGTGAAAGGAGCAGCTACTTCAGCCTTTAAGGTGAACGTGGCTGAGGATTTGCTAGGTTTTTGATACATCATTTCCATGTTAATATATATTAGGGTTTTCTAGGATTCAGTTGAAAGACAGATAGATATACATATTTTTTATAGGATAAAATATATCGTAACTCTCTTATTTTGGCCTTGTAAGTATAAAATGATGATTCTAGGGACTAATATGCAAATATAAGTTCCAAAAATTTTTGGAAACAAGGTTAGATAAAAAGGAGAGCTCAAAAGGGCCCCTATTTGGCTCAAAACAGCATATGTGTGTCACTATTTTGAGAATTTCATTCAGAGGCAAAACGGTGTGGAAAGAGGCTCAAAACAACGTCGATTCCAAGACTAGTAGGTTCAAGCATTGGAGAGCTCAAAACGGCACTGGCCGAGCCCCAAAAGGCTCTGGTTTGGGTAGTGTTTGGTAGTTTTATTATTTTGGTCGTTTTTGGGTCTTCTGTAACTATAAATACACAAGATTTTGCCACAGTTTAGAATTGAAACTATAGAACTTTGGAGAACCCCATTGTAACTCTTAGAAGAAGTTTTTTGGAAGGAAAAGAAGACTGACGAATTGATGATTGGTCAAGCTTATTATATCTTCGTAATGTTTTTCTATCTCAATCTTCAATTCCTTATTTTTTATATTTGAACTATTATGAACTAAGTCTTTTGTTCTAAGACCATGATGTAACCATTTCGGATGCTATGTTATTGAATTAGGCATTTGCCATATTCAATATATCTTTGTCATTGAAGCTCATTATTGTTCTTAATGCTCGATTATATGCTTGGTCATCTTTCAGTTGTTTCAAACATTATTTAAGCCATTCAGAGATAACACTTATGCAATTAGATCAAATCATTTGTGCCATGAATTACATGTGAAATAGAGATATATTTACATAATTTTTGCAATCTTTATTAACCATATATTTTAATGCATTTTTCTAGGTTGAATTGAGCATAGAGACATAGTTTAATTACTTAGAAGAATAGGTTGTTTATATCTTGAGGAAGTCTATACAATATTATTAGGTATGATTGGTCAATGCATGATATGTTGATTTGGGAACATCAATTAGATAACAGAGTTGAAGAATTGATAAACTCACTTGGCTTAGACCTTTTTATCCATTGATTTTCCTTCTAAATTGTCTTGTCTGATCATCTAGGGTTAATTAGGATTTTCTTAGTTAGTTAATCCTCATATAAGTTAATTGATTGACTAAATAAAACTTAGAGTTATAAGTGGATGATAATCTGAATTTAATTCTCTGTGGGTTCGATGTCTTTTATATTACCCCATGCAACCTAATACACTTGTTAGGATTTCCCATGTTAAGTTTTTGACGCCGTTGCCGGGGAATTAACATCTTGATACATTTTTCATAGTTTTAACTTTAATTTAGCTATTTTATTTTTCTTTATTTTATTTTATTTTTATTTTTCTTTCAAGTTTGAGTTGTTCTRGTGTATGTCCCGTTATCATATTGCTAAATTACTACTATATGATCCTGAAATCAATAAAACTYGCAAGAAAAATACAAAGGAGGTGAAAGTGAAGAAGAAAGAAATTAGTGAGATGGAACAAGTCACTCCTCCTAATCCACCTCCAGGTCATGAACATAATGTCAATAATCAGAACATTGTTGCAGCATGACAAGATATTCCAGTCTTGAGGCTATTAGGGATTATGCTATTCCTCACTAAATGTGGTTGAATCTAGCATTCAAATACTAGTGGTGGTGGCTAATACTTCTGAGATTAAGCCCACTATTATTCAGATGATCTAAAATTTTATGCATTTTGGTGAATTGGATAGTGAGAACCCAATATTGACATCCAAAACTTCTTGGAGATTCTTGATACCTTCAAATATATTGGAGTTAGTGCAGATGCTATTAGACTAAGGCTTTTTTCCTTTCTCTCTAAAGGATAGAACCAAAGACTGGTTAAATTCTTTGCCACCAAGAAGTATCACTATATGAGATCAATTGACTATCAAATTTTTGAGTAAATATTTCCTCCTGCAAGGATTTTGAGGTTGAGGAGTGAAATCTCTACATTCGTACAGTTTGATAGTGAGTCACTTTATGAGACTTGGGAGAGACTTAAGGATATAATTCGCAACTGTCCACATCATGGCCTACTAGAGTAGATAGTAGTTCATAGTTTTTACAATAGCGTAACTCATACTATTAGAACATGTTGGATACAGTTGYAGGGGGAAGCTTGATTTCTAAGGATCAAGATGAGGCATATGAAATTATTCATAGTATTGCCACAAAAGATTATCAGTCATGAGCCAAATATCGACTGAAGATGGTTGCAAGGGTATTGAAATTAAATGATATTAAATGATAGTACTAAACAATCGGCCCAGATGGCAGCTCTAACTAAGTAGGTAGCTAGCTTGACTTCTCATGGGGTATCATGCCCTAATTGTGRAGGAGGTCATGTTATTGTTGATTACCCATCTTTGAGAAAATTTGACCATCATTGGAGCAAGCTCATTATGTCAATAACAATAAATCCAACTTYAACTCTTTYTGAAATACTTATAATCTATGTCTAAAAAGCCATTGAAACTTCTCATGGAGAAACTCTCATGAAGCGAAGAGGATTTCGTCTTTGGGCTACCAGCCTCCGGCTCAAGAAAGGCAATCTAAATTTGAAGATCTCATGAATAAGTTCATAAAAAGTACCGAGTAAATATTTCAAAGTCAAGATACCTCAACAAAGAATCAAGAAGCCTCCATCAGAAATTTGGAGATGTAAGTGAGGTGAATGGCAAATCTTTCATCCAATTGCCCTCAAACTGCTTTGCCAAGTGCAACTAAGAAGAATCCTGGAGAACAAGTGCAAGCAATTATTTTGAGAAGTGGAAAGGAGCTCCAAGAAGTGCAACAAAAGGAGAAAATCGAGAAAGAAGTTGATGGCAAAATTGTCAATGGGTATGATGAGTCCAAATCAAAAAAAAAAAAAAAAAAGAACTCTAAACTTCATTCTTCTCCTAAACTATACATTCCTCCTATTCCCTATTTCCAAAGGCTTAAACAAAACACAATTTAGATAAGAAATTTTCTAAATTTTTATTACGTTCAAAAAGTTGCATATTAACCATTCTTTTCCAGTGCATTGGGAGCAAATGCCTAGTATCTCATAAAAGAAAGCTTAGATAAACATGAAGACTGTTGTGCTTAAGAGGGAAAGTACAACAATTACAACAAAAAGCTTTCACAAAAGCTCCAGAAATCCAGGAGGGAGGTTTTGCTATTCCTTGTAATATTGGACATATACAATTTGGTAAGCTTTATGTGATTTAGGAGCTAGTATAAATTTCATGCCCTTGTCTATCTATGAGCTGATCGGAGATTTCTTCAAGAATGTAAGAGAGCTGCTGTACCGTACAGCCGCCTTGGCCGTAATAATTTATCCTAGAGAACTAATTGCGGATCTCTTGGTAAAAGTGGATAAATTCATTTTTTTTGCTGATTTTGTTGTTTTGGACATGGAAGAGGATAGGAAAGTATCTTTAATCTTAAGTAGACCATTTTTGGCAACAGGAAAGACTTTAACTGATGTGCAACAAGGTAAAGTGATTTTAAGAATAAACAATGATTAGTAACTTTTGATATTTTTAAGCCTATGAAAAATTCTGATCTGATTAATTCTTTTTCATTTATTACTACTACTGATACATCTTTGGAAGGGACTTGCAAGGAAAGCATCTCAAGATACAYTAGAGAGTTGTCTGAATACTACATATCCTAAAACCAAAATGAGTGAAGAAATTGGAGATGGGCCCACCAAAGTGAAAACAAAGAAAATATGGAGAAAGAAGGTACCAAAGGCTACACCTCAACTGAAGAAACCTCTTTGAGCAGTTTTTATGGATATCCAAATAAAGACAATAAAGAATCGTTTGGGAGGCAACCTAAACCTCAATATGGAAATCAAGGAAGCATTATCCCCTTTAACTCTTTCTTTTTCTTACTATTTTATACATTGAGGATAATGTTGAGATTAAGTGTGGAGAGAGTTTATTTAATCGCTTTCCTAGTTAGTTGTAGTTTTATTGATTACAATAGATCAAAGTCAKAGTAAGTGACTTGTTATTTTTATCTAGATGTTGGATATATGATACCATGAAGAATATTAGGAGTTTTAAAAGTATTAAACTATTAATGTCCATCTTTGCTTGATTTTCGTACTTTTGAGCACACTTTGCCACATTCTTGTATTAGGGAAGTTTCTTTGCTTAATTCTTGCATTATGGGATTGGATAAGGAGAATTTGACATCCTAGAACTTACTTTAATACTTCTCAAGGMGAAATAATAGGTATTTGAATTGATCGACAGATTATAGTWAKAGGTCTTCTTTGAAACATTTGAGCATTTCATGCCTACCCAGCTATATGTTCTCAACCTTAGTCCCCAATATGMGTCTTCATATGATTCRACTTATATCTTTTTGAATAAATACTTAATTTTCATTTTTTTATGAGAGCTTTTGTTCTTAATGTTTATGGATATGATGAATGATATAGGTATTATAGTATGCCCTAAAGATAATCTATTTCTGTAAATTGCAACAAAAGAGTAATTCCACTTATTTCATTTTGTTGCATACATTGAATTGCATATTTTGTTGGTATAAGTCCAAGTAATTAAATACTGATTTATGTAATGGGTTGTTCATCACCGATAGGCATAAACCATAGGTATTTAATAAGTAAGACAAATTGGCTCTTGGTTTTTTGATAAAACTSGGCTTTCTATCACGATAAGATCATTGTACAATGGATTATAATGGTGAAGGACTTGCCTTAGTTTGTAGACAATCCGTTCACTTCAATTACACAAGCGTATTTGATATATATAGAGTAGTACCCGTTATATTAGTTTATGTTAAAGTAATACCCCTATAGAAACCAAAATATCACTGCTACTATGTGGATGAATATCCTAGTACTTGAGTGCTAGTTGGTGGTCTAGTAAGCCTAGAGCTTTGTTCTTTGATATACCATAGGTGAGATCTTTTCGTAGATCAATAACTTGGTATATTGAAAATATAGTATCTAATTAACTAAAACAAGCTGGTGCAAGATTGTTTTTGTGTTTCACTTTGTGAAGAGTTAGTCACCCCCTTRTGATTGTCCAAAGAATAATCAAATGATTCAGAGCCCTAGGAGCGTGACTTTAGAATGTTTACTTCTGGGTAACTTCCAGTGATGAGTAAGGACATTCGAGGTTGTCATGGATTATTGGACTACAAATCTAAGGATGATAGATGTCATTGAAAAAGTGTTAGTACATTATTCCTCTCTCTTTGATGGGTGTTACATAGAAGGGTATATTTATTTTTTCACATAAACGTCGAAGACTATGCTCATACAATATTGTTCATGGGGTCAGTATATGCATACAGTGATAAATGGAACACTTAAGATGACAAGATACAACTACTATGTAGTAAGGGTATTTGCACGATTTCAGAGAGGGTCAAAACAGCACTGGTTCCAAGACCAGTAGAGGTTCAAGCATTTGAGAGCTCAAACTAGCACAGATCAAGCCCAAAACGGTGCTGATTTGGATAGTTTTGGGTATTTCTATTATCTTGATCATTTTTGGGATCTTCTATAGCTATAAATAAGCAAGTTTTTGCCACGGTATAGCTAAGTATTTCTTTCATTGAACAATAGTTATCTGCACTAACTACAAGGTAAAAAATATTGCTCCAGGAATAGGGAAAATACGGGAAGTTAAAACGACATTTATTTACACACAAGTCACCTTAATAACCAATGTCTCAACATCTATAAGGAGCCCTATGAACAAGTAAATGCCATGGGAGGATTTCCTGACCCCAAAGGAGATACTCCAAATTCTAAAACGTACAATCCGGGGCAGAGAGATCTGAATTTCATTTATGGAAATCAAAATCAAGGATATCAACATCCTCTCCAAGCAAGGTAGTGATCTCCTCCACCTCAACAAACTGAAAATCAGGTACATCTTTTGAAGATCTTTTTAATAGAATTTCTAAAAACATGAATTGTAACAAGAAAATTTGAAGTTTCAAAGATAGAATACAAKTATACATATTATAGAAACTCAAATATCACAAATTAAATAGTGATTGCAATACATAAGCTTGAAGCAAACCAAGAAAAGTTACTCTCCCAAGGAAAAACGTGAGTTCATGACTTTGAGGAATGGAAAATAGTTGCAAGATGCTTCTTCCGAAAATGAGGCACACAATGAAAAGGATACCATGAAATATGAGCTGATCGGAGATTTCTTCAAGAATGTAAGTGAGGAATCCATTAAGTCTAAGATATTAATTCCACCTCCCTTTCTTGGTAGTTCATGAGATTAAAGAAAGAAAAAGAGGAGAAGGAACATTTGACACCCCCCAGGGTGAAAATTAAYATCCCACTCCTAGATGCCTTAAGACAAGTGCTAAGTTCCTCAAAGAGTTGTACACTAAGAAAAAGAGGTTGAAGAATGATGAAAATTTTTTATTGTGGAAAATGTATCTGGAGTTAAGTAAATGAAGTTGACCCATAAATGCAAGGATCCATATATGTCCACTATCCCATGCATTATTGGCAATTAAAGAATGGAAAGAGCTATGCTTGATCTAGTTGCATCCATATATTTTATGTCTTTTGTATATAAGAAATTGAATCTAGGATCTMTTAAAACATTCACGTAATGATACAATTGACTAATAGATGTAATTCTTATCCCAAGAGCATGACTGAGGATGTTCTATTTAAAGTGATTGAATTTCTATTCTCTGCTAATTCTTACATTATTGGCATGGATATTTATGTCAAACCCACTTCCTATCCTATTCTTTTGGCAAGACCTTTCATGAAAATAGACAAAATAAAAATTGATATAGATTTGGGTACTTTAACTTTAAAGTTTGATGGTGAGATTGTTACTTTTAAAATTTTTTCCATAAAGTGCCCTAATGATTTTGAGGTTATATATCATGTTAGTACAATTGACTCTTGTGTTGAGAATTGTGCAGTTACAGAGGATGAGCTTGAATTTTTATTGTTGAAAACCTTATTAGATGATGATATACCATTAGAGGATAAATAAGAGTTCAGGGATGCCATAATAACACTTTATTCCATTAGTAAAGTGCAATCTCTGTTAGTAGCTCCAAAACTCTCCCTTCTATTTTGTAGGCTCTAAAGTTAGAAATGAACTTTACAAAAGYATTTCAAGTACATCTATTTGGGGGAGAATGAAACTTTAATAGTAATCATGGCCAAGGATCTCACCAAGTTCAAGAAGAAAATCTCGTGAGGTTACTAAATGAGCATAACACGATAATAGATTAGACTTTGACAGACACAAACAGGGTAAGTCCTTTAATTTGTATGCAATAGAATATTATCGAAGCTTGAGTCTAAGCTAGTAAGATATCCTCAATGAAAATTGCACCCTACCATGAAAGAGGTCACTAAGAAGGAGATTCTGAAATTGTTAAGAGTTATGGATAATATGCCCCATATCTAATGACTAATGAGTGAGCTATGCAGGTTGTCCCTAAGAAGAGTGGTTTCCAATTGGTTAAAATGAGAAAAATGAATTAATTCCTATGAGATTGCAAACTGGTTGGAGGGTTTACATAGACTTTAGAAAGTAAAATGTAGCCACAAGAAAAGTCCAGTTATAGTGATTCATTCAGTCAATGTTTAGATAGTTTATCTAAAGCTTTCGAACATTTGATTAACACTATTCTTGTTTTTTAGTATGAAAAATGTCATTTTATGGCTAAAGAAGGGAGTTTAGGACATGTAGTGTTTGCTAGGTTTTCCAAAGTAGACAAGACTAAGGTTGATTTAATTGCTCAAATGTCATACTCTACTTATGTGAAGGATATTCATAGTTTTCTTGGTCATGCAGGATTTTACTTGCGATTCATCATGGATTCTCAAAACTTGCACAATCTTTTAACATTATTACTACAACAAGATATTATTCTCAAATTTGGAGAAGATTGCAGAAAGATGTTTGATGTGTTAAGATCCAAACTCACTTAGCACCCATCATTCAACCTTCGAAGTGGAATCTAACTTTCAAGCAAATGTGTGATTCCAGGCAATCTTAGGGAAAATACTTGAGAAAAATAGCATTGTTACCTATTATGCCTCAAGAGCCTTAAATTATGCTCGATGCAACTACACGACAACTGAGAAAGAATTTTTAGCTATTGTTTTTGCATTTGAAAATTTTAGTTCTTATCTATTAGGGTCTACAATTATTGTTCATTCTTATTAATCTAATAGGAGTTAAGGTCGTTAATAAATGATTTTGACATGAGTTACATTATTTATCTAACTTACATTGTTATGCATATAGGAATATACAAACGTAGGGAGAAGCCGATGATGGTCCTTGATCAACTACCTCAAGCTTCAAGGATATTCAATATTAAAGGTGTTAATAATGGATGAAGAAGAAGGAGATCTAGAAAATGCATACAAGTGAAAAAAAAAAAAAAATCCATCAATAAGGCTCTTCTAGCTTTGAAAGGCTAAGTACAGTGTTTTACATTGCATACTCGATGTAGTATTTAGCCTTACTTTTGTAGATTTTCATGTTTTGATATTTGAAACTAAAAACATTTTATAAATCATTTATCAAACATCTTTATAAAGTAATCATTACAAAAATCTACTAGATATCATTGAGGTTGATATTGAAAGTGTTTTTTGAGATATGATTTCATGTCTTAGACGTACAATCTTGTCACTTTCAAATATATTCTAGGTCATCTTTTGTGTTGTGTTAAGTCTGATTTCCTTCATTAAGGTTTCAGATGTAACTTTCTAGCTTTTCAATCATCCAAAACAGACAAGGGTTGAGCCCTCAGACTCAGACTTCCTCTTGTTGAAATGACCGGAAGGCTATTTGAAGTAGTGACCAATAACCATTCCAAGAGTCTTCTAACAGAAAGACCGGATGAAAACCATGTTATTTTAGCTATCCAAAATACACGTGCCTAAGGCACAGTGGATAGATTTATTACCTCTCTAACATATTTATTGTCATTAGATATGGGGCTATTCAATAAGTAATTTTCCTACCTAATCATTTGAACAAGTTAAATTTCAAAAGAAAAAAAGCATTTGAAAATGTAAAATAAGATATTTCACGATATTCATTGAACTATGTTTTAGAAATCTCATCATGCTATATCTTTGATAAATCTTTAGCAAAGCTTCATCTATCCAAGACAGAATATTTTCATGAGTGAAATCTACATCTCCACTAGAATTTCTACTGTGTTAGTCTGGAATAGATCTAGGTTTATCATCTTATAGAACTGAGTGATACAAGGTTGTTGAGGACAATAAAACCCTTTTGAGAATGAGCCTAGCTGTAAGAAGAGTAACTAAAAGTCGAAGTTGTGTAAAAGGGTGGATCCATAAATTTTAATTGCAGGGGCTAAAAATTAAAAAAACTTCAAGAAGACAAATACATATTACTGATGTTCGCTATGTTGAATGATGGTCGCTCTTTTGAATTATATTCAATAACATCAATAAGCAAATATTGTTTTAAAAAGTATTTTTTGAGTCACTTTCTAAAAACAAATCGTGGACATTTATATTAAGACAAAATATAAATAAAAAGTAACTTTTTGCAGAATATTTACGAAGTAATAACCTTTCCATTGGGAAGTTGTATATTAATAAATATACATAAACTTGAACTTATGTAAGGGAAATCTAAGTACCTAGGCCAAGGGTGTTGGGCGACCCYWACATCTGCCTCTATGTAAAACCCTTAGCAAGAAGGGTGAGCTTTAACTGGGGGTTAAAGAGTTATAAAATCCATTTGTGGGCGAGCCCTTYGTGTACTCTTAAAAATAATCTGTGTGACTTAGTGAAGTTTGAGATCTTAAAGTTGCAATCTTAGGTAATGAATATAGATCCGAGAAGGGATCGAACTACTACAGATTACATGTTCCTTTGTGCATACTTTATTCTCTTCTGTCTTCATGTTTATCATCTCTTTAATTGACTAGCATAGATTATATTTCAAAAGAGAGTTGATAAATATACCTGGTGGCCATCATTTTGAGAAAAGAAAATTGAAAAGCAACACGATAAAGTAGAAAGGCCAACCCAAAAAGATCAAAATTTGAGTGAGTAGTCCACTAAAAAGGATTAAAAATGGAAAATAAGCCCGAATCTAAGGAGATCATAATCTATATGAGTGAAAAAAGAGTCAGAAGAAGAATAAAATTATATGAAATGGTTGAAAGTATTTAGGAAAACCATTACAATGTCATTTGGAGAAAAATGTCATCAAATGAAAAATGGAAGGAGATTTTCTCAGCTAAGAAAGAGGAGAGCCGTATAAAAGGAAGATCTCAAATTAAACAGTCAAGAGAGAAAGAAGAAACAAGAAGGAACGTAAATGTGAATTTTCTCTTTGTCTAGTTCATGTTCTCTAACTACAAATGATCTATCTTGTATGCCTTTTTGTCTACATATATAATTAGGCTACRCTTTTGGATCCTTACAACATGAATACAATAATATAGTCTTCTTCTCCAAATGTCTGCACCTCTATGATTCAAAGAGTTTCACATATGAGAGTGTATTCTTCAATCTGTATAGTTCTCAATTCCTTAAAAACTTGTAGTTTTTTTTAAAAAAAAAAAATCTATGCTTGACATGCTTAATTATTCTTACATGATTATATCAGTTTAAAATTATGCATGCCTAATTTCCTTATGAAAATTGCTTGTTCAAATGCAAATTCTTCTTGAAATTGGTATGCCTACGGACAAAATGACTTTCTAATCTCAATACAATTGAAAAGCATGCTTAACATACATGGAATATACCTTACTATTTGTATCTCATGGTCATGTACTTCTAAAGATCTATTTCTTATGACTTTTTTTGATAAAATTCTTAAATGATCTTATCCTATATCACTCTATGTAAACAATGTCATTCCTGTGATTATCTCGAAAACTAACATATTTGAGTAAGTTGTAGCTTTATTTTACCAAAAGCAAAAAGCTACAACCTAAGTTGCAAAGGTACAATGCTCTAGTTTCCTCTACTGCTCAATGTGACTAATTTCTTGATTTCAATACACTTCTGCATAGCTAATGGAATACAATCATTGATCCGTAATCTAAGTGCTTATCTTAAATAGGTTACATGCTTTCAAAATTAAAGTATCTCCTTGGACTTAAATTATTCTATCTCTAAAAATCATAAGGTACATATTAATCTCTTGAAGAACATCAATGGTCTAACTTATAGAAGATCTATTTTTTATGATCACATTGTCTTGAAATAAATAATTATTTAATATTCTCATTATTATGTGAGAATAAATTGGACTTAGCTAGTACTGTATTAGGTTACAACAAGTACAGAGCCTTAGGTTTAATTAAGTGGATTGATATGAGGATTCTAATCCTAGATATGCATTTTGTGTCACCTGATTAATGTCACATAGGAGGCTCGAATGAGATAGATTTTGTAGAAATATAAAAAACTTAATAGAACATGGATTATAGATATGAGGTTGATCAAAAACACAACCYTAGTTTATGGGACTAGGGTGTGTGATCATTACTCTATAAATAGAGGTCTCTACACATACTTTGACGTTCACTGAACTCATCCCATAGAGATCTAACATCGAGAAAGTGTTGGGTAGAAGATAAAAAGGCTAAGCTTTTACATTTAATATTAAATGATTAGCTAGAGGGACAATGGATCTCGTGCTTGTTTGTAGCATTGATTGGTTTAAATTCATAATTGATATACGATTGAACTGAAAACTAGAACTATGTCTCTTTTGTCTTGTTTACTGCCTATCTCATAAGGAACTTTCGGTTTTAAGATCATGAAGGGACTTATTGTCGTAAATTGCATACAGTAAAACAACAAGAAAGCTTCTTGATGGCTATAAAGATTTAAGTTGGATTTTTGTGTTTTCATTTATAGTTTTTCTCTCACAAGAGGTTTGAATCAATTTTAAAACATTAAGAATAGCACATTACAAAAACTGTGATTTTATATAAAGTCATAAAAAACAATTCGTCCGCCCACAGATATTGGTTTTTTTTTTTTTTTTCCTAAACATAAGATTTCAAGTTCAGGGAATGTGTCAAGATTTAAGACTAACTTGTGATCTACCTATAGGTGTTCCAAGTTATTTGAAGAAATTAAAAATTTCTTGTGGGCTTTTTGTTTGTAAATCATCTGATATGATTTGTTTTGCCACTATTTTATTTTTAAATTTATTTTAGAAAACAAACTTTTTCTTTTGTTTCATGTTTGAACACATTAGGATTAAGTCTAGCAACCATAGAGCCACTAACTAGCTCTAACTATAAGAAATGGAAGTCCCATATAGATTTCTATCTAGCCTACCTCGACATTGATAATTGTCTCATTGAGGAAACACCTGCAACTCTTAATGCTGAATGTACTGATCATGAGAAGGGCTTTCATGGAAGGTGGACTATGGCCAATAGGATGCATAAGTTGACTACTAGACAGGCTATAGTTGAGACTGTCAAGGGAAGTATCCCTAATAAGGACACTGCAGCTGAGTTTTTTGAATCTATTGCTGCGAAATTTTTGGAGAACAAGAAAGCTGAGATGAGTGTGCTTCTGAGTTTTTTGAATCTATTGCTGCGAAATTTCTGGAGAACAAGAAAGCGAAGATGAGTGTGCTTTTGGATAGTTGACTACATTGCAGTATATTGGAGATTCTGGTGTTAGAGAGCATATCTTGAAGCTAATTGAGATTGAAGCTAAGCTTAAGGATTTGAATGTGACAATAGATGACCAATTGCTTATGTTGTATTCCTTGAACTCCTTACCTACTAATTTCAATCAACTTAAGACTACCTGAAAAGACAAATGGGACATAGATGAACTGATTTCCATATTTATGATTGAGGAAGGAATGATGAAAAAGGATAAGGAGGGTTTGGTTGTGAACTTTATGGCCAAACCCTACTGGAAGTAGAACAAAATTAAGGGAAAGAAAGCTGTTGTCAGCCAAAAATCATATCCTTGTGAAGAAATCAACTTTTGAACTGAAATCTAAGCCAAAAGCCAACATGAAGTGTTTCTATTATAAGAAATTGGGACATTTCAAGAGTGATTGTACAAACTTAAGGAACCCCTAGCTAAGAGAGGTAACTGTCTAGACTATTCTATACATAATAATATTTTATCTATTATAGTTAACTTAGTTAATGTTTCCCTATATTCTTGATGGTTAGACACTGGCTCAGCTATCCATACTATCAACAACTTGCAGGGTTACTTAAGCAAGAGACAGTCAAGGAGTAATGAAGTAAGCATCAGTGTAGGAAATGGCATGAAAGCATCTGTCAAAACTATTGGAGTAGTTAGATTAGTTAATGCAGAAAAAGTAATAAAACAATTTATATGGATAGTACATATACCATTTGTATCACTTATGGTTGTTAGATCACTTAAAGTTGATAAAGATCATTTCGCCCATTTGGAATTGGCAAAAGATTCTTAGTTTTGAAGTGTCATACCTTAGTACAATTGATGTATTAACTTATCTTGCATATTGCACTCAACCTAAAATAACTTTTTTTGTAAATCTTCCTAAAAATATAGTTCTCTAGGGACCAACTATATCCTTGAGATTAGTTAAGCAAATTGTAAGAGGTACATGCTCAAATCATAAAAATTATTGCAATTTATGAGCTTTTTTTGCACAACTTAAAGGAGGATACATCAATAGAGACATTATAGAGCATATCTTCCCAAAGTTAGTTTACATGCACAAGCTTCAAAAAAATAGCAACATCAATTCAACATATTCGCTTAAGTTGATAACATGACAAACTTATTTATCAAAGTGTTGCCAACGTCTGCATTCAAAAAGCTAATACATCAAATTGGAATGTGTAAAATCAAAGGCATTTAATAATCATCTATATTAGGGGGAGTAGTACTCTTTTTCCTTCATTCAGGTTTTGTACCACCGAATTTTCCCAACAAGGTAAGGTAGTCATTAAAACTCCAATATCAACTATACTCTTTTTTTCTTAGTTTGATTTTTCTTTCTTTCCTAAACAAGTCTTTATGAGGCAGTTATTGTATAGATTAGTCATTCAAGGAGAGTGTTATAAATAAATAGCTAATGACGTTTCTACCATTGAAACTTTAAAGCCCTAGGGTTTAACCTCTATAAATAGAGGATTTTGGTTCACTTCAAGATTAATGACAATCTCTCTAAGATTTGCTCTCTACCTCTCTTTTTCTCTCTCTTATCTAAACTTCTTCTCCCTTCCACTTCTCAAATTATAACAAAAAAGAGGAAAAAGAAGAAAATACAATGATAAATGTCTGTTTGTTTTAGGGAACAATGATAAATACTTTGAAAATCTAATTTGGTGAAGAAAATGAAATATGAGTTACACTTAACAGCTATACACATCACCACTTTTTGACTACATTATATATGATACTTAGGATCTAACRTTCTTTTCTTCGGATACAAAATTCAAAGATTCATCCACATATTCCCCATTTCCCAATAACCCAAAGAAAATAAAATTGATAGAAAATTAATGTTTCTCTGTTAATATGTTTCTTATAGATGGAGTCATTCAGTTCGTTACGAAACAGTGAAATTGTCMTAAATGTTTGTCACTAATACTTTAGTGCCAAAACTTTTGTTTCCTACCCAATGCAGGTTCTTTTTTATGACGATAATTTTTTTGAATAAAAGACCGTCACTTATAGCTAATATTTTTTGCGGCGAATCGCATATTCAGCACGAATACCATTGTAGTCATTTTGTTCATGGGAAATGGAAAAAAAAAAAGATCATCATAGAAGTCTGTCACAAGTGCTTGGGCGCTGAAATTTTAAATTCCCTTTTAGGAAGCTATTGATTATGATGATATTTGGCATTTTCTATGAAAAAATATAGTCGTCACAAATTGTTATGCATTTTTTAATGAATTCTAATTGTAAGGGATAGGGAGTATTTTGTCATGAAATTTCTATTATTTATTTGAATATATAATTGGATGTGCAATACAAGAAAACTTTCATTTTCAGACTAAAATTTGGAATGAATTAGCGACTAAAAATAAAATTGATCCTAAATCATTCTCTAAATTAGTAGGAGAAAATGTTGGTCATAATCCGTCCTTGATGGTTCCCGAATAAGGCAAATAAGGGAAGAATTAAGGCCGGAAAATTGCAAAATATCAAAGTCCATACTATCCTTCTGAATCTCAATTGGTCAAAATTAGGGACGGATTAAAGATGAATAAAAATAAAGAGAATAAAAAATAATGCAGAAATTAGGAACATCCCTCCAAATTCATCCCTAATTTTTGGTACTAAATAAAATTAGGGATGAATTTGACAAAATAATAAATAAATAAATAATAAAACAAACCTTTTATACAATTCCTTACAAATTCGTCCATATTTCTGGGACAGAATATTTCCCTCTCAAATCAGTCCCAAATCAGGGATGGATAGAAATACAGAAAATACAAAATATTATAAAAACTTCAGGAATCATCCCCAAAATTCGCCCCCAATTAGGGATGAATTTTCAATGGATGTTTTGTAAAAATTATTTTTAATCTATCCGCCCCTAGCTCCTTTCGAAACTAGTAATTTTGCGCTGTTAATTTTGTAATTTAGAAATTAATTAATTTGGTGAAAGGGTTAATGCATTTAGATTGTATCCAAATTTAACTTRTATGTTTTTCACCATTATACAAATGAAATGAACGGGTTGATTGTTGAATAGGTTGTTTTACATTGATTGATCGTTGAGTGGATTATTATATGCTTGAATTATACCTCTTATGAAATAACTAGATACTTCAGATGAATTCTAAAAGTTAAATATTTCCTTTTTCTCAACTTACATAATAAATTAAACGATTGAATTACTAATATGAAAAACTTAAACTACAAATTGTATAATGACTGAGTTRWTTGATTATTATATTTGTGTAATCTCAAGTTATACAAATTAAGTAATTGAAAACTAGCTATTGAAAAATTTTGTGATGTGAAATCAAATTAATTAATGTAACATTAATAAAGAAATAGATAGTATTATTTATTTTATAATAAAAATATTGTAATTTTCAGTTATTCTTCTTGATCAGACAAGATAGATTCTCACTATATAAATTATATAAATTGCACACATATTTCTTTTTAATCTCATTTTATATCTCACTTTCTTAATTTATAATTGCAAATTTAATTTGTTAAATAATTATTCAATAAATACATAATTGTATATTATTTATGAAATTAAAATAATATTTTTAGTTATAGATTATACTTTATTAACATTTATAGAAAACAGTTATTTTTTATATTTGTCTAAACTTTTCAGAAATCATGACTCCTAATATTTTATTCTTATATAAGTTTATAATGTTATTTATTGTAAAGAATTATAGTTAATAAAAGAAATATTATTATTAAATAATTAATTAAAAGAAAGAAGTATTGAAACTACTTAAAACTTTGGGAGGTTTCTTCTGCTCTATGGATGTTAGATAACCCATCATTTTTTTTTTTTTTAATCTTTTCCATTTCCCCTTTCGTAACCCACCTGAAACGAACTCCCCCTCCCCTTGATCTGAAAGCTGCTTGTGATCATCATTTTTTTTCCCCTCTCTTTTTCTTCATTTCTGGCTTGTGAATGGTGATGAGCTTGGAGTGTTTTATTATTCAAGCATCCCTATGGCAACCCAGGAATCTACTCTTGCATCATCGGAGCCACAATTAGTAACCACACAAAGTTGCTTATTTAGATACACAGTGAAGCAGAGCTCTTTCCCCCTTCTGGATTGGAGGAAAACTAGCAAGGAATTCAGCAACAGAACTAAAAGAAGGGGATATCAAGGGAGATATGTGCATTATGCAGCTGACCTGGTCACTGAGTTACTTCTTGAAATCTATAATCGTTTCTCCTTGAGAACAGGGAAACACATATGAGMATCCTCTGACAAGCAAAAAGCTTCTAAGTACTAGATAGAATGGAAAAATTAACAATTAAGACCTTGGAATTAAAGCCTTGGCATCTTTTCTATGGGTTTCTTTTGAGCATCATAGTTCTATTGGCATTGGTACKTTGGTTGKGTGATAGTCTAAATATTTGCTAAGTCTAGACAATGAAAATACCACATTCCTTAATAGAAGAGTTAGAGRRAGCTTATATAAAGTAACTTTTCTAAACGTCTCGACATTTTGTAGTGATTGTTCTGCAGATGTTTATCTAGAAATTCTTGAAGTTGAGGATATTAGTAATTTTATTATAATTTTCTGCTTATCTCACAATGCTATTTGTGCCAGACTTGCAAAAATTTACGAAATGACTAGTTTGGTTCTTGAAAGGTACATAATAACATATGATTTACAATAAGTTAACTAGGATTTTGTTTATTTGTTGTATCTCTATAATTTAATTAAAATTTTGATAATTCATTTTATTTATGTAGATTATTTCTTTGTATTATATGGAATTATGAAGGATCTTTTTTATATACAAAGTAATATCTGGAACTACAAATTGCAGACCTTTTACTATTGGAATACTGTATGTCCATTTCTACTTTTGAACTTAATGGATTTTGATTTTTTCCGTACCCAGAAAATTAATCCAGAAATATAATTTGTAGTCCCTTTACGAATGCATCACTGTATTTCTATTCCTATCTCAGAATCAATTAGGTGTTGTTTTTTTACCGCACCTAGAAAATAGTCCCTAGTTTGATGATAAGAAGCTCCATGAACACGCATTATCAGTAACCTTCAGCAGTTTTTGCAAATCCATACTATTGATTGGAAAGTTAACTTCTTGAAGATTGTTACAATGTTAGTAAGAAATTAAATAAACTTGTAAGAAAATTAAATCGACTTGTTAGTAATGGATAATTATCTTCTGAATTTTCAGATTTACCAGCCTACCAGATGAAACTAAGTAACTCAAAAATACAAGTTTACAAGTTGGTCAAAAGATGGATTGTGCAAAAAAAAAGTCTCTAATGTTTGATAGGAAGCTTTTTCTCATTTTCTACGGTCGAGAAGGGTGAATTAATTCCGATAGTGACTTGTATTTACATTAGCTAGTCCATCCAGAATCCAGTTTTTACTAATGTTTTCTATGTCGTGAAACAAATAAATAATAAATGAAATCTTAACTGGGTTATCATTGTATTCTTGATCATGGTTTTCTGTTTATGAGTTTGATGAAATTCATACATTCCCTCCTATAAAAAATGTCTCACACTTCTCGAATTATTGACTTCAGCTTAGACCAACTCTCTCAAATCTCCCATTTCACTTATCACAGAAGAATATTATTTTTTGTGTCGAAGGTATCTGCGCCGAACAAGGCTGTCTCAGGAAGTGTCAAGTCAGTTTTGAGAGCTTGGGAGCAGCGCCTAAATTCTTCTAGGTAACTTCTCATGGTTTGATGCATACTATATGGTGCAGTCTAGAGGCTTTTCCTATGAGCTGCATCTAAATCTCCTAAATTGTTTTCGCTTTTGTTTGTGTTAAGAATTGTGACTTGAAGCTATTCTTTGATCAGTTCAAGGCAGTTGCAGCAATGGTGCAGAGAATGTCATAGATGCTTAATCAAGTTCAGTGATTAAATCCTGCTAAGGATTATGAATCAGACAAAGCTGAGATTAACCAACTCAGCTAATCACTTGAAAGCTGGAAAAGTGGCAAGATGGAGCAGTTATAAAGGGAACCGAAAATTGAGACCAAAGACTGTTCAGGAGAATGAAGAAACTGAAGTGCAGCATGGTTGCAGCATGGCTACAGCGACTGCAGCAGTGATATGCAGCTACAGTCATCATATCAACATGCTGGTACTTAATTTCAGGCAAGAAATCAGACATGTTGTCTGATKTYTTGCAGTGTTTATAAGTCTTTTTGACTTTATGTTTAGTTCAGTTTTAGTCCTGAGTTTTAGTCCAGAAAATAGAGCTCTCTGTATAACAGCATTCGTCTGTCTCRTTTCCAGATTTGAGAACCTCTGTGAATGCTATAATCTATTTCTGTAACTCTATCTGTAAACTCCARTTCATAGTGGATTTGTGGCTTTGGCCCGTGGATTAGTCAGCAAATTTCTTGCTGGATACCACRTTAAAATCTCTGAGTTATCATCTTCATTTCAGCTCACATTTACATAATTCTCAGTTTTCATTTGTTTAATTTTGCATACTGGAATTTTCATACTCTGCTATCTACACAACAAACTGGCATCAGAGCCAAACTATCTGCAAAACTGCAAAGAAGATGAGTGGTAAAAGTTTGAAAATAGACAAATTCAATGGAAAGAAAAGCTTCAGTCTTTGGCAAATCAAAACTAGAGCACTGCTTAAACGAGAGGGTCTCTGGACACCTCTTCTGAAACCTCCACCTATCCCTCTACCAGACAATATGGCATCCTTAGAAGAGAAGGCTCATTCAACCTTAATCCTGTCCCTGGAAGACAACATCATCATAGAAATTTCTAAACAAAATACTGCTGCTGGACTCTGGTGCAAACTGGAGAGTCTCTACATGACCAAAAGCTTGACAAACAAACTCCTTCTGAAGCAACGTTTGTTTGGACTCAGAATGCAGGAAGGTACATCTCTGAAAGATCATTTGGATAGATTAAACTCAATCTTGTTAGATCTTCGTAATATTGATATAAAAATTGAAGATGAGGATGCTGCATTGATATTACTTGCTTCCTTACCTCCATCTTATGAAAATTTTAGAGAATCCATGACTAA